>WEIU01017508.1:1094858-1148472 GCA_013389925.1 Aegithalos caudatus | reverse complement strand
TTTTTTTTTTTTTTTTTTTTTTTTTTTTTTTTTTTTTTTTTTTTTTTTTTTTTTTTTTAATGACATCTCTGCATTCAGCTTGATTTTGAAGGTCCATGAGAGAATATCTAACATGGAACTTCCATGACTCCAGAGGTAACTCAATTTCCTTGTGGTTTTGGGGGAAAAATATCAAAACTGGGCTGATCAAAGTTAAAGGAAGGAAACCCTAGGTAAGAAAACCTGCTTTCTTTTGCAACAGAGAGCACCTGACAAGGAGGGTCACAGGAACAGGATAATCCCAAAAGGAAAGTGCTGTCACACCTTCAGGATCAACCTGGGAATGACACACACACACACACACACACACACACACAAGGCTCAGCTTTTGCTGAATCCAATCCTTGGTAAATAACACAGAACTGGAGAAAGAAGAAGTGCAACTGATCAAGCAAACAAAACATCTACATGGAGCAGTTGTTTGTAAGACAGCTGCCTACAGCATAGGCACCACTTGGCTGAATTTGGTGCCTTACAGGAAGAGAATTCCTTGGAGGTTCACAGCTGTCCTCTAAGGTGGCGGAGTGGCATTTCTGGGGTGCCTGACCTGTGGCTGTGCCATTGGCTTGCCTTTCCATTGCACTCCTGTAAAAAATTCAGGCTAGCCCCTTTCCTCCCCTGCCACTCTCTGAGGGAAATCAATCAAGTTATTCCCAACACATGTCCATGGCCATTCTAAGTGGCTCCCTGTTTTTATTGGTGTCTTCTCCACTAGTGATGCCAGGATTTTAAGCCATGGGATCCCACAGTACTCACGTGTGTCTGTCCCACTACATCCCACTGACTGCATCTGTCCAGCCCTTCCCAAACTGGTTCTTGGCTGGTGCCAAGTTAAAGTAGGGCAGCAAACTTGGAGTCCAGCTCTGGTTAGCCTCCAGCAAGGTTACTGGTGTGCTTTTGGCCACTGGAGGGCTCTGGCTTTATTTCATAACTATGAGAGAATGATACTAAAAATTACCAGTGTTGTGGGCCAAAAGAAGGGTCTAAAGTCCTGCAGAAGCCTCATGCCTTATCCTGATCCTTGGGCATGAAAATTGAAAATGGGATGTCCAGCTTGCTGCATCATGAATAACCATGAATCTGGGACACTTGCTTGCAATTATTTGGGTTATTACACTGATTTTCTCAGTCTTCTGAGGTCTGTCTCTGTGCCAGTGCAGCAAAGATGTGCTCACAAAATCTGTATTTGTGGGAAGGAACACTGCCACTAGAGAACAGAAGCAGAGGTGTGTGTAGAGGGAGAAGCAAAGGCAGACCCACACCACTTCTGGGAAATGTTTTTATCAAGGGCTGGTTGGGGGTAGGAAGGAGGGGGAACCCTAGATTGTACCTATTTGAATTTGCTAAAATTTTGCCTTTTCCCTCTGTCCCCCTTACTGAGAAACCAGTGCAGCACAGGAAAAACTCAGAGAGGGAGCTTTCATTCATTGCAGAGCACTGCAATGCATTCATTGAGTGTCCTTGAAGGAACCCCACATTTTGCAGCTGACCCTGAGCTTTAGCATCAGGAAAGCTTTTTTTTTCTCTCCTTTTTTTTTTTTTTTTTTTTTTTTTTTTTTTTTTTTTTTGGCCTTCCTCAGCTCTAGTCCTATTTTTAGAGCCTGTCGTTTTCTCAGGGGCTTCACAGTCTATTTTTAAAAAGACTTTGCAGGCTGCCAAACCATTGTTATTTTCTCTAGGGTGATGTCAACACAGTGCCTATAGTAAACGTGCCTGGCATTTACCATAGGTGATGCTTTAGAACAGATAAACATTAATGCTGAGGGTGAAAAATGCTTTTGCAAGCAGAGCCCCACTGTGAAGTGTTTCATTTCCACAGAGCAGCCTTTTGCTTGCCTTGTGGCTTTCCCCTTTTCTGAAACACTTGGTCTGACCATCAAATTGCTCACTGCTGCATGAACCTGATCTGTACATTATTAGATCATCTAGAGTGACTGTAAATCAGGTTTGGTCCAAGTCTTGCAGCATGTTTAATGTTTTTACAAGGCTTTCTTTTTCCTTGCCTTTTATACTGGGAATGAATTTAACAGCCCTGCTCTGAAAGAAACATGGGGAAGAGTTTAAAGGGCGTAAAATATGAACAGCAGCAAATATTGGTAATAATCATTGGAGTATCATCAATTTTTGGTGAAATTTCTCAAATTAATCCAGCATAATCACAACTTCTTTTTACCTGTGGGGAGGGAAAAAAAGAAAAAAAAAAAAGGAAAATTCAGAAACAGTTATGTAAAGATGTGGGAGCAGATGTACTGCTGGTGTAAGCTGGCACTGATCCACTCATGTCAGTCAAAGTAGTTGATGTGGGGGAACATTTGTCTGTAAGGGAAGCAAGATTTATCACTGAGCTCTGGTGGCTCCATAGAAATCACAGATTGGTCTGGCCTGGAAGGGACACCAAGGATCATGTGGCTATCACAAGGATCATGGGCCTATCCACTATCCCAGGTTACTGCCAGTCCCATCCAACCTGGCCTGGAGCACTTCCAGGGCTGGGGCAGCCACAGCTTCTCTGGTAACCTGTGTCAGGGCCTCAGCACCCTCACAGAGGATGATCATAGGTCAGTTCAATGTATTATTTGCCCATGTCCTGCTCTGATCCCCTCATAAATGTGAGGGATGATGTCTGAATTCAATCTTTTAATGGATGGTTATACCAATGTGTCTTCTACACTTCCTGCTGTAGACAACACTGCCCAAGAGGACAGTTCCTGCCCTTCAACCACACAGATTTATTCCCTGGCCTGGACTAGCTCAGCTGTGCCTTTGAACATTGATTCTACAGGCCATGGACACAAGTGGAGCACCTCCTCCATCAGCCACTTGTGTGGATGTCATGGGAAGACTGAGCAAAAGTCTCTGTGGGAGGTGTTGAGCCACCCTTCTGTAGAATCACAAAGGCATAGAAATTCAAACTCCCTTTTTTCATTAAAACCTGAAATTGTAAGTACTTTTGCACCTTTGGATCCTGAGTGTTGGTCAAGGAAATAATGCAGTACACAAGAATTACTCTTTGTGCTCTTCTTGCTCTGAGTTCATTCCCTGAACCCAGGAGACATCCAGAAGCTTCACAAGCTGGTGGAATTTATTTCAAATATAAACCTCCATGGGATTTCTCTTCCATGAGTTTGACCAGCTGAACCCTTGTAAACAACTACCATCCACAGCATCCTGCAGCAAGGAGTCCAATGTCAGTCGGATGGAGCTCTGAGCAACCTGGGATAGTGGAAGGTGTCCCTGCCCATGGCAGGGAATTCAGAAATGATGATCTTTTAGGTCCCTTCCCACTCAGCCATTCTATGATTTCAAGATTCCTATCCCTTCTGTCCCAAACTTTCAACTCCCACCAGATTTTCAGATTCCTACAAGCCACTTCTTTGGGACTGCAGTGCTCCAAAGTGCTGATACCCAGTTTGCAGTGGAAGTACAGCAGTGACCTGGGGCTGCTGACTGGACACTCAGCCCTCCCAAACTGAGAGTCACTGCCTCTTGCACGAACCTGTCCCTTTGTCTGGTTGCCTCCTCACTCATATCTTGATCCCAAAGGGTTGCTCAGGGCTCTAAGTATCCCAGCATCCAGTTCTGGTTCTCAGAAGACCTGTCTCAAGTTCACCAGGAGACCCTTGAACTTTTGTGAACCTAACCTGAGACCCACATCTGTAATCGAACCAGGGGTTTTTTTTCCCTAGGTTTGCATTTCATCACAGGTGCCTCACACTCTTCTTACATTTCTTGCCACTGGACAAAGGACAACCATTTGGAAGCCCCCAGGAAAACTGCCTGACTTCAAGTTCTGTTGTCAGCAGCCCCTGTGCTCTGAGGAGGCACAAGTTCTGCTTCATGCTACTGGCAGCTGAGCTGCTTGGCTGCCTCTGAAGGTACCACTGCACAGCAGATGGCTGGGAGGTTAGCAGGGAATTTATTCACAAAAATGAGGCTGCCTTTTCTCCGAGGGAATGGCAGCCGAGAGCACGCTCACATCCCCACCCACATCTGCACGGTGACACCCAGGGGCTCTGTGGTGACCCAGGACAGCCTGTCTGTCACACTCCAACTCCTCTGTGCTGCTCTAGCCCACAGTCTGTGCCAGCTCAGCAGGGCTGTGGGCTCTGTCTGCACTGCTGAGCAGAGGAGGTGTTCCAGCAAGAGCTGAACCCACTCTGTCCGTGGGGGAATGGAGCAGAGCCTCCATCTCAGGGACATCCTTGCAGACAGCCCTTGTGGCCCACGCCCAGTCAGCAGCCCCAGGTCACTGCTGTACTTCCACTGCAAACTGGGTATCAGCACTTTGGAGCACTGCAGTCCCAAAGAAGTGGCTTGTAGGAATCTGAAAATCTGGTGGGAGTTGAAAGTTTGGGACAGAAGGGATAGGAATCTTGAAATCATAGAATGGCTGAGTGGGAAGAGGCCTAAAAGATCATCCATTTCTGAATCTCCTGCCATGGGCAGGGACACCTTCCACTAGACCAGAGCCCCATCCAACTGGCCTTGGACACTTCCAGGGATGGGGCAGCCACAGCTTCTCTGGGAAACCTGTGCCAAGGCCTCACCAACCCCACAGGAGAGAATTTTTTCCTGATATTCAATCTACACCTTCTCTCTGTCAGTGTGAAGCCATTCCCCCTTGTCCTGTACCTTCAGACCCTTTTCAAGAGTCTCTCCATCTTTCCTGTGGGCTTCCTTCAGGCACTGCAAGGCCACACACCCAAAGCTTTTCTTCTCTAGTCACAACAATCCCAATTCTCCCAGCCTTTCCTCCCAGCAGAGCTGCTCCATCCCTCTGATAATCTTGGTGTCCCTGCTCTTGTCCAGCTCCAACAGCTCCCTGTCCTTCCTATGCTGGGATCTCAGGGCTGGGGGCAGCTCTGCAGGTGGGGTCTCACCTGAGTGGGACAGAGGGGCAGAATCCCTCACTCCTGTTGCCCACACTGGGGGCTGAGCCCACTACATGCAGCCAGGACAGGGTCAGCTCTCACCCACAGCACCCCAGGTCCTTTCTGGCCAAAATACCCTCTAGTTTCCTAGGGAATAATGCAATGTAGGATGCTGGTGTTGCAGTGAAGACGGCTGAACAGAAGGAAAGCTGCAAACCCTCAGGAAGTTTCCCCCTCAGTGCCTGTGTGTCAGGGTTAAGGATCTCCACCATCAGCTAAAGCAGATGTGAATGGCCCTTGGTCAGACACTGTGACTGCTTGCAAAGATACCCACAGGTGATGGGATTTGAGCTGCCAATTCCTTGACTTCTCTATCTGCCCCTAGAGTAGCTGCAATAATTTTTATCTTTAAACACTCCTGCTATGCAAAAAAATCCCCGCTGATGATATCACCTCTGAGTCATGCCAGCAAATTTGTGTACTGGTGTATTTTAGAAGCAAATCTCCTGGAGTTCAATAAGTATAAAGCCAGGCTTGATAGTGAGGTAGTGGTAGTAGCAGGCTATTTAGATAAGGTAAAGGAGGTGGGGTGTGCTGTCAGTAAGTTCTTGGGACATTGCAGTATTGATCCCAAATGAGCTTGGCCCAGGCTGTCTCTCAGTCCCTGGATTTTCTGCAGGTTAAATTCCTTTCCTCAGGCTTGGAGGACATATCAGCGTTATCAGCCTGATAGATCACAGAATATAGATCTGTAGAACCTCCTGAGCTGGAAGGGACCCACAAGGAGCACTGAGGCCAGCCCTTAGCCCTGCACAGCACAGCCCCAAGAAGGTATGCTGTCCTTTGCTTCAGATCTATTCTTACCACTACAGGCACTTGAAGACCTTACCTGCTAAGTGATAAGACTCATGTATCACATCTGTCTTCTCTTCTCCCCTCAGGCTGTTGCACAATGATCACTGATATGAGATTAAAGCAGGACTACTGGAAACAAGGTATGGATGTTCCTCACATTTCTGCTGCACTGGATAGCGCACATAGGAGGTGCTCACCACAGCTGCAGGAAGAGCAGCACCTGCTCTGACATAAGGCCTGGTGGGACAGACTTATTCTTGTACTTTTTGGGCTGCATTTGAATGGACACTCTATGTGCTTTTGCTGTGTGTCTGTCCATATTTGCTTTAGCAAAAGAAGTCTTCAAAGGAATGTGCAATGTCCCTTCATGGGGTGTAAACTCTTGCTGTGTCCTATCCCTGTGCCTGTACCACAGTGGGTGTGAAACCAGGACCTGAAGGGTGTGTGGAAACCTGTGTGGCATCCCTGGACCCCTAGTGCCTTGGAGATGTGCTGGACCATGCAAACATGGCTCCCCAACTCCCAAGCTGCTTTATTCCAAAGAAATGGTCATCACATAATCATAGAATGCTCTGGGTTGGAAAGGCATCTCCTTCCACCCCCCTGCCATGGTCAGGGACATCTCCCATTAGTCCAGGTTGTTCAGAGCCCCATCCACTCTGACCTTGATCCCAGAGATCAGATCAGTGCTCTGCCTTTTCAGTCCTATCCCAGAAACTCACCTGCTCCCCTGAAACATAGCAGAGCAGCCCTTCATTCAGTCTCTATCCCTGAAATATAGCAGAGCAGCCCTTCATTCAGTCTCTAACCCTGAAATATAGCAGAGCAGCCCTTCATTCAGGTTCTAAAACTGAAATACAGCACAGCAGCCCTTCATTCAGTTTCTAACCCTGAAATACAGCACAGCAGCCCTTCATTCAGTCTCTAACTCTGAAAGACAGCACAGCAGCCCTTCATTCAGTCTCTATTCCTGAAGTACAGCCCAGCAGCCCTTCATTCAGTGTCTGTCCCTGAAATACAGCAGAGCAGCCCTTCATTCAGTCTCTGTCCCTGAAATACAGCCCAGCAGCCCTTCATTCAGCCTCTGTCCCTGAAATACAGCACGGCAGCCCTTCATTCAGTCTCTGTCCCTGAAATACAGGAGAGAAGGTTTTCATTCAGTCTCTAACTGAGGTCCTTGCTCAGATCTGCATGCAGACAAGCCCTGCTTGTCATGCTGTAGATTCTGGGTTGCTGCTCTGCAGAGCCCTTGCTCCTGCTGCTGTTCCAGGGGAATTGGCTGGCTTCAAGGTGATGGGTTACCTCTTTGTTTCCAGCTGCTAGAGAGCATGGCAAGAAGCTAAAAATACCTCTGAGCCAACACCTAATGTCACTTCTCCTCACGAGGGGTTTCTGCAGTTGCCACGGGGAGCTTAAGCAATTGCACAGGGGAGGGGATAAATCTCTTTATTTTTGTGAATAGAGGGGGAGGCGCCCAGGAGAAAAATCCCTCTATGAAAAAGCTGTGCAGCCACGTGCTTTGATGCCTGGGTTGAAAAACTAAATGTCCACAGATTTAGACCAGCCAATAGTGTGTGAGTGCTATTTTTGGAAAGCACAGTGCAGAATTATGGCACATGCATCACATGTGAATTGGGAAAGTGCAAGCTATTTTTGGAGCCTGTTTGCATATGTGCTGAGTCAAGGTTTGCACACAGAGCAAGGCTGCACCTAGCATCTCTTAAATCTGCTTTAGCAAGGTTGTTAGCTTTCAAGCAAGCTCTGCGTCCCCTCCAAAAATCCTTTCTCCCTCTGATTTTATTAGCATCTCAGCATTGCAGGGAGGTTAATTAGAAAAGACAAAAAATTAAGTGCAAAAGGGGAGGCACAAGGAAAGGGAAAGCAATTTAGAGTTGAAGGGGGATGGGTTCTAAAAATATATTACCTAGGTAAGTACAGAAAGACCAGAACAGCATTAAAAAACATATGGAAAGGCAGGAGGGGCACATAAAGAAAGTGAGAAATTTATACCTTGTGCTATTATTGCTGAAGGAAGCCTATTTACAGGAAGTAACCCCTGAGGAAAACAGGAGTTAGGGAAAGAAATTGGAGCAGCATGCATGAATTATAGCTAGGCCTTGTGCTAATTTGAAAACAAACCAATGGAAGATCCCCAGCCAGACCCTGTGGGTCAGGGTGATGGTAGCAGTCCTATTAAATGGTGACTGCATTCCTCTAGAAGTGATAGATGTGGTTCTGTTGAAGTGATCATCCTGTAGAAGGGTCTGGTCTTCCTCTGTGGTGATTATGCAGCTCTTGTCCTCTGGGAATGCAGTGGATAAGGCTGCCTGTGGTGTTCCAAGCTTCAGATTATATCCAGGTAGGAATGCCTGGCTCCTCCCCATGGCTGGAGCATCTCACAATGGCATGATGGAATTTATGAGTCATGCAGTGAGGCTTGATGGCCTGTTAACAGAAAATATCCCTCCAGAGGGAGTTATCAGGGATGTGGCATGGAAGAGGTAAAGAGCACTGCCCCACTTGACTTAACAGATGGCAGTAGAATACATACTTTTGGTTACATCTTACATTGTAACCTATGACAGTCCAGGATTTGGGGGAAGGGAAGAAAAGCCCCTTGCTTGGCAAAGGGATTCCAGCTGAGGATAACACAAGCCTGACTGTCTGGGGGTGGTCTCAGTGGGTGCACTCTGCCCCCAGAGGACACAGCCTTTTGCAGGCTGCCTTCCAGAGCAGTGCTGGCAGATGATGGAGAGGCAGACAGACTTCCCTGTATGGCCAGAGGTGTTGCCTTAGCAAGGGATCTTTCTTATCAACTGTTTCCAGGTGGCAAAGGCCTCAAAGATAGGAGACAATTCGACTGCTGTGGTTATTAGGGGGGATTAGAAGTTCAACCAGGCCAAGTGCTGGGTGCTACACTTTGGCCCCAACAGCTTCCTACAGTGCTCCAGTCTGGAGCAGAATGGCTGGAAAGGGAAAGGGCCTGGGGATGCTGGTGACAGTGGCTGAATGTGACCCAATGTGTGGTCAGGAAGGCCAATGGCACTCAGCTGGGATCAGCAGTGGTGTGGCAGCAAGATCAGAGCAGTGATTGCCCCCCTGTACCGGGCACTGGCAAGGCCACACCTCAAATCTTGCATCCAGGTCTGCACCTGTCACTGTGAGATGGACACTGTGAGGCTGGAGCATGTCCAGGGAAGGGAAGGGAGCTGAGAAAGGGGCTGGAGCACCAGGAGAGACTGTGGGAGCTGTGGGAGCCCAGCCTGGAGAAAAGGAGGCTCAGGGGAAACCTTCTGGCTCTGCACAACTCCTGACAGGAGGGTGCAGCCAGGTACTCACATGGAATAAGGGACAGCAGCCTCAAGCTGCACCAGGGGAGGTTCAGATTGAACATTAGGAAGAATTGTTTTACTAAAAGGTTGATTAGATATTGGAAGGGGCTGTCCAGGGTGGTGATCCCCAGAAGTGTTTAAGGAAAGACTGGACATGGCACTGAGTGACGTGGTCTGGTATTTCATCCCAGGCTGGACTTGATGATCTCAGAGGTCTTTTCCAACCTGAATGATTCTGTGATTCAGGTGTTCTCCTGTACCAGTTTGCCTTCTGCTGGTGGGAAGCACCAGCCCGAATCTGCAGAGTGGGTGGGAGTAGGGCAGATGGGAGGCTCTGGCCATTCAAGTGTGGCACTGGAGAAACTTCTTGGTCTGCTGTGCACAGAAATAGGCTTGCAGGCATGGAGAAAAGAGTTCTGGCACAGCAGCAGGCTCACCAAGCAGGCAGGAAGGGAGCAGGAAGGTGCCTGGGAGCTCTGGGAGAACAGGAGAGTGTTTTTAAACTACACAAGATGAGAAGCAGAGCAAGAGGCCTGAGCACTGGCTTGTTGGTGGAGGTCCAGATGAGGTCCAGAGCAGAAACATTCTGTATTGTTCACACCAAGTGCAGTCCTGCAAAATTTTTAGGGATGTTTTAAAGTCCTGGTGAGGTTGGCTGTAGAGATTGACCCCCAGTTGAAAGAGGAAAAGGGAGCAGCAGTACCTGGACACAGATAAACATCCAGTTATGCTGATAATACCATGTCAGACAGCAGGACACAGAAAAGAAGTGGGAGTCATGCTAGTCTTTCTAGGGGGGAAATCTTGATTCAGTTTATTATTTCAGTTCCTAGAGACAGATACCAGCATCAGAGTTGACACACACCTGTAAACATGTTAAGGAACAGCATGAGCACCCCTGGCACGCTGCCTCCTCTGTTTGCCCTCCTGGAGGCTTTAATCCTGATAGAACCAGACCTACATGGCCTTTCTGGGCCCTTATCTGCCTAAGTATGTGTGGTTCAGGAGAGCTTGATAAAAATGACACCTGTTCTGTTTTTCCTCTCTCAATCAGGGAAAATAAAAAGTAAAATCAACTCCGGTGAAGGAAAAAAAAAAGTCTGAAATACACATTGAAATGCACATTCAATACAAGTCCTTGTCTTGAAGGTGAGCCTGCGAATGGGTTAAAACAGGAATAAAAAATGAAAATGTTGATGTAATTTCCCAATTTGGAAAGCAGACACAAAAGCCAAAAAAATGCCAACATAACAATGCCCACAAACCAAATCAAAATTCTATCCAGTTTCCAGCTTGAGCAAGGATCCAAAATCTGAGGAGAGGCAGAGGAAAATTGTGTAGGAACCCACTTTTTGGCAGGTCTATTAGAAAACTTTTCTTTTTTTTTTCTTTGACACCATTTTATTCTTCACATAACCAGATAATAGAAAGCAGAACTTTTACAGATTATAGTTTGGAGTGGTTTCCAGTTAAAACCACCTAGGTTCATCACCTTCCTTTCTGCAACCATAGATCCCCAGCCTGAGAGCTGAGGTTGAGTCTAAACATGACTTGGACCTGCTGGAAATCTGAGCACTTATTTCACTCAATACTCAGCTCCCATCCTGGAACTCTGATGAACCCAACCTGAGATTTGTGCTTGTAATCAAACCTAAGCAGAGATCAGTTTTACCTGGGTTTTAGTTTCAAGTAAGAAGGTGCCCACCTTCCTACCTGTCTTCACTTTGACCAGTGAAGTCAGTGGGATGACTGGCTATCTCCTTGCATATCATCATTAGCTTTCAGGATATATGATCAGCCTCCTTGTCCTGCAATTTGTAATCCACCCATTTGTGCTTTGTTGTCGTAAAATCAGCATACTCTGGGTTGGTGTTCCCTGTGGCTGACAGTGTCTTGGGTTGCAATATGTAACCAAAAGTGTGTATTCTAATTGCCATCTGTTGAATCTGGCTGGGGAGGTGTTTTTCTTTATCTCTTGTATAACCCATTCCTCATAAACCCAGGGGGAGGGGGCAGGTGCCTTCTGTTAATGGGTCAGCTGTTAAAACCAGATGGAGCAATGTTCCTTATCTCTTCCACAACCCATCCTCCCTCTGGGGGATATCTGTTCTTAATGGGTCATTGAGGCTCACTCCGTGACTGATAAAATTACATCATTCCATTGAGAGATGCTCCACCCAAAGGGAGGAGCCATGCATTCCTACCTGGATAAAACCTGCAATTCAGAACACCAGGTATCCTGTTTTCTACTGGATTTCCAGAGGAAGACCAGACCCATCTTGCTACCACAGGATCCTTCTACAGGACCATCTCTACTCCAACAGACCCACATCTGTCACTCCAGAATTTAATTGGACTGCTACCAACACCCTGACCAAAAGGGGGTCAGGTCTTACTCTCTCGGTGTTTCTAGGATTTTTTTTGTTTGCTTGTTTTTGGTTTTGTTTTGTACTACTACATCTGTATTTTTAATATTCCTAGTAAAGAACTGTTATTCTTTTTCCCATATCTTTGCTTGAAAGACCCTTAATTTTGGAATTATAATAATTTGAAGGGAGGGGGTTTACATTCTCCATTCCAAGGGAAGTTCCAGCTTTCCCTGGCAGACACCTGTCTTTCCAAACCAAGACACATAGCCACAGAATCACAGAATATCCTGAGCTGGAAGGAACACACAAGAATGATCCAGCCCAAGTCCTGGCCCTGCACAGACACCCCAACAATCCTGCCCTGACCTGGGAGTGTTGTCCAAACACTCTTGGATCTATGGCGGCCTTGGGGCTGTGACCATTCCCTGGGCAGCCTGCTCAGTTCCCCAGCACCCTCTGGGGGAAGAACCTTTCCCTGATATCCACCCTAACCCTCCCCTGACACAGCTCCAGCCATTCCCTGGGTCCTGTCCCTGGTCACACAGAGCAGAGCTCAGGGCCTGCCCCTCCTCTTCCCCTCCTGAGGAAGCTGCAGAACTGCTGTGAGCTCTGACCTCAGTCTGCTCTTCTCCAGCTGAACAGACCAAGTGCCCTCAGCTGCTTCATGTGTGGCTTCACCTCCAAGCCCTGCACCATCTCCATGTCCCTCCTCTGGACACTCCCTAACAGCTTTAGATCTTTCTTATGTTGTGGCACCCAAAGCTGCCCTAGCACTAGAGGTGAGGCTGTCCCAGCCCAGAGCAGAGCAAGACAATCCATTCCTGGCCTGGCTGGCCATGCTGGACCTGATGTCCCCAGGACAGGGATGTCCCTCCTGGGTCCAGGCCACTGCTGGTTCATGTCCAGCTGGCCCCAGCCCAGGACTCATGGGTCCCTATCCATGGCAGTGCTCCCCAACATCTCCTCTCCCAATCTGTCTGTTCACCCGGGCTGGCTCTGCTCTGGGAATGACCCTGCCCAGATGGTAACGTGCCTGACAAGGGCTTTCTTCAGAGCTGTGTACAAATGATGCCATCATGGATGGATCAGAGTCAACAGCACCATAATTGCCAACCCACACAGCCACCTCTGCACACCAGCATTCCAGCACTGTGTGGAAAACAGAATGTCTGCCTGACCCACACAAGTCTGCCGTGCCAACAACCCTCACCAGCTGTAAACAGAATCAGAGACAACACATCAGCAGTTTAATTCACACAGCACTTCTTGTTTGTGGCAGCAGAGTGGCCACTTTCCACTGGAGAAACTGAGCTACAGAAAATCAAAAATTCTTTGCAGAGGTCAGTCCTACACCCAGGAACAGTGACTTCACTGTTGTAGAGAAGTGATGATCTTGTTTTTTTGGTGTTTTCTATATTGCTTTGCAAAAATCACGTGAAAAAATCATTGTGTTTGCATCCTCTCTGCTCTCAAATTGTCTTAACTCTCTGACCCCTTGTGTCTGAAGAAATATGCCACAATCTCAGGGGATTATATAGTGCTCACAGAGAGGTGGCTATCAATAAATTATTACTTAAAACCCCATTATGTTAGCCTGCATAGATCAGGTAAATAAATTGTAGTCTATTCTGTTTCTGGATATCTGAATGTCTCAGATGCTTGGTGGTCTGGGAAAAATAGTCTCATCAATACCTTTAAAATAGACTTCCTTTGGATCTTTTGAATAACTGACTTTGAATATTCTGCTTCTTTCTACTTTGACCATTGGACTTTATTTTTTTATAATAGATTACTTAATTCACAAGGTCTAAAACTGTAGCTTGACTAATACCTCTAATGAGCAATGGGGCTCTTGGTACAGGATTTTTGGTTTCAAAGCAAACACTACTCTTACTTTTGTCAATGTCAGTGGTAAATGTGTCCCACTCTGTCCCAATCTGTCCCTTTCTCTTGAGAGCACAGAAAAAACCTCTGGTCCTTGACACAACCAACTCTTCTACAGCAACAAGGTCTGAAACAAATAAGCAGTGAGCTTCCTAGCGTATTCCAGGGGTGCTTGGGGAATTACAGCATGGAGTGTGGCACTCTCCTAAAGCAGGAGCTGAAAGTCAGAGCAGGGACATCCTCGTCAGCCTCAGATGGCATCAGATGTCCATGATTAAGCAACTGCTCTGAGCCATGGAGATCCCAATGATGGCCAACGGAGCCAAGAGAGAGCTCCTGCTTGTCTGAAGCAGTGTTGGCTGGTGATCAGCTGTGTCACTGGGCTACAGGAGCCAGCACTGCCTGGATTCCCTGAGTCTGCAGACCCAACCCAAACAACCAGCCTGCAATATAGGCATGGCCACAGGCCTGGTTGGCACCTTGAGCTCAGCCTCTCCCCAGCTGAGATGGCAAATGAGGCTGGGTAAATATAATGGTGTCCATGTTTTCACTGGTCAGAGATAGAAGAAAGAATAGAAAGAAGAATGAGCTACACAGGCAGTCTGAGGAAGCCACTTTGTAACATCACTGGTAGGCATTCCATGGAGATTGAAAATAGTCATTGGTACTTTGGTCAGATGTGCACTTGGAATTTCAGATATATAATAATGCCAGATATAGCAGACCCCTTCCAAGACTAGGGCTAAAATAGACTGTGAATTTCTCTTGGCTGAATATGTGAATAATACATCAACAACTAAGCTTTTGGGAGGAGGCACAACTCTGTGATGCTGATCTTAATATATGGAGTAGAAGTAGCCCTGCTGAAGCTGATGAAAAAACAGTACTATTTGAACCTGGCTCAAAACACACCTTCATCTCACCTTGGGTGACAGGAATGGTGACCACTTCCAACTGTATGGCACCTGGGCTATTAAACACCTCCATGCTTAAGGGCAGCAGACTTGTTTAATGGGCATGGATCCAGCAAAGGGTGCTTGAAACACATCAGGAGCATTGCAGACTTCATTAAGACTCTGCATGTTTAAACAGCTGCTTGAGAGCCCTGGTGGATGAAGTTTTATATATCTTATAAAGAGCCCTGAAGGTCGAGGTTTGCCTCTGAAAGTGACTTTATTTGGTTTAAGCCATCTATCACATTGAAATAATACTGTTGTTGGGTAGGAGACACAACTATTTTTATGGCTATGTGTAATATTTTCCGCTGTCACAAAGTGCCTTTCTGAGTGATAAATGTGTAGATTTCCTGCTTCCCCAGGCCTGGAGGAGCAGAGGAGGGATGGTGGGATGCTGTGCCTTCTCCCTGTTTGTACAAGCAGTGCTGGTGGAATGGGGGAAGTGCCTGGGCTGGAAACGGGCAGTGCTCAGCCTGCAGATGCCCTCTGGCAGGAGGCACATCAGCAGGCTGATGCAGAACAGGAACTTCTTGTTTGCACAGCTCACCATCTGCATGGAATTGGCTGCATCTTCCCATCTGTGTGTGGAAACGGGAATGCTGCACCTGCTTAACTCATTGTAGCCTTTGGAGAAACCAAAATCTTCTCACTGTTCTGACATCAACTTTCTCTTTCCTGGAAGAGCTGCTGTAATCTGGGCCTGCATGACACAGTGGTAACCACTTAGGGCTAAAAAGATAATAGGAATTAGGCTATAAATGGAAATAGAAGAGTCATTCTATGTTGTAACCTGCTGAAGATTTGCTGGGAGAAGATTCATAGAATAATATAATGTCCTGAACTGGAAAGGAACCACAAAGATCATCCAGTCCAACTCCTGGCCCTGCACAGGACAGCCAAAGAATTACCATGTGCCTGAAATTGTTTTACAAATACTTCTTGAGCTCTGTCTGGCTTTGTGCTGTGTCCACTGCCTGGAGGAGCCTCTTCAGTTTCCAGCCACCCTTTGGGGAAAGAACCTTTCCCTGAAATCCAACCTAACCCTCCCCTGACACAGCTCTGTAATAGCTTTAGACCTTTCTACTATTGTGGCACCCAAAGCTGCCCCAGCATTGGAGGTGAGGCCATCCCAGCCCAGAGCAGAGCAGGACAATCCCTCCCTGGCCTGGCTGGCCATGCTAGACTTGGTGCCCCCAGGACAGGGATGTCCATCCTGGCTGCCAGAGCACAGCCAGGTGCCTTATTAAACATGTCTTGTCCCTCTCTGAGGTAAAAAAAACCTGACCATTATAATAATTTCACTGGTGATATCTTCCTCAGGTCACATGCTAATGCTGCAGTTTCCCTAGCAAAGGCCTGTGCAATCCTCTGATGGCTTCACAAGGAAATTTAATCCACAGGATGGAAAGGTGCATGGAGCAGTATCTCCAGGTGAAGCCAGACTTTCCCTGGCTACTGTTTTTTCCAAGTCACTAGTGACAGAGTGGATTGTAAAGTGTGAATGCATGGTGCCCTCCCTGTTAACTGAACTTGAACTCCTTCATTTTGGTCTCATATCTTTGTTTGCAAGGTGGGAGTTATGAAATTTGCCTGCTCTTAAGCCAGTTCAAACAGCTCAGTTATTTATCACCCTCAGACAGGGACAGTTCTAAAACACCTGCACACATCTACTCTGAGGCAAACACGATGGCACCTGAGAGTTCCCTCAGCAAAACTCTTCCCACTGCCTGCATCTGTGTGACATAGGAAGGCAGGGGGGACAAGTAATTATTCTACACTCACATCTAGATGAAGCAAAGTTTCCTTTTTTTTCCTTATGCCTGCATTTCAAGACCCAAAACACCGCCACACACACACACACACACACAGAGTGTTCCCCAGTGTCCTGAAATGCAAGAAAGGCATTTTCTTAAACAGTTTCTACCCTTTCTGCTCCTCTCTGACAAATGAAGGTATTTCTCCCCCTGAAAAAGAAGCAGTTCTTATTCTTAGTGTTGGTGAGCGGGTTTATATCAGGATTGCTCCCAGAGAAGAGTGGCAAAATCTTTGGGAGTGTGGCCCCACTTTCTGTTTCTGGAGGCTTACATCTCCTTTTAGAAGCAGTGATTTAATGTGTCTTGCCCTTAGCTTGACAGTTTGTTGGAGAAAGTAAGGCCTTGGCTCCACGGAGTGCCTTTGTCAGCACCCATCGTTCCAGGCCTGTATTTCCAACCAGCCCTTCACAAAGCAATGGCTGATTCTTCCTTGTGAGACTTCTGCTGCCACACAGCTCATGTAGATTACTCCCAAGCCCACATTTAACACTACAAAGACCATCAGTAGGAATAATCTGCAGAGACTCTGAGGGAGGGGGGATTCTTCCCCTCTGCCCCCTCTGCTCAGCACCACCTGCAGGGCTACATCCAGCCCTGGGATCCCAGCACAGGAAGGACAGGGAGCTGCTGGAGCCAGGCCAGAGCAGGGACACCAAGGGCATCAGAGGGATGGAGCAGCTCTGATGGCAGGAAAGGCTGAGGGAATTGGGATTGTTCAGCCTGGAGAGGAGAAGGCTTTGGGGTGACCTCATTGTGGCCTTGCAGTGCCTGAAGGGAGCCCAGAGGAAAGATGGAGAGAGACTCTTGGCAAGGGCCTGGAGTGACAGGACAAGGGGGAATGCTTTCCCACTGATAGAGAGGAGGTTTAGATTGGATATTGGGGAAAAAAAATTCTTCCCTGTGAGAGTGCTGAGGCCCTGGCCCAGGTTTCCCAGAGCAGCTGTGGCTGCCCCATCCCTGGAAGTTTTCCAGACCAGGTTAGATGGGACTGGGAGCAACCTGGGATAGTGGAAGGCATCCCTGTTATGGTAGGAACTGGATGATCCTTAAGATCTCTTCCAGCCCAAACCTTTCTGTGATTTTATGATTTTCTGCAGTGCAGATGAGCAGTGACAAAACATTCATGTGGTGCAGGTGGTGCTCCTGTGCATGCCTTCATGAAACCCTTTAGCCCTCCTCAGCTCAGCATCAGCCTGAGCTGTTTATGTAGCAAAGGGCCTTCTTGGAGGTATGAAAAAATCTTTATCCCTTGTTTTCTACTCCAGCTGCAAGGCAGGTGAACTTTCTTATGGCAACATTTTCTCTACCACTTTTGGGACAATATGTAGACCTCAATGCACTGAGCTTTCTCTCAGGTCATTTCATGTTTTAATTCCCACTGAGCACTTACAGTCAGACAGAAATGCCCTGAAGAACAGGAGGCAAACCAAAGTGTATTGTGCTTGCATTGGATTCAAGGACTTCCACAATCTGAGTTAAAAAACACTGTTTTTTTGTAGATTTTGATTTTTGCTTAGTAGCAGGGGGCATGTATTGTGTTTTATTGCATGTTACTGTTTTAAGAAATACATGATTTTAAGCCATGGAAATTTTATGGGGAAACCCTGGATTAAAATCCCAGTTGAGTTCCCATGTTTAACTGCCTTACTCTTGGTGGCTGGAAATAATCAAACGAACAATGGAATTTGGTTCACCCTATGGATATGCCTCTGTACCCACCAAATCTCAGCAGATACTCAAACATGATCCTGTGTAATTCTCCATTCAGTTTTGCAGGGACATGAAGGATGAGCTCAACCCACTGTAGAGCAAACACTGGTGAAGAAAAACTGTTTCCCTTTGAAGGGAGTAAAAGGAATATTTTGCAATATACCTGTGCAAACCTATGGGAAGACAGGATAAGTCCTGTGAAAAGTGGGAGCAGGCACAAAATCCTCATGCACATACAGCTTAACAAGCCAGCACAATCTTTGTGCACTTTTCCTCAGCTTAAAAAAAAACAAACAAAACCTGCTCAATGTTTCTTACACTGGCAGAGTTTTTTTACCCATAGTGGGAGTTTGTTTACTTTTACACATTTGTAGAAGGTGTGAAAGAGCTTTTGTGGAAGAGATGCTGGTTGTGAGGTAATTCCAGGCAGAGTGAGGAACGTGACAGTCCTGCCGTGCCTGCTGTCAGCCCTGGATTCACGGCTGCACAGTGACTGTGCTTCCCACACCAACAGCAAAGGCCTCCTGTCCCTAATCCTCCTGCTCCCCCACCCCTCATACTCACTCCTGACTGTCTCCCAGTTTCCCAGGAAGAATAAGAAATGGGAAGCACAGCCTGGGATTCCTGCAGCTGCTCCCTTGTGCTCATCACTCCTTCCCTCCCAGCCTGAGGAAAAGGGCAGTCCCGTGCCCCTACTCCTGTCACAGTCCCCAGAGGCAGAGATCTGGGGTTCATTTTCCTTTGGTGGGTACCATCTTACTGTCTGTCACATCTTGCAGTGGAATTGGAAGGACTTGGTGGCTGATACGAGTGATGATTCCCTGATAATGCTGGAGAGCAGTGAGTAATGGGCCCAGCTTGCCTGAGGGGATGTTTGGCTGCAGGAGACTGGCCACACTCTGCTATTGTGGTCTGAGAGTCTGATCCTCACTGCTTGCTGTGGGAAGACAGCTTGTGTGTGCTATTTACTTCCCCTTCATGCTCTAGCAGACCAGAAAACTTTTGGAAGTCCACCAAGAGTGTGTGTGTGTATTGGAGAACCAACCCAGCTGTGGAACTAAATATTCCACAAGCAGTGCCTTGGCTGAAAGGCAAGAGTCAAGGTCCTTTGCAGCCAGTTCTAAGGCTAACTGGGAGCTAGGATGGGAAACCTAAGTAAAGCTCTTCTCCCTTGTTCCCTGAGTTCTTCCCTGCTTTTGGGTAGCCATGCCTGTATCTCACCAGTCTTTCCAGCAGTTTGAGACTGAGCTGATGGATGCAGGGTAAGGAAAATATTCCTCTGTGTCCCCAGTAATGAATGAATGAATGAATGAATGTCCTTGTTCCATTTTATGACCACCAACTAACCTGTAACTCAGAGCTGCTGTCAGCTGAATCCAAACAGTTTCTGGTACTGCAGGTCCCTCCCTTACCACCCTGAATGGACATCCTCCTGTTGCAATCTTAGATTTTGGCCTTGGTCAGTGAAATTCATTAATTCTAGATAATTTTCCTGTTTGGTCTTCTTGAATGGAAATGGTGTTACTGTTTGCCTATTATTCCCTAGAATTTTAGTAGTACTATTATTCCACCCCCATAGCATTAAATTAACTCCTCTTCTGCTCTGTGGAGAATCATTTTGCCCTAGCCATATTCTCTATTCCATTTTCTGCAAAAATCCTGAAAGTTCTTTAAAAAAATGCATAGCTTTCATTTCTAGTTTCCATTAGGGACAAGACCACGGAGAGAGGGAAGAGCCAGTGGTTGAATTCATGGTTTTGTTTTGACAGGTATCATCCTGAAAGAAGGTGTACAAAGGAGCTTGTGGTGGAAATGAATCCATGCAGGTGTCAGAAGCCAGACACTGAGACGAAGGCAGGCTTCTGAACAAAGTGTGAGGTACAAAGCTTGTTCTCTCAAAAAATGAGACACTCTTTTTCTATGCTACTGAGGATCCACCGCCAGAAACGTAATGAATACACTCTTCCACCTGAGGAGGTCCCATGGATTTATTTTTCCCTAGCAAAAAGAATCTTTGTGCTCCTTATTCCCAGCCATATGGTGAAATTAACTTGTATGTCTTTTTCTGTTTCACACTAAACTCTGCTTTCTAAACTTTGCTTTGCAAAGGAGTTGTTTTTACATCATTTTTCACCCCATTGTCCTGTTTATACGGCACAGCAGCCTTCCTTTGACTCTAATGTGTTTTAAGCAGGTCATTGAAAAGCCAGAATAGCAGCTGTCAAGGGATTCATGTTTTTGCCTTCTGCAGCGTGAACCAAAAGTCAGAGAAGCAGCCCAAAGGAGAACATTTGTTCTCAGTGCAGAGACAAAAAAATACTCAACAAACAAATAGAAAAATAAGTGGCAGCACAAGAATTTCAGCCAACTTTCACTGCTCTCCAGGGTGGTTATAAATCAACTGGAAAAATACAGCCAAACATTGTCATCCTTGTTGGTGACAGATACGTTGAGCATAGGTCATTTACAAATCTTCCTTTGTTTGTACTGCTTAGGGGCATTTGCTGAATTGATTTTAATTTCTTCTTATTTTTTTCTCCTTAAATACCTACTGGCAGTAATTTACAAATAGCTTTAGATCCAGACAGCAGTAAGAGGAGGTAATTTATCACTTTTTTAAACTAACACCGTGCTTGGACTGATGGCACTGAGGAGTGCATGGAGAAGTAGTGGCTTTCATTAGGTCAGATGATAAAATTGGAAAACACAGGCAAGCTCTCTGTCACACAGTCCCTTCATCACACTGAGTGATCAGTTTATTCTCGTGTTCCTCCCATGTAAGACCACTACAAATCTGCAGAAATCAATAGAGTTACATTAGCATAAAGTTAGGGAGCCCCAGCAGTAAATCACACTGTGAGTTATTGTTGATGATCTCCAAAGCAGAGCTTTATTTCCTGCAAAGGTCAGGGTGATGGATTGTGCAACAAATTTTACCTCCTCTGCTACATGTTTATTGCTAAATGGCCTTTCACAAAGCAGCAAAATAGGACATATCTTACCCTTCCCCACAAGCTGGAGGATTTCTGAATTGAGTAAGATAAAAGTGAGGTCCTTCATCCTGTTGGATTTGGCAATAAGGCTGTGTGTGTTGCATTAAACCTGCGTGTGTCTGGGAGCATCCTTGGGAGCTGGAAGGTCACTGCCTGTGCTAGGCAAGGACTGGCATGGAACTGACCTTTCCTAACTATTCCTAACTCTAGTCTGCAGGCAGTCATTTCCTGTTTAGGAGCAGTCTATCAGATCTGGGCCCTTCTTTAGCTCCTTTGAGCAAGAGCTGACCCAGTCACTGACCAGATGGGAAGTTTGGGTGCCATTCCTCACTCATGCCCTTTCCCTGCCTTGAAGCAGAGCTATCCCTGTCTGCCAAGAGTCCCTGATGGATAGCAACACCTTCAGGGTTACACTCCTTGCTAAGTTAAAGAGGACTTCAGCAAGCTGGAAGATGAGGAAGCAGAGATATGAATATGCACAACCCATTTGCTCTAAGGAGAATTTTATGGTTTTGAAGGCATTTAGCCAGTGGAAGCTTTAAAAAGAACCAGTGTTTATTGAAGTCAGCAGCCAGAGACACCTGTATTTGAGGGGGTGAGCAGCAAAGTTAGATCTGACAGGCTTAAAGTTCACACTGAGGACTACAGTGGCCAAGCAAAAACGACTTGGGATGACTAACATAAGCAAGGATAAAGCTTTGGGATTTCACATCATAAATTCTCTGACTTGGTGCAAATAGCAAGCACCAAAAGGGGGTGACAAACTGAAAGAGAGTAAAGGATAGGGAGGAAAGTTCAGAGACAGCACAAAATTCAAAAGTTTACCCCATCATCTGCCACATGATGTCCACTTCTTCCTCTGCATGTGGACTTTGTGTGGAAGAGTGAGCCTGAGCTCATGGACTCCATGAAGAGTGCCTGTAGGTGATAAGCCAACACCTCTGTGGTGAGGCCTGAGAACATAATATTCGTATTTCTTCAAAGTGGGTGTTTTATTTTTACAACCTCATTTCACAATCCTTAAGGACTTTATAAGACACAGCTTGGGAGCGTTAGTCTACGGAAATTGCTTCTGCAAGCCTGACCTCAAGCCTTATGACTGTCCAAACCAAATATAAACCCCATTAACCCCATTTTTAATTTATTTTTTCCTCAGCCACAGAAGTACTCAGAAGCCCAGACCAGTAGGCCCTGGAATCCAGGCTGAAAATACAACAAACTATTCAGACTGATTCCTTGAGAGGTCACAGGGGAGACAGAAATATTTTAATTTGCATTTTAAATATTTGTACATAGTAAAAGAACATTAACACCGAAAAACAAAGGTCTGAAAAGCTGAAAAATACCAGAACTGGAGTATTTAGTACTACACAGAGGTTTTAAAACTTTTGTAGTGGGACAGGGGCAAGCTCTGAAGGTTTCCTCTGAGCGAACAGAGCAAGTGAGGCAGCCATGGCTGGGACAGTAACCAGGAATGTGGGAGACCTGGGGATGAGATCTTTCTCTGCCCTCTCCAACATGCCCTATAAGTGCCCCAGCTGCAGGGGCATTACTGTGTCTCACTCCTCCCTACTGCAGCTGCTCTGCTTTCCATAAATAATTAAGTATTCATTGAGGTAGGGACCTGAACTTCAATTTCCCACATCCTGTGTGAACGCCTGAACAACAGCACTGTCAGATCAATCTCTTGCAAAATGCTCTCCTCTCTCAGCAAGTGTTTAAGTATTTATGCAGGTTAGATACACTCTAGCAGGGAAAACTGTGAAATACCTGCCCTGGGCTAGAAAGATCCCTTTGGATGTGGCTTTGCTCCAGTAAAGGAGGGACTGGAGACTCAGGGTGAAGTTCCCTACCTAATCCAGGTGTTGAGAGATAAACCCACTTGCTATACACAAGGAAAATAGACTCTTTGACACCACTTCTTATCAGAGTTTTCCTCCTGGACCAAAGATTCTGCATCCCCAGAGTTTTCACTGGATGAAAACATTGCCATGAAAGGTTTATTTTTGCCATGGTGATATTTTATTGCAGAAATTTTGCTGAAAACTCCTTAACAAACAACACAAGCAAGAGCTTACTGCAGCTTGGCAAGCTGGTTAAATGAACAGCAAGCAGCAAACACAGACAACCATCTTCTGCAGAAGCCTTCTGCAGGGAATAGAAATTCCTCTTTTATTGGGGAAAACGCAGGGAGTTGATCCCAGTTTTTATCTGCTGGATTTCATATCTGTGTTGGGAAGAAGAGCAGGGCTTAAGAGCTAAAGCTGTGTTTGCAGACAGAGTGACCAAACCCAGACTGGGTGTCTCCTGAGAAACAAACCCAGTGGGAGTCTGGGTTAAATTTCCAGCTTTGCCTGTAATGACCTCATTTGCAAAGCTGGATGCTGCCTCCCTGACCCCTTCATAGTGTCATGGAATGGTTTGGGTTGGAAAGGACTTTAAGATCATCCAGTTTCAACTTCCTGCCAGAACAGGGGCACCTTCCACTAGCCCAGGTTGCTCAGAGCCCCATCCAACCTGGCCTTGGACCCTTCCAGGGATGGGGCAGCCACAGCTGTTCTGGAAAACCTGTGCCAGGGCCTCACCACCCTCACAGGGAGCAATTTCTTCCTGATCTCCAACCTAAACCTCCTCTCTGTCAGTGGGAAGCCATTCCCACACAGGCCTGCCATTGCCAAAGGGTTTGTAAACTGGCTGGGAGGAAGAAAGGGAAGTGAGGAAATGAAGAGGTATTAGTGAGAGAAGATTTTAGTGAAAGACACACTAGTAACACAGAGGGATGACAGAAAACAACAGAAACCCTTTAGCAAAGAGAGTTAAACTCTTATAGATTTTCCCTCAGAAGACACTGAAGGTTAAACCCACATTATGCAGCAGCACAGGGCATATTCCAATATTTTGGCCATGTCTCAGATAGCGCCACACCTGGACTCCTCACTGCAAATTATAGAGACCCTGTTGGAACCAAGCAAACACTGACAGAAAAATGCAGGATTACCTTTGTTGGGGCTTGATTGCAAAGTGTGAAGGTGCTTGTCTGAGGGCAGGGATGCCCTGTACTCCAGGCTGGAGTCTCAAGTCTTTATAGGAGCAAAACAGAGCCCAGACCCCAAGGCACCAGACATGCTCTTGGAGAGAACTCAGTTCATACAGCACTGTCTTGGGTTTCCTGCTTGGAGATTCAGAACCTTCACTGGGATGCTTTGCACAGCCTGATGTTTGACATGCCTGGAGGTGGCAGGGCTGGATACCAGACATTGGTGTGGGAAAGCAAAGGTCACAGCAAAGGGGGATCCAGGGCACTCCAAGAGTAATTCTGAGAAAGAGGAAGGAAGGGATGCTGAGAGTGCAAGCCAAGCTGATGGAACCAAAAAGAGGAAGCCAGGAGACAATGAAGGAGAATCTGCAACAGGGTAAGGTATGGAGGAAAGTGAATTTGGGTAAATAAAAACAGTGAAGTGGAAAGGAAGGGCTGAGGTTGAGAACAGATTGAGAGAGAAGGGAGCAGACAAGAGAGGGAGTGTGCAGAGCCAACCTTTGTATGGTCAAATGAAGAGCCTGGGACTCAGGGAAAACCCTCAAAGAGAAATCCAGGTGTGCAAAGGAAAGATGTCAATGTTGAAGCAGGTGGGGCAGGGGGTTGCAAGGAAGGGGTGGATGCTGATGTGTCAGTCAAAGCACTTTTATTTCCATGAGAATGTAAAACTCCTAAGAGACAGGAATTCTATCAGTTCTCTGCTGTAGGGAAATGCCTTTGAAACCTCCTGCTAAGGTGCTTGGCATACACAGGCATTGGTGAACACCTTTAGTCTGCCTTGTTCCCAGGGAGAGAGTGCTCCAGAGTGGGGACAGAAGGAGTGATTCTGTACAAATAAATTAGATCCCTGTTTCAATTTAACCAGTGGAGAATTATTCCCCATATGGGAAAGCAGCATTCTAGTATAACACAGAGCTACAAATCCCCCCCTTCCCTTCTGTAACACAATCCATCCCATACTCACTGGGTTATCTGTTACAGCTGCTTGTTAGTGGTGGTTAGTCCTTTTATTGGCATCAACTGCCCTGTATAAACAAGACATGTAAACCAGAGGCAAGAACAAAAGACTTCCTAACCCAGCCTGAATGTAAAACTGCTGCATTTTGTCTTGTTCCCACTAGTGCCAGTGATCATTTTCTTGTTGATTTTAGTGGCAGCAGACTCCAGGCTTACTAAAAGTAATTTCCAGAAACAACATCTTCAGAGAACAATTTTCTTCTCTCCTCCCTGTCCCCTCTCCACCCCAAAGTTGTTTGTTCTTCAAGGACAAATACATAAAGTCATTAGGAAAAAATGCTGTGACAGTGCTTCAGAAGTTCAGTCTCCAGAAGGATGGGTAAAATAAACTTCCTGTGAGTCTTGGGCTACACGTTACCTTTAGAGAAAGCTGCAAGAGTAGGAACATGTGGGTCTGATATTTCTGAGCCTGAGAATTGCTAGCTCTTCCCAAGGGAAACTTTTCAACAGTTTTCCTTTTCCCAAACAACTTTGTGTAAACAATATTCCTTTCCCATAACAACCTCTCTCCCAGGTGTTGTTTGCTATTTCTGTTATTTAACCAGTGGAGAGAGGTGTCAATTCAATGGACCAAATCCATGCCTTTTTAGCTCAGCATGTTATAAAAAGGCTGAATGAATTGTAAATAAAGCCAGCTGATTCTCTTCTGGTGACTGGAGTCAAGCATCTTTATTTTGTGTCCTACTGCAACAGGTACAGCTCCACCTGGACCCAAAGGTTGTTTGTTTATAAAAGTCATTTTAATTCTCCAAGGTGTCTTTGAGCCCCTTCTCTGAAATTCTCCTGCAGGTGGGACAAACCTGGAACCTCAGCATGTAGGAGGCACCTGGTTGAGCATCATCTGCACCATACAACCCCATGGCTTCAGGTGAGGGGACCTTGTGGCAGGACATTCAGAGCCCCTCTTCAAACAGGCTGCAAGGGGTTCAGAGGGAAGCACTTCATTAATTCAGCACTGAAGCTTTCTGCACATTTTTTTTTAATACGCTGCTAATAATCTGCTAACATTTTCAAATTTCACCTCGGGGGTTTTAATGCTGTCAGGCTCTACACCCACTTTTGCCGAAAGAAAAATTCATTATAGCTTTTTATGTTGAACTTGCATCCTCAAAAAGCAAGACAGTATCTCCTCTTTCCCTCAGGAATATTCTACCCTTCAAAATCCAGTTTCTCTGTGACCAGCATGGTCAAAGGTTGCACCGGTCAAAAGTTGGACTCAATGACTTTGGAAATCTTTTCCAGCCTAATTGATTCTGTGGTTCTGTGGCTTATATTTTCTGTTTTTTTTAATGTCTAAAAATCCTGTCTGTTGGTAGAAATTGTGGATCTTTTGGCACTCAAAGTGGTTACAATGCAGATGGATTCTTTGTTTTCATATGAAAAACTTGACTTGTGCTCCCTCATCATCCATAGCTTTTCATTAGGGTTTTTTTGGGGACACAAAAACACGCTTTTGGAGAATCAGGGCATTCAGGGCTGGAAAGAGTGGAAGGGAAGTATTTCCACATGGCAGGCTGGCTACAACACGGCCAGGGTGGTGGCAGAGTTACACCAAGTCATATTAGATCTTAATTCTGTTTATTTCATACTGCACTGGAAAGGAATATGTGGGGAGAAAGGGGATTCACCATACCTCTCCCCTGTAACCCTACTGAAAATTTACCCCTGTGTGCAAAAGTTGCATCTTTTCATGAGGCACTGCAGGAAAACAGAAAATGATAGAATGAGATTTCTGGTGCATGGGACAGAGCTGCCCTTAGGCAGTGTTAACTTGTCTTACTGACATTTAAATGGCCTAAATCAAGATGACAGAGATGTTAGTGCCATGATGTGAAGAATTGTTCTGTAGAGGAATGCGTTGTTCTTTAGAACAATTTATATTCAGCACAGAGAATTAAGCATAAGTGGGTTTAACATGAGGCTCACATGTCATCATTTTCCAGCTCTTATTATCTGTGGTGTGACTAATGCAGGATTACTCTTCATCTGTGCTCATGACTAACTTATCCCTGTCCTGTATCCCACTGCAGAGCCTTGTTCCAAATTGCCATTCAGAACCTTGATTGCTGCCCCATCTCCCACAGAAACAAAGTGCCCAGGACCATGTCCAGTCTCTCCTTTCTCATCCTGGTACTGCATTTGGGCATTTCCCAGAGAGGGAGAGACCACAGATTCCCTTACTGAGGAAATCCAGCTCAGGAGGTGCACTGCCTGCTGCCCAGCTCTTCTCTATCACTTTCCACCCTGTTAGGGTGGGAGGATTCTGCCCCTCTGCCCCCTCTGCTCAGCCCCTCCTGCATCCAGCCCTGGGATCCCAGCACAGGCAGGACAGGGAGCTGCTGGAGCCAGGCCAGAGCAGGGACACCAAGGGCGTCAGAGGGATGGAGCAGCTCTGCTGGCAGGAAAGGCTGAGGGAATTGGGATTGTTCAGCCTGGAGAGGAGAAGGCTTTGGGGTGACCTCATTGTGGCCTTGCAGTGCCTGAAGGGAGCCCAGAGGAAAGATGGAGAGAGACTCTTGGCAAGGGCCTGGAGTGACAGGACAAGGGGGAATGGCTTCCCACTGACAGAGAGGAGGTTTAGATTGGATATTGGGAAGAAATTGTTCCCTGTGAGGATGGGGAGACCCTGGCCCAGGTTTCCCAGAGCAGCTGTGGCTGCTCCATCCCTGGCAGTGTCCCAGAATGGATGAAGTTCCAAACCTGGTCCAATGGAAGGTGTCCCTGCCCATGGCAGGAGGGTGGAACTGGCTGATCTTTAGGGTGCCTTCCAATCCAAACCATTTTGTGATTCCATGATCATTGTTGGAAAGCTTTAAAATTCCTCAGATGAGTCCCAAGGACAGGCACATTTGCTCCTGCATTTTATGTTGGATAAGAAAGCAGCTGATGAGACTTCAATGAGTCTACAGGGTTGGAAGGATTGGCTTAGTTGATTGTTTTCCTTCTGCTCTGCATGTTAGCATCCCAGAAGATGCTGCAGAAACTGTTACTAGATAGATAGCAAATGTGTTATTAAGTATGGTTCTTCACTGCTCCAGGACAGAAGTAGTGAACAAGTGCTGGACCATTTCCATACTGAATTTAATGATAAAAGGACATTTGTACATTAAAAATTATCTTCAGTGTCAAGAGAATGGACTTAAAGCAAAGCTGGGAAAAATGTATTCTGAAGAAATCATAGATTTTTTGCTTCCACTTACTTTTGGAGAACTTCTGGCCAACTCAGGCCATTTTACTAACTGGGAAAAAACTAACATTTATTCCAACACATAAATTCTGCAAAAAGCCTGAATAAATTCCTGGGAAAATCTGGGGGAAAAAATTAGAAACATTTCTTCTGAGAACCAGATTTAAATTTGTGGTTTAGTCAAATTCTTATTTTGCAAATTTTTAACCTTCAGCATTTGAGCAGATATTACCTATGTTCATTGAACTGCTCCACTTAAAATCAGGCATGTTCTAAATCCTCTTGGTTATCAGAATCCTGAGTCAGTCACTGCTAAACACGTCTCCAGTGGGGTTAGCAGAATCCAGCCAATTTCAGAACATTTTTCCACAGAACAATTTGCTATCACTATCACGCTTAGTGCAAAGGTCTCATGATAGAGGGTAATGTGTTAATTGTTGTTTAATCCCACTACTTCTTGATTAAAGTAAAAGTAGAGCCTTTAAAATTCTATCTGAGACATCAGAAAGTTTGGGGGTTTTTTTCCTCCCACATGCACTAAAAGAGAGGCTTCCACTTGAACTGGAAAATCAAAATTTAAAGGGAGGAACAGGGAGCTATTGTTCACATTTCCATTACCTTCTGGTATCAAAGTAAAATAGCAAATAAATAAATTATTAATTAACAACATCATTTCAGGCAAACCTGAGTAGGAGTTCCCTCTTTCTGTTTGGCAATTAAATTAATTGGCCCCTTATCTTGCAGAGCTTAATGGTGTGACTGAGTCATGTGAGTCTTGATATTCTTGCTGAAGGTTAAATTCACTTATCAGGGCTTGTAGTGCTAAGCTTTCTTGGGCAAAAGCAAGGCAGCAGACACAGAGGCAGGGTTTAATGGGATGTTGGGAATGGCAGGATGATGAGAGAAGAGGTAAAAAATCACCAGCTGACAAGGACTGGGGAGTAGGTGGGTGGTTGAGTTCAGCCTCCAAGTGAGCATGACTGGAAAGGAGGCTAATGATTTTCATTTGTCTGGCACAGTGCCTGTGGAAGATGGCAAAGGGTACAACTAAAAGTTGTGCATTGTCCCATCTCCCTGAAAAGCAGACATTTCTAAGGCTCAGAGGACTGCAGAGGCTTACACAAGAGCTGCAGGTCTAAGGAAAGTCATATTCTGTTAAAAAATTCTATTCCACAAATATTCTGTGTCTTTCCAGTTTCCACACATCACTGCCTTTTTTTTTTTTTTTTTTTTTTTAATAATTTGAATAATTATTTTAAAAGAGCTGCAGGATCCTAGCACTGGGACTTAAGGAAGCCAGGATCAAATCCCAATTTTACCACAGCTGTTGTGTTCTGATAGCCAAGGCAGAGACAGGCTGATGTGTCCAGTATTCAGGTATGTAGCCCACATTTTGTGTGATCAATCCGTGTCTCATTTTCCCATAAAACATTCTCTCCATCTTCTGGGATTGCAGGATAGTTTAGGCAGAGACTCATCTGGACTGAATGGTTGCTACCACAAACCAATATATTAGAAATTCACTACCTTACAGCAAAGTTAGGAATCAACAGATAAATTATCTGCTTCCTTAACTTTATGGAAAGGCACAAATATTCAAAGCTTTAAAAGTCCAAAACTGCCTTAGAGGAGATGTAGGTATAAATCACAATTAATTTTTTTTTTTTTTTTTTTTTTTTTTTTTTTTTTTTTTTTTTTTTTTTTTGGGTCATGTGCGAGAAATCCTGCATGGCCATCCTCTAGAATTAAGAAAAGGCATTTTTNAAAAAAATGACCTTCAAGACCTAAAAATGTGATTCACAAAGGGGGGAATACAGGGAAGAACAATAAGAAAGTTATCAAAGAGCAGTTACATCACCACATATTCCCTGAGGATTTCTTAGACTTCCTGAGGAATTTTCTGGTGATAAATTCCTGCTGTGATCCAAATCCTATGGCATAATTTATGGTCACAGAATCACAGAACTGTTTGGGTTGGAAGGGGCCTGTGGAGATCATCCAGTCCAACCCTGCTGCCTGGGCAGGGCCACTGCCACAGGTGCCATCCCTCCACCACACACACACCCCTAAATGGAAATACAGGGTTTTTTCTGGCTTAAAATTTAGATGGAATTACTTTAAGTCTGCAAGTCTTATGGGTACCTCCTATAAAATGGGGTTCTTCAGTTCTATCAAGCAAAAAGCCTTCTGGATAAAAATAAATGACACTTTTCTCTGCATTTCCTGACATCCTGCTTACTCTACTGTTTAACCTTCTGCCTTGCCTTCAGCATCTTCCCTCCTCTGGTCAGAATCCAGAGCTTTACAGGCACATTGCTGATGCCTTAAAATCCCTTTGTAGCTCCTCACAGAAGAGGTGATGGAGTAATACATGCTTTGTTTACTTGGTTGATTTAAAAACTTGGCAGGTAAAAGAAAAAATCTACTAAGACTTAAAAATTTACTTTAGATGAAAAAAAAAAAAAAAGAAGAAAAAATAAAAAAAAAGGAAAGAGAGATTGCTCCAATCTGGAACAAAACATTTCACTACAGCAACCACAAACAGCAGTGTTTTTTTCCAAGTTACTCAGATTGAAAATGTTCACAATGAAAATTTTGAACTCAGGTTGGGGGAATATAAGAAAATTTCTTCCATCTGATTTGCCTTAGAGGGGGTTAGAAAATCCAAGCTAAAAACCTAATTTTGATAAGCAAATGTTTAGCTTTGGGCTTAAAAGATCATTTGATAGCAAATGCATCCACCATATTTGTATTCTCAATTCTAGGGGCATCCTCTGTTTTGAACTCCTCCCTCTGAAGAGGCTTGATACCCATGCTCTGCACTGCAGCAGATGCATTAGAATCTCCCAGCCTTTACACACAGCAAATCCAGGAGCTCCACTGGCCTATAAACACTGGAAATTAACGACATGACAGCCTCAGGAAATAGTGCTTCAGATATGTGAGTGCCTCATGGGAGGAACTCATTACTGGAGTTACAGTAAATTGCCACTGAGTGAATGCTGGAGGAGCTTCCCACACTTCATAAGCTTGATCTTGTCTGATTTCAAGGGCTAAGTGAGTTTTGGCATGATTAAACACTAGAAAATGTGGCTATCTGAGAACACTTGGATATCCAGGCTTATTCCATGCATTTGTGGGGATAGCAGAGCACAGAGTGTACCCTAGCAGCTTTCTCTGGGTTTTTGTTATTGGCTTGTGTTAAATAAAAGTCCAGCTGCTGAGGTAGGCAAGTATATTCTAGTGGAGACCCTGCTGCTCAGATTTGAGGGTGATTTTGTGTATCTATGAGCTGCTGGGATTTTTGGGGATGTGGGGGTGCAGAAAGCCATACTACAGATATTTTATTTTTGGTCCCTTGCAGGCTCAGTGCATTTGACTAAATATACATCAAGAAAGAAGCCAAGCTTGAACAGCTGCTTGCTTTGCTGGATAAGACTTATATTTTCATTTTAAAAGCTATTTTTTGCCTGTCTTAATGTAACTAATGTAATAGCAAAGTTAACTATCCTGAAAACACCCTGCACTGAGGTGTCATCTCAAAAATCTTCTTCAAACTGAAAATAAATCATCAACAATTCACAGTCAACAATTAAAGTGCCATTAGGACAAAAGGTGTCTCATGTGTCACACCAGGTTAGACAAAGTGTTTTGTGCTGGCCACCACTTCCCTTTTCACCATTGCAGTGTTTGCCTCGTTCATTATCGTGGCTCTCCTCAAAACCAAGCTCTCAGCCCTAGGTGTGAAAGTTCAGAATTGCAGTTGTCATGCAGAGAGGATGGCAAATTCCCCTTTCCTCTTTCCAATGGGATGGTGAGGGAAAGGTGAGCACTGATGCTGGGAGCGTGGGCAGTGTGTACCCTTGTGCTGGCCTGTTCAGACACACATCTGGTATGGATGCAGCTCTGATGGAAAACAAGGGGGTTCTGCTTGTTTATATGAAAATTAGTGGCGTCCATCTGTGGTCTTACACTGCTTAACTGACTGTTTTTAAAGATATTTGTAGCAAAGAAATGAACTGTAAAAGAAGCAAATGCTGCCTTAGTAAGATTTCAAGTGCTAGTGGGAAAACAATGGAAAAAATGTATTAAACAGAATATTTCCCAGCCCAGAATATGATGGGCTGGCATATACAGGATTAAACTTACATTCAACTATTGCTAAACACGCAAAATACGACCCTGGACCTTTCTATTCCTTGTCCTGCCATTTAATGTGAGTTGTTCTCAAGGCAATATGCAGGTTTCATGCAAGAATTAGTGGACAGGGCACTCCGCCATAGGGATGGGCAACTGAAAGGTCATGAGCTTCCTTTAAGGCTTAAAAGTGAAAACACCACCCACAAATATTCAGAGATATTTGTATATTGGTATATACAAATTTGTATATTGGTATATTAGGTGTTCATTGTCCTGTTAAGTTTCTGCTGCTGACTGGATGACCCAAGCAATACTGTGTCCTTGAAGATATATTTTTTTTTCCACTTCCTCTCTTTGCCATGAAGAAAACATGAGTTTTAGTCTGCATTGGCATATTTCAAATGCCTCTCAACCAGAGCTCTGCAGGAAATGCTGCATTTTGGCTCAGCAGCTTAATGTCTGGTGCTTTAGCTCAGCAGAGGGAAGGAGGAGACAGATGAGAGGGGGCCAAAATCCTTCCCAACTGCAGCTCACTCAGCTCAGAGTGAGAGTTTTGTGTGCATTCTTCACATTGTGAACCACTCTGCATTACACTGGGGACTTCAGAGGAATTTCTAACAGCATGGGCAGACAGTGGCTGTGATCCAGCTGCCTTCATTTGGCTGCAAAGTTAAGTTTCTTTTCTTAGAAAATTGGAGAATGTCACTTATTCACCTTTCTAATAAAGATATTCAGGTGTGCAAGTGACACAAGGGGTTCACCTGCTGAAAGACACATCCTCTTCAAAAGTTTCTCAAAATCCAAGGGCATGAGGATGAAAGATATTGAGGAAACCCTGTCCTTCACAGGATTGTATCTTCTGTGCACTTGAATGGCTCAAAGCTTCTGCTTGTTGGAAATGACACCTCTGCAGAAGCAGCTTAAACACTTACTGAGCCCTGGGGAGGTCCACCCTGGCTGCAGTGTTTCTTAATTTGGGGACAACATCTAGATCTGATTAAAAATACCAGCAGAGTTACATCTCTTCTTCCCCAGCATCTGTTTTCCTTCTAATCTGCTCATTGTTAACAATCCCTTTGGAGTCAGATAAGATCTATTTCTGTCCTACAGTGAAAAGCTCAAGTAGAAATACAATCAATTGTTGAGAAGGAGATTTAGGCTCATGTCTGAATTAAGAAAGGGCATGCAGTTAGAAAGATCATTCATTGTTTTAGTTCATTTGTATGATGGGGTAGACAAGGTAATGAATTAAAATCAATCTGTGAATGGAAATGGAAATAGGGAAGACTTCCATCCTGCCATAAACTTTTTGGTTTGTTTTGTTTGTCTTTATTTTGTTGAGTTTGGTTTTGCTGGGAAGAAAAGGTTTGAAGTTGAACAGTTCTTCCCCAGAAATTTTTCTGGAAGATAACTCTGGTGAATCTGATCAGACAGAAAAAAATTATTGTTCTTTCCCTCTAATTTCCAGAGGTGGATTGTCCCACACTGGAGTCCTGTTGTGGGACTAGAAAAAGTCTGTAAGTCCACATTAACAGAGACCCTCCCGCAGAGCTGCCTCCTGCCCTGGGATCCCAGCACAGGAAGGACAGGGAGCTGCTGGAGCCAGGCCAGAGCAGGGACACCAAGGGCATCAGAGGGATGGAGCAGCTCTGCTGGCAGGAAAGGCTGAGGGAATTGGGATTGTTCAGCCTGGAGAGGAGAAGGCTTTGGGGTGACCTCATTGTGGCCTTGCAGGGCCTGAAGGGAGCCCAGAGGAAAGATGGAGAGAGACTCTTGGCAAGGGCCTGGAGTGACAGGACAAGGGGGAATGGCTTCCCACTGACAGAGAGGAGGTTTAGATTGGATATTGGGAAGAAATTGTTGCCTGTGAGGATGGGGAGACCCTGGCACAGGTTTCCCAGAGAAGCTGTGGCTGCTCCATCCCTGGAAGAGTCCAAGGCCAGGTTGGATGGGGTTCTGAGCAACCTGGGATAGTGGAAGGTCCCTGCCCATGGCAGGAGGGTGGAACTGGATGATCTTTAAGGCCAGTTCCTACCCAAACCATTCTGTAATTCTGTGATTCTTTCATCTCAGTTTAACACAACCTCAGTGGCTCAGGCTTTGTCACCTTGGATGCAGCACCATGGCAATTCCTGGTGTTTGAGGCAATTTACTGCAGCTCTGACTCAGGTGTAATAAAGTCAATCTCTGACTTTGTGAGGAGAAGGAAATGGAGTTTTTTGAGATGTATGAATCCCTATTTGAGCAGTTCCTCTGTTTTTGACCAACACAAAAGGCAATGGTATCAGCTTAGGTCCATTTTTATAAGGTGCTGGCCAATGTGGGACATGCAGCACATCCATTTCATTAGGCTGGGTGAAGGGGTGCCCTGTGAACGCTGTTAGTGGACACTGTGGTGTTGACAACACCACCTTCCCAGTGACACAAACCCATCTCCTAATCACTCATGCTCTCTAAGGGATCAATTACACTTTTCTCAAGTGTTGTAGGACCATTAACCTTAGCTTACTGCTCAAGTTCAGTGTGGTTAATTATAGCCTAAGTATCTATGCTTTCATCTTGCAATGGCAATGGGATGTGAGTATCTGCACTCCCTCATACCCTGAAGTGCTGCACAGGGGTATCATGTGCTGCTAAACAGCTGCCATGTCCTGCTCTGGGACTTTTCCACAGAGGGAGATGCTGGAATTCATGAAGAGAGCTATTTTCTCTGTAAATCCAGTGTCAGTGCAAGTGAGCAGGGATACAAGCAACAAATAGACATGGGCTGGAAGGTATAAAATATTTCAAAGCAGTAGAAACATAAACATTTTTTGTAGACCAATCAGCAGGAGTATAAAATAGCCTCAATATCAAAATCTACCTTTTATATCCTCACTGACAAAGCCTCTGAATTGCAGTTTGCTGAAGAAACAAAGGCTGGCCCTTTGAACCGATTTCCTCATCAGCTGACATATCTTTGGCTTCTTTCATTTGACCCCTCTCATACATTTGCAGTCACCTGATATTGCTGTTCCTAAACAGAAATAGGGGCTGTTTTCTAAAGTCTTATTGTGCCCTCCTCAGTGCCATGCAGAACCAGAGCCTCAATTTCTACCAAGAGCTACAGTACTGATGATATTTTTTTTATTTTTGCCCTTCAGAAGCAATTCTGCCCGGAACCAGAAGTAGCGTCTTGGTACAAAATGACCTGAGCATCCAATGGGCCTTGATTATGGGCAGGAGTCTGGACAAACTTCAATGGAAAATACAGAGGAAAAAGGATTGGCAGGTCAATCCAGTCCTGTGACACAGAGAACACACAGGCTGCAGTGGCCTTGGCAGCTTTCCACAGCTCTTGTCACAGACTGCTGGGCCTTACTCATCCTTCATGAATCACTGTTTGCTGAACACAGAACTTCACGGCACTTACAGCACCCCAAATGGAGTGAATCACCTGGTTCTGATGTATTTGTTGACATCCAGATTCTGTAAAAGCCACTTACTGGATTCAGGAGTAGGGTCTGATAAACCTTGCTTCACTCTACTCACCCACAGTCCTGTAAAGATTTCACAGCCCCTGCAATGCTGCTGGTCCCCTGCAACCCTTCTCCACCCAGGGCATACTCCTCTCATGTGCAGTTGTATCAACCCTTCCTTGATTTTTTTTCTTAACTCTTGACTTTCCTCATGACTCACCATGTGCCAGGATCCCTTCCTCACCTCTCATCCATTGGACTGCCAGATGTTCACTTATCTTGTGTGTTTCCCTCCTCATCCTGGTCCTACTCTGCTCCTGCAGAATAGAAAGATTTCCAGGCAGCAAATCTAAATGTGCCTTTAGTGAGATGTGCTGGAAAGAAGGGCTCTGAATAAGTTCAGAATCATGAGAAATTTGAGACTCAGAAGGTATTTGCCTCAGAGGAAGCATTAGAGCTCTGTGAATTTAGGCCAGGAACTAGTCTGTGCTTCCTAAACTTTATGATGACCTGTGCTGGGAGCTGCCTGATTTTCCTGGCCCAGGTGGGATGGAAAGAGGAGGCAGGTAGGACTGATATAACTCTGAGGCAATGCCTGGCCAACATGCAGGTGGAGGGTGAGAGGTGCTGCATCTCTGGTTTTGTTTGCACTGCCCCCCACCCTGGTTCTGATTTTGCTCTTGGTAGGGAAAACCTCGGGCATTTCCACTGGCAATGCTGGGCAATGGAATTTAGGCACAACCATGAGCAGCAAGCCAAGCTTTTGGCCTTTTGCAAGCCCAGCCTAAGAAACTGAGCTCTGTTCCAGAGCCCTCACAGCAGCAGAAGCATCATTTCCCTGCCACTGAAAGAGAACAAGAGCCTAAAACCAGGAACCTCCACATTTATTTATCTGCCACTGCTCTGAAAGTCATATTTAAAAACATAACCACTTTCCAGGATGAAATACCTTCCCATTTCTGACATATTTCCCACCTCTCCCTAGTCAAGGGGTAAACCTCTAAAAGTACTCAGATGCAATACAGTCTAATCATCATTGCTGTGTTAAAAAGTCGATTGCATGGAAGCCTCTGAGTAGCCAACTTGTAGCATTTATTGGGATTTAAGAACTTCCTATAATTATCATGTCCAGTAACTGCCTGGATTGATGTGTGAGGGGGGAAAGAAGGGAAGCTGGGACCATGTCTTGTCAGGGTGTGCACAAGATCAGTGGATGGAGGGATGGGCAGATATGAGTGGAAAAATGTGTGTTCTTTCAGGCAATTTTATGTTTTCCCAGCTGGCTCTCCCTGTTCTTCTGACATGCCTTGCAACAGATCTGATAAAGGTCAGGCCCACCTGTGGATTGAGATCATGATGTGATTTTGCCCAATCTTCATGACTGTCATTTTTCAGTGCCTACATACTTCCAGAAACCCATGTTTTCCATGAGATTATTTGTTTGTTTGTTTGTTTGTTTTTATTGGGGGGTTGTTTGTTTTTTGGGATTTTTTTTGCTAAGAAAATGCTGCCTTAACAGGTGAGTTCCTAGCACACAAATCAAAATCACTGGAGAAAGCACATTTTACGTGACTCTGGAAGCTTGTAGCCACAGAACAGTTACAGCAGATTCCCAGAAATACACTTTTATCTCTTGTAATTTCATAACTTTGCCCAGGGTCTATCTATCCCACTGAGCTGGATCTATCATTTTGGCCCTTTCTATGGTGCAAATTTCTTTCTTGATCTCTGTTGAAAACCATAGACAAACCTGAAATGTCCTAGATTTTTGGGTCTTCACCACAGTCTAAGCCAGACATCCTCTCTTATCATCCTATTATTTCCATCCAGGTTATTTTTTCTTTTTGTCCTGACAAACAACAACAACAACAACAACAAAAACCAAAAAAAAAAAAAAAAAAAAAAAAAAAAAAACAAAAAAAAAAACCAAAAAAAAAAAAAAAAACAAAAAACAAAAAAAAACAAAAAAAAAACCCCCCCAAAAAAAACCACAAAAAAAAACACCCACAAAAAAACCCAAGTCTTGTTTTAATTAATTGTTTCCTAAGGTAACTTTGGTGCCTTGAGGTCGAGGCTAAGCTAATTTTCAGGATGACAGAGTCACATTATTTGGTGAACTTACCACTACTAATGTAGCACTTCTGAAGTGTAAAATGGATTTTAGACTCATGGAAAGTCCAGCAAGAAATGTCCCACATAGGTTCATGCCCACATTAGATTCTTCTGATACAGATCTACATTCCCTCAGTCTATCAAAGAACGGAAATAGGATTTTGATATTTTTAAGTGCAAAGCAGCCTGAGACTAGACATTGGGTTTTGGTGGTTTTGGTTGTTTGTTTATTTTTTTTAATGTGGGATTTTCATTGAGCTCTTGAATGTTTATTTCAATTCTTTGTGATTTATGCGGGGCTTCCCCATCTGCCTTTCCCTTATTCCCTGAGATCCTCCCCATCGTCTGCCTCGGGGGAGCCTGGCTGCCACAGCAGTCTCTGATGAGATTAGTCACAATAATGCTGCAGAGCTAAGCTCCTTACACTCAAGCCTGGGAGAGCTGGTAATATTATCCAAAGAGCAAAAGGCTAAAGCAATGTTTGGCCTGTGTTGTTTCATTCAAATTATGGCTTGAGGGGGTGGTGGGCAGATGTGGTTTGACCACCTGGAACCACTTTCCCAGAATCACAGAATGGTTGGAATGAATTTTAAATATCATCCAGTTCCAACCCCTGCTCAGAGCCCCATCCAGCCTGGCCTTGGACTCTTCCAGGGATGGGGCAGCCACAGCTGCTCTGGGAAACCTGTGCCAGGGCCTTCCCACCCTCGCAGGGAACAATTTCTTCCCAATATCCAATCTAAACCTCCCCTCTGTCAGTGTGAAGCCATTCCCCCTTGTCCTGTCAACCCAGGCCCTTGTCAATATTCCTTCTTCATGTTCCCTCTCCTAGTAAACCAGTAGGAATTTTCTGCAGTTACCACTTTTGTGCCTTCCCACAGTGCTGCTAGTTGCCCTGTGAATTAAAGTGTGTTATTTTGGCTGTGACTGGATAAACATTTTATGACATATTTTGTAATCCTCTCTATAGTAGGATGCCCCGGGCACGGCTTTCAATAGTTTCACACTGACCAAGAGCAGGTTTAGATTGAAAATTATGAGGAAATCCTGGCCAGCAAAAAGTAACACTTTGAAGCAAAAAAGACTGTTTGAGATCATATTTTTGATATATAACATCTACTTGAGAAAGTCACAGAAAGAATATGTATAATGGCAAAACACTTGAAGGCACAATTTAAGTCTAGGTCACTGAACTTTTCACTCCTGCTCTCTGTGGACAAGACAGCTCAAATGAAGAGCCTGTGTGAAAAGAATTTTACTATTTCTATATCCATCTTTGCACATTTGCATTGTACAAGCAAATCCCTAAAGGTCAGCCCTGAATTCAAAGAATGCACTTAGCACGAATTGCTTCTGGTAGGGAAGCTATTCCTAGCTTTACCTTGAACAGGTAATAATCTAAAATCAACTTCATTTAAGCCTGAAAAATACACAGAGGAGGTTTGAGAAAAATATACAACATTTCATTGTGGTTATTTTCATTTTGGGGTGCACTGAGTTTGCAGGGGACAGTTTTGGTAACAGGGGTGACAAGCTGCTGACAGCTTCCCCTGTGTCCAACAGAGCCAATTCCAGGTGGCTCCAGGATGGACCTTCCCCTGGCCAAGGCTGAGCCCATCAGGGCTCAGTAGCACCTCTGGGATAACAGATTTAAGGGGAAAAGCCCCACAACTGCACAATGGTAGCTGGTCACAGAAGTTCAGTGTCTGAAAACCAGTGTATATTTAGGAAAATATCTGTCTCCAAGGATCTGAGGTATTTGCACTGTGTCAATCACTGAGTAGATAAATCTTTACAATTAACCATCACATTTCTCTCCACACTTTCCTGTTTCAGTGAGTCTTGTCTAAAACACCATTACTGAAGCCTGTTCTCCTGTAATTTGCAGTCTTTTAATCCATATCCAGATGGCCAATGCTTGTGTCCACCCATGCAGGGAATTCCGTCTCCATCAGGTTCTTGCAGCTCAGGAAAATAAAATGCTGTTGGACTCTGGAAGTTTTGGAGAGTTTAACTGCTGTGGTTTGAAATGCACCTCCAGCTGCCCACCCTGAATTTCTGCTCTTGCTTCACCCATAGTAAAAGCAGCACAGGAAAACAGTTTCTTTCCTTAACTTCTCAGGTTTGTACTCCATGATAATCAACTAAACTTCTCAGCTAGGTCACCTTTTCTAGGTACACACTATGCCTGCTATTTCTGTTGCACAGAAAACCACAGGCACAGAAATCCTGATTTACATCAGTCAAAACTCCAGCACTCTCAGCAAAACACTGCAGTGCCTAAATAAATGCCACTGGGCTAGGAAAGGTAATTTTGACTGCAAGTGACTTTTTCTGTGCATTTGGAAATACAAAATGATCCCTTGGACTTGGCTTTCATGGTTTGCATGGGGGTTTGTTTTGTTTTGTTTTGTTTTGTTTTCAAGTCAAACCAAAAATTTCTTATGGATGTTTCACAAGTATGCAGCAGGATAGCACACTGCTGATCAGTAATAATTCAGATCCTGACACAGGAAGATGAAAGGCACATTTTAGCTATGATGTTTTCATATCCCTTTCTTTTTCCTGTTGTTCATTTGTTTTGAATGCATGAGCTTCTTTGGGGGGGATGTTGAAATGCTGGCATCTCTTCCTAATTTGACTTACAACACAGCATTGCATTTACTCTACGTGGTATCAGAAATGCTGTTTTCTTTGAAAAATTTGTCAAGCTCCCTGGAAAATGATGATGATGCTCTTATCTTTTAGTATTGCTCACTTACCTGCTGCTGGAGGCTGCTCCTTGAGGCTGTATCTGAGCTTCCTGACCCTTTTTTTCACTCTTTTGGCATCCTCAGTGAGGAGCAAATCCATCAGAAGCCATGGCTTTCCACTGCACCAAGAGCTTCAGTCTGGCTCCACAGCTCCCTTCTGCCACAGCTGCAAGGCAGAAGAGCAGGAAGAGGGATTTCTGTAAAATTCTTCAGGTTTTGAAATGGGAACCATCATCTTGAAGTGTCCATCCCTGTTTATTTTCTAAGAGAGAGTCAGAGTATCAGAGGGAAAGAAAGGTTGTGCTTGTATTTACAAAATTCTGGTTGTTATGTTGAAGATATTCAGTGGCCCATGGAAAATGCTACTTAGCTTAAAAAAATAGGTAGTTGGAAAATTCTTCCTTCATAAAATAAGAGTTTTAACACAGTGTGGGCCTGAGCAAGTTGAAACCTCTTGATTTGCTTTTATTGAAATGATCAAAAGCACATAGAGGAAATGAGAAATAAAATGGATATTTTTAATTGAACTAAATCTACCCATGGATATCTTGTACATTCCTTCCTGTGATACCTGGTTCCCCATTTGAAGGTTGCTTTTGTTTTTGCCACAACTGAAAGTTGATTGGATTAATCTGCTAAAACCTCAAGTTTTTAATTCCACAGCATCATATGCCCAAGAGCCAGGCTAATGCTGAGGCACAATGTGATGAAAGTGGGTGGAGAGAGCAGATAGGAAAGGTACAATGCCAAGAAAATATTCCGTTTCAATGCTGCACCAGGGGGAGCCTCCCTTCTCTGCCCCTCACATGGAAAAAGCATGGGAAAATCTGAGCTGTTTAGGAATCTGAGGCAGGAGTTTTAGGTGAATTTAGATTTTCTTGAGGACTATGTCCACCATGTCAGTAAGGGCCAGCTGTCTCTGGACTTCTCCATTTGCTTATTCCTCAGTTATTTGAATCAATGTGCTCATATTGCTGAGAGCCCACAATAGGAGATAAACTGCCACACATCAGCTGCCAAGTGGGGTTTTTTTCCCTCTTTTTCTGCTGCTTCATAGTGAGATGCCGATGATGGAAAAACGAACTGGCTCATCTTGGCAGCGGGCAGTGCTGCATTGCCATCTGCTGCAAGGCCAAAGGTGTTCCAGCATGGAAGATGGATTTATAGGAGAGAATTTGTCAGGGGTTTTGAAGGAAAGGAGGACTGCAGTGGGGCCAGCAAGCTCTGGATCACCAGTCCTTGCTAAAGATCCAGAGTAAATGCAATATTCCTCATGCCACAGGAGATCCTTCTGGTTTATAATTGCATGCAGGACACCTCTGCTGGCAGGGAGCACCATTCCCCCAGCAGGGACAGAGAGCTGGGAGTCCCTGCTGCAGCTGGGGAACTATCTAGGAGAAAAAAAAGAACAGCACAGCAGGGGAAGCAGTACGAAAGGACCTGGGAAAGCTTTCTTTTCTTTAGTGATCAAAGTTGGACAGAGCCAGAGATCATACTCCATTAGGAACAAATGGTACTATTGCTCCCTCTCCAACTTTCCAGCTGTGTTGCTGAGTGTCTAATGAGATTTTTATATGTTTTTACTGGCACAGGATCAGGGCCACCTGCATTAGATATCGCATGGACATGCAAACTCTTGCTCCACAGAGACTACAGTCTACAAAGGAAAGGCAAGATGAAAGATGGGAAGGGGAAAGAAACCCTTCCTTCCTTGGTGTGTGGACCAAGCTAATGCTGCTGCTGCTGCTGAGGGTCACAAGTGAGACCCAGGGCTCTGGGACTAGAATCCAACATCTAGAACTTTATCTAGGTTTTAGGATTTACTCTGTGGATGAAATAAAGAGATTGCTCTGTCCAGAGTTTTTCTCTGATACTTTTTCAATACCATTTTTTCTCTGCTTTTTGCAACGTGTTTGAATTTCATGGGCTCATAGAATGACTGAGGTTGGAAGGGACCTTAAAGATCATCCAGTTCCAACTCCCTGCCATGGGCAGGGACAACTTCCACTATCCCAGATTGGTCATAGCCCTATCCAAGCTGGCCTGGACACTGCCAGGGATGTGGAGCAGCCACAGCTTCTCTCGGTAACCTGTGCCAGAGCCTTACCACCCTAACAGAATTTTTTCCTCGTATCCAGTCTAACCCCCTACTCTTTGTCAGTGTGAAGCCATTCTCTTTCTTCCTGTCACTCCAGGCCATTGTAAATAGTCTCTCTAAATTTTCTTTTTCCTTTTAAGAAAGGAGGTATGAAGGTATCAGTTCCCCAACAAAAGACCTCTCAGAGCTCATGGCCCCAGCAAGTGGTGGGTGTACGTGTTTATTTGCTTTTATTGAAAGATTCTTATACATCAAAGTGCCTCAGGCACAAAGAGGTATAAAAGCCAGAGCATAAATTCACCTTTTTAAGGTTACACAATATCTTAAGGAGTGTCATTTGACAGAACTATAGATCTGAATAATCTCCTTTCTGCTATGTGCTGCAGAACAGAGCTGTGATAGATGCAGCAGCCACTGCCAAGGAGCCTGCAAAAAAAAATATGCAAGAGGAACAAGAACAGATCACCACAACGAGGCATAAACCAAAAGCCCAAGCAAAATAAATTCACACACCCTGTGCAAAAGGTATCTGAAGCCATCTTTCACAGTTTTGTTGTTACCTTCAAAGAGCAGCAACATTTAGGCACTGTCTTGCTGATTTCAGCACATTTTCCAGCAGGACAAGTTCTTTAAAAACAAGCAGATATTTTTCTATCTTTTTTTCTTTAAGAAAACAGGAAGTTGGTCATGTTGGCTCAGATCAATAAACTGTCAGAAGAGACCTCCTGCCTTTATTCCTGGCTTGTGCTTGATGCAAAGCTCCTCCTTGGCTTACTTTCCCAGCCAGATATGTAATGATGCCGGTAAGACACATACATTACTTGCAGAGCCCTGTGGGGAATCAAGGCACACCATAAACCATAAGTTTGGACTATCAGGATGTCAGATGTTAAAGCTACAGCTGCAAGTGAGACAGAGCCTCAGCCAGTCTTTCCTGAACACAGCAGCATCATTCCACTGAGGAGACCCACTGCAGACTTTCCCATGGCTCAGCTGTCTCTGTGATGGGTAAAAATCATTCTTGTGCAGACAGCACACACAGGGTTTATGAATCACTTGGATGTCCTTTAAATCCTCAAAGCAGGGATTAAGTAGGACTTAAGAGGAACATATGACTTGTGCTTGTCCTCAATACAGTGGTGACTTTTATATTATGTGAGGAAGTAGCTCCTCAGATTCTTCTGTGTTTATTGTCTAATGTCACTGGATGTCTTTGTGGTTTCCCTGAATAGAATGAAAGAGCAGCCTGGTCTGCTCCTATAGCTCTTCCACAAACATGATTCCACAGAAAATAGACCCTCCAACCCCTGCTGTGCCAACTCCTAGCAGTGCTCTGATTAATTTAATGCTCCAGGTTAAAATTCCCAGATCCTCCCTGTCCAGATCCTCCCTAAGGCTGGTTGACTAGGTGGAGCTCTTTGCCTTGGTGGGCTGGCTGGCAAAAGTGAATCTTTGCACAAGTGAATTTGAGTTCTGCACCACTTCCTCTTTAATGAGGAGGATCCTCCTTTATCTCCCTCAGTTGATTGTTTCCTCGGATTTCACAGCACAAACGTCAGAGTTCTGCTCCACACTCCAATTTTCCAGCTGGTGTAACTCCAGTGAGATATGCACAGTCACAGAGGCCTGTGTTCTAGAAGGGTGATCATTCTTTTACCAAGGTTAACTCTAAAAGTCCACAGCTGGGGATAACCTGAAACTACTCATGATTTGTGATAAATTTAATAAATTGCAGAGACCAGTTAAAGAAGGATTTGGGTTATGCTGAAATACATGATTTTTTCACATTTTCATTTTTTTTTTTTTTTTTCCTACACCATTTACTATCTCTAGCTGCTATATTTAATTGATTTTCAATCTCTGCCTTTTCCCCACAATACAAGATACCCAAACACAGAAATAGTGTTGCAGATGAAGATATCTGATATGGCTTCTTAGTGATTAGATTTCCATCTCTGTTTATCAGTCAAACAAAACATCATAATTACTTTTCTACTGCTTTGCTGTTGTAGTAAATTGGCTTCATTGAACCACACACAGTGACCTCGCGCAGGTCTAGGTAAAATTTTCACAAGGGAACCTGAAATCCATCCATAATATGTCTAAATAACTCCATATTCACAGGAGAAATGGGATGGACTTGCCATGTGTAAAACATGCCAGGACTCTGAAGGCCTGGGTGGTTGGGTATTACCTCTCCTTGCAGGTAGGTGAGATTCCTTTCACTTCACCCAGGCCATGGCAATTTCCATAGGTAAAATGTTGTCTTGTGAGGACAGAGGCAAGCACCACCTCTTGTTTTCAAACTGCAAAACAGTTAATGTTTTTAAGAACAACAACCAGTTTATGTTTTTAAACTATATCAGTAAACATGAAGGAAATCAAAGATTATGATTAGGACAGATTGAACTGGATGGAATTGATTGGAACTGGATGATCTTTAAGGTCCCTTCCAACCCCAGTCATTCTATGAATCCGTGAAATTCAAACACATTGCAAGGTTAGGACAATGATCATTCTGAATACAAATTATCAAACATGGATCACCTTGAGGTTTCAGGCAGACAGCAAGCTTCCTTCCACAAGCTGGCTCCTGCCACACATCCCAGAGGCTGAGATCTCTGCCAAGGGTTTGGGGATGTGGCCTTGACAGTGATTACCTGTTCCAAAGCACATATCAGGGTGTAGGAAAAACAGCTATTTGGTAAGACTGGATGAGAACAATGGTCTGATATACTGGCTCAGATTTGGAACATCCCAGTGCATGTCTTCACCTCCTACATACACTGTTATTAGCAGAACATTTGGAAGCAGCTGCTGGCAAGGCATTTTGCCCTGTGCTGTTCTCTTTGCCCTACAACATCCACCTTGCCATGCTCACTGCTGCCTGTCCCTTCTTGAAAGGCTCTTCCTGGCATTCCTCACAGTATCAATGTATTTCCCTGCTATACAGCACAATGGGATCATTATCCTGGGATCAGTCCTTAGACACTGCTGAAGTCAGAAAATAATGCTGTAAGTGTTGAATATTAACTTACTCACTGTTGCCTTGAGGCAATTGGACACAGATAGGAGGTAAAAAGACTTTCTCTTTTCCTACATAATGCACAAAGATTTAAAAACAGGATGTAAGGGACAAAAGCTTCAGAAATTCTGAAGGCAAGCAATTTGTAAATAGATCAGCAAGTTGCCACATAGGGAAGGAGAGATTTGTCTGAAGTATAATGGCCCTACTGCAATGTGCTCCCTGAGCACTCAGTGGCATTTTAAACACCGTGAGGCTTGATTTTGAGACTTCAAGTGAAAATAAATCATAAAAGAGAGGTGCTCAAAACTCAAGGGCTACAATATAACAAAGCAGTTAAGGAATACAACCAACAGGAAGCAGATCATTCCCTTCTGCCACAACCAGCACAGAAGAGGCTCCAGAAAGGGAATAGGTCACAAACTTCTTGAGTCCAGAACAGACCCTGGCCCAGATATAAAGTAGGACAAGACACAAAAAAGCAAGATTGAGAAGCTGGAACAACAGCAATGCCCAAGGCACAGAAAAGATGGGACATTGATGGCCTGGTAGTGTCTGAGGGGTGCCTCGCTGCCTTCATTTTGGGTAAGACTTAGAATTATTCTGAAGCACTTAAAATCACCTGGGGACAAGCCTTCAAAGCATCTGGGTCTTTCACTTTAATATGCAGTAGCCGCCGGTGTTTTTGTTTACTCAAGTTCTTTCTTTTTCTGTAAATAATTGCTTCTGCTTCACTTGAGCTGTCTCTCCAGCGGACAAGAAGCATTCTGGGCAGGCAGGTCAGCAAGAACCCTGTTCCCGAAAGAGGACATGCAACTGTAACTCTAAATTTGGGCTCTAAGGCAAGTATATGTTTGAAACACACCCTGTTAAGCATTTTTGCCTCTCCTGTGTGCTGAAAATAAAGCAAGAGGAAGCCCTGCTGCCAAAGCAGCTCTGCAAAACAACCTGCACTGGGAATTTTCATCAGGGGAGGACAACAGTAGCAGGGAGCATTTCCAATCCTCTGCCACAGACACTTGAACTACCTGATCAGCATTTTCTACCCTTGTGTGGTTCTTTCAGGCTTTCTACAGGCTTAGAGCTGAGACTGAAGCTCCTGAGTCCCTCCAAGAGATAAGGACCCCCTTATTGCCAGGCTTCTGATTGCCCTGAAATCTTTTAGGTTACCCCATGTCCTGCTGGTGTGGCTCTGCTGCACAAACACCTTGGTGCTGTTGTTTTCTGCTTTGGTCTCTGCTCAGGCTGTGTCATGACATTTCCCCCAGCTCTGCAGCTACCCCTGGCCTTCCTTTAGCACTCTCCTGGCACTGTAGCTGACACTTATGATCCCTGCCAGGCTGCAGCTGCTTTCCTTTGGCCTTACCTGTGCTGCTGCTCTCTTTCTATCTGCTCCACTCTGAGCAGCACATGCAAATGACCTTCTGTTTTCCCAATTTCTTTATTGTGTCTTGTTTGGTGAAACTGCTTCTAAAGCTGCTGGACTGCAAACCACCCTCCTCCACACGTTTCCTTCAGTAGATGCACTGGTCATTCCCCGTTTAGTCTTAGGGAAAAAGCTTTGCTGGGTCCCAGCGTAGGCAGGTAAGGATTGTTTTCCTGACTGCCTTGTTTTGACTATCAGTCCCTGCACTGTTTATGCTGCTAACTTTGTTTGCTCTCGCTCTTCTTCATTTTTGATACCCATGGCAAGACATCTGGTGCACAAATCTGGCCTGTGAAGTGCTGAATGGCACAAATTGTGCTGCAGAGTGCTACGAGCCACGTCAGGGCAGGGCATGCAAGGCCTGTCAGACTGTGGGAAGGCACTGCTCCACTCCTGAGCAGCTCCTGCCAGAGCTTCCTCCAGAGCCAGCCTCCAGAAAGTCAACCATCCATCTCCTGCCCTTGAAAATGGCCTTTTGCAAAGGTGTCTTGGAATGGCAGGAAGATCCCAACTGATCACTGTTCACCCTGACCATGCTCTCTGCAGTGCACTTTGGTGCCTGGCCAGTGGAATAGTCTGGCTCCAATAAAGCACCCTCTATCCCTAGGTATGAAGTTATTAATTTCCTGGTGGCAACTCTTATATCCTCAGGGATTACTGCTTGTCCTGCTTTAAATAAAATCCCATCTTGCACATGTGCACACACACACAGAGACACAAACACTCAGACCTTTGCCTAGTAACGAGACAGGCACTGCCTCTGCTCCTTCCTCCTCCCAGCAGAGCTGGGCACAAAGTGGTTCCATGCCTTTATCATCACACCCAGACAGCTTCCAGAGCACTCAGCACTTCCCCAGCAGGCTCTCCTTGTGCTGGAGCTCATGCTGCATCTCCATGCTGTGCCCCAAAGCTCACACTGGGGTTGTCCTCCTCCTGTTCAGGAGCAGCAGCTCCGTGTTTATCTGGCTCCATCCCACTTGTGTCAGGGCTCCACCAGGAAGTGCTCCAGGTGCTGACTTTGCAGCAAGGTCCAAGCTTTCTGTGGCTCTGTCTGTTCCAGGGGTTTATAGCAATTTGGGACTGGTTCCCTGCACTGGATTGCCTTTACCCTATCACATGGGGCCCTGACTGCTGCCAAATCTTGTCTCTGTGTGATAACTTCTTCAATAATTCTTGTGTCCTGAGAGGCAGGAGGACAAAAAGAAGAATCTGGTAGTTTATCTTCTCTATGAACCACTAGAAATCCTTCACCATTTTTGCTCTGGACATTTCCTCCATAGCTCTAAGGTTTTTGAAGTAGAATTGGAAACACTGAAGAGTTCGTAGATGTCACTTTTCTCTAAAAGCTTCACCTTATCTGCATTCAGTCTAATATGCTGTTCTGAGGGTCTGGAATTGTGGCTGGGGCTCCTTCTCCTTCAACACTTCTAGTTCCAGTGGAAACTGCCCTCAGCCACTGCCTGAGAATCCCACCACTTCATGTCTCAGTTTCTGCTGGGAGCACACATGATCAAGATCCCAGCATTCACATTCTGCCAGGTGTGATAAAGACAGTCATGAATCCAGTGTAAGATGCTGCCCTGACTCATAAAAAACACTGAATACTTTTGAATTTGATACACCTAATTAAGCCTGACTTCTATTACTGCTGAAGACTGGTGACTTCAATCCTGTAGACACTGGTTTGGCATCAGTGTAGATTCTCATTTTACCTAGAGAGCTCTTGTTTTTCTTTTTCCCTGCCACTGATATATACTCTTTTCTCTGTAGGTCTCTCCACATCTCTCCTTTACATCTCTCCTTTTCAGAAATTTTCCCTCAGTAACACTGAGAGTGCCAACAGACTGCCATGCTTTGGTAGCCTGGATTTCAAGTCTGCAGTCAGCTTTTCAGGCAGGCACCAGCCTGTTTAAACAATAAGACAACACTTTTTGGGAAGGCTAAATGAACCCCATGAGGACTTTTCCCTCCACATGGCTTGCTCAGTGATGGATGGTCTTTCTGAGTGTTCTTTATCATAAGACCAAGTGATAATGTGCCACAGTTTATCAAGAGCTTGCAACTGTCCACTGGCCTTAAAATATCCTCTGCTATAAACTCTAAGTCCCATTGCTGCAGTCTAATGTTGCTGTTAATGAGTGTTCCTGGAGTTCTGTTCTAGGTGACCTTGCAGCCCAGCTAGGGCTAAACCCAGCTCTGATTTTGTAGGGTAGCTCTGGTTATGGCTGTGGCAAGGCTGGTAGATTGTTCTGGGAGCACTGGGAGCATCCTGTTATGCCTTGAGTCCCTAAGACACACTTTGTTTACTTAGATAATTCCACTAAGTGTGTTTGTTCAGCCTGGAAAAGAGGTTTTAGGGTGACTTCATTGCAGCATTCCAGTGCCTGAAGGGAGTCTCCAAAAAAGATGGAGACTCTTGACAAGGGCCTGGAGTGACAGGACTAGGGGGAATGGCTTCAGACTGACAGAGAGGAGGTTTAGATTGGATATTGGGAGGAAATTGTTCTCTGTGAGGGTGGTGAGGCCCTGGCACAGGTTTCCCAGAGCAGCTGTGGCTGCCCCATCTCTGGCAGTGTCCCAGGCCAGGCTGGATGGGGCTCTGAGCAACCTGGGATAGTGGAAGGTGTCCCTGCCCAAGGCAGGGGCATGGAATTGGATGATCTTTAAGGACCCTTCCAACCCAAACCATTCCATGATTATGTGATTCTATCACTCATCACCACTCAGCCTCAAGCCTGGGGGTCCATGACAAGACTAGCTGTTTCAAAAACAACACCACTTTCTGATTCACTCCTGGGCAGCTCGATGCCATATGAGGTGCAGCTTTCTTTAGATATGTGTCAGAATCTTTTTTTAAAGGGTGGAGTCATCCTGCAAATGAGCTCACACAGGAGCAAACTCAGACTTCCCAAAGCTGACTTCCTGGTTGTGTATTGCAAGGACCCACTGCAAGGACTGTTTTTGGGATTTTACAGGAACATTCTTGCTCTGGTGGTGCTCTGACCTCCTCAGGTGTTCCCTTCTCTGACAGTGGTGCTTGGTGTGGCACTCACCCCTCATGACATGGGGAAAGGTCACTCTGCTCTCTGCACTTCATGGATACCAGCACTCTCAATAAATATATTCTTGTTGCAGTGCTTTTGCAAGGTCTACTATTAAGTCATCCAACTATGGGAGGCCAAATGTGCCTCCCATGAAGAAAAAAGTCCTGTGTATCAAAAATGTGAATATGCTCAGGGGTGGATTGGCACCTTGTTTCCATTTCTGATTATATATCTTCTTTTATATATATATAGTTTTTTGAGGAGAACAGAAGAAAGTTCAACCCCAACCTAATAAAGAGCATTTTCTGTTCTTCCCTGCCCAGCCATTCTCCTGTTTCCACACTTTGTGCCTTTCCAACCCACTCATGTGGGATATAGAGGCAAGGCAGGACATATTTTCTCTCCAGGCTGGTCCTAATGGTATAACTATCATATGAGTGAGGGCAGTTTCTGTTTCCTTCTTCACAGGGATAACTCCCAAACTCTCCTCTTCCCTCTGTGTAGAAGAAGGACTGGGTTTACTCCTTGGCTTTTTTGATCACAGAGAGCCCATATTTAAGGCTTTAAAAGGGAACAGGACAAAAAATGAAATAACAAGAGGGAACCAAACTCATTGTCATCTCCCATCAGCTACCAGTATTCTTTGAAGCATAAGATTTGATTATCCTGGTCACAAAAATGCCTAAAAATACTGAAGGATATTAGCAAAGCTCATAAATCAGTGTTAAAAGATTAAGAGCTTTTAAAGGATTCTTTGTTCCCCTCAAGGAAGAAAACCCAACTGTCAACACCACAAGCTCACCTTAGGTTCCATCTGTTGACTCTTTCCAGGTCATGAACCAGAACAATTTACAGAGCCTCTGCACGGCAAATTTGGGCCAGAACATCTCACTTTATCTTCTGCCTCCCAAGGACACTAAGTGAGGTGTGTGGTGACACCTGCACAACTCATTGGGAGCTTTAGACAGCTCAAAATGGTGCTATAATGTTTCCAGGCTTAGATGGATTGGGATTACGGTGCCTGTGAGGATCCATAGTGTTCAAACAACCAGGACATCCTTTTCCATTGGATTTCACGATATTTTTTAATCACACAAAATGTCTCCCACAGGTGAAGAAATTTTGTGGGTCACTCAAGACACTCACAGGAATGATGCCATGCTCAGAAATCCCCTGTGCTTCTGCATCCATTGATTTCAATCAGGATTTTCCAGGTTCCCCAGCGACAATGTTTAAAGCGTGTTTCACTGTGTAAAAACAATGCTTATTTTTTTAATCCTGTTTCAGATTCACATTTATTCAATAGAATTTTTTGTAATCCTCACAACATACAAGGTCTTTTAATCAGCAACTCAATTCTTTCTAAAACAANAAAAAAAAAAAAAAAAAAAAAAAAAAAAAAAAAAAAAAAAAAAAAAAAAAAAAAAAAAAAAAAAAAAAAAGAAGAAAAATGCTGTTCTTTCTCATCCCAACAGTACTACCACACTTCCCACCACAAAAAGCTGTAAATTTTTTTGCAATTTTTAGTTTCCCTATGAAAAAAACTTTGTTCCTGAAGAGAGCTTTTCAGTGTGGCTCTTTGGGGGGATTACCAGTTTGACTGCTGCTGGCCATTTTCTTTAATAGAAAAGGTAGGAAATAGCAGCAGCCTGACTTTAAATTTGGCAGCAAGTTGGATTCTCCTTCCATTCCTCAACATTTAATTGAAGCTACTTAGCACTATAATGTGTAACATATGACCTTCTTGCAAGCCCTAGTTACACTGCTCATTAGTCTGTGTACTTTAACAAGATTTTATTGACCCTATGGCTAATAGCCCACTTAGAAAGATCCCTCCCTTCCAGCATGACTGCTTGTCAGTAATGGTAGTTGGATTGCAAAGAGAAATCCCAGAGTCCAAAGCTATTCAAAATGAGGAGGGGGGAGAGCAATATCTCTGTCCTTTTGATGCAATGGAAAAACAAAGATGCTGTCACTCCTTTTTTTTTTTTAATTTTTATTTCTGTGCCTGGTGTGCACACAGCTCCCAACAAGGATTTGTGTTCTGCTGTGCTAAGGCAGGTCTCAGAAAGCAGCAGCCTAAGGAGCTGTGACAGGCAAAGGAAGCACTTTTAAGTCCTGTTTTCCAGATGCAAAAGCAGAATGTTTAGCCTTGCCTGCAATCCTGCAGGAAGCCAAGGGCAGAGCAGCACCGTGAGCTCGGGCCTCTGTTTTTGAGGTGTGCATTTTCAGCCCACCCCTGAGCATCCTTTGGGCTGGGACAGGGGACAAAGCTCTGCAGCAGGGGCGGGGGAGCGCTCACTCCCGGAGCTCCGTCTGCACAGCAGCGCCGAGCGCGGAGCTCCCGGAGCGCTCTGCAGCCCCGAGCCACGGCACTCACTGCCCCGAGAGGATCCCGAGCCAAAGGCTGTCACTGACTTTCTCCAAGGGTTGAAGAACAGCCTGCTTCGTTTAGGTGATGGGACAGCCTTTCTTTTTTGGGAGGAGTTAAGTTTTCACAGGGCCCAGGGCTGGGTGCTGATGCTGAGCTGCTGAACTTCAGACAGAAAATTGTACTTTATTTTTCACTGGAAGAAGACCCTCTCTTTTTATTTCGTGTTTTGATTGTTTCACCCAGGAGTGGCAGAAAGAGACTTTTCTCTTGTTCAGAACTTCACCAGAACTTTCTCACAAAACTTTCAGCATATGTGATACTAAAAAAAAACAAACAAAAACCAAACCAAACAACAGTAAACCCCACCTTTGTACCAGGCTAGACAGGAAATCTGTTTCTTTCTTTGGACTTATGTTTCCACAGGGCTGGTGAATGCCGCATGCTAACTAGCTGTGATTGCAGCACTGCCAGGGGTAGAGGATTTTAGAATGGTTTTTACTCTAGTAAAAAATTCTAAAATAACCCACAGCACCCTTAAAAAACCTCACCCCGAACAACAAAACATGTGCATAAGTAAAGGGAAGGGAAGAAGATACAGAAACCACCAGGGAGGTCAGGTGGTTAAGTATTTTTGGACCGCCAAGGTGGTGATCTTAAGTGAAGATAATGTATTATGCAGTGGAAAGCTAATGAGACCAGGTCTGTTAAACACGGATTTGGTGTTACTTAGCTCGGGAGTGCTTCAAATTACACAGGCACGGGTTGTATTTGATCACCGCTCCCGCTCTGACAAAGTGAGCAGCAGGCTTTTATATAATGTAAGTGATCATATACTGTGGGGAACAATCCTGTGCTGGCAGGGGAGGCCGGCTGATGGCATAATGGGTCTTTTCCATCTCGAAGTTATGTGATTCATCAGTTAAACGAATTCGGTGGGATAAAGCAGCCTGAAAGGGCACTGTCCCTGCCTGACGATTAACCCTCCCAATTCCAGCCACTCCGCTCGGGATTTAGCCTCCACCAGCGTGTCCAGGAGGCTCCGGATGCGCAGCGCGGTTCGGTACCGAGGCGGGCCGGGGGTCGGGGCCAGGGGGCTCCGGGCACTGCGGGCGCGGCCGCC
>WEIU01017508.1:1074696-1093072 GCA_013389925.1 Aegithalos caudatus | reverse complement strand
GCCCTGGGTCTCTCTGTGCTCCTCCATCCTCCTCCTCCTCCTCCTCCCTTTCCCTCACTTCTCCCCTGCCCCTCGGCCCCCTTTCCTGCGTGCCACCATGACCGTGATGGCTGGAGAGAACATGGACGAGACTTCTGCGCTACCTGGCCACCCCCAGGATAGCTACCAGCCCGCTGCCCACGACGACCACGAGTGCTGTGAGCGCGTGGTGATAAACATTGCGGGACTGCGCTTCGAGACCCAGCTGAAGACTTTAGCCCAGTTCCCCAACACGCTGCTGGGCAACCCCAAGAAGCGCATGCGCTACTTCGACCCCTTGCGCAACGAGTACTTCTTCGACCGCAACCGGCCCAGCTTCGACGCCATCCTCTACTACTACCAGTCCGGGGGGCGGCTGCGCCGGCCCGTCAACGTCCCCCTGGACATGTTCTCTGAGGAGATCAAGTTTTATGAGCTGGGCGAGGAGGCCATGGAGAAGTTCCGGGAAGATGAAGGATTCATTAAAGATGAGGAGAGGCCCTTGCCGGAGGGGGAGTACCAGCGCCAAGTGTGGCTCCTCTTTGAGTACCCAGAGAGCTCTGGGCCGGCAAGGGTTATTGCCATAGTCTCTGTCATGGTGATCCTCATCTCCATCGTGATCTTCTGCCTAGAGACGTTACCTGAGCTGAAGGAGGACAAGGAGTACACGGTGCACCGCACCGACAACACCACCCAGGTCTACAAATCCAACATCTTCACAGATCCCTTCTTTGTTGTGGAGACCCTGTGCATCATCTGGTTCTCCTTTGAGCTGGTGGTGCGCTTCTTTGCTTGCCCTAGCAAGACTGATTTCTTCAAGAACATAATGAACTTCATTGACATTGTGGCCATCATCCCTTACTTCATCACCCTGGGCACCGAGATGGCCGAGCGGGAGGGGACTCAGAAAGGAGAGCAGGCCACCTCCTTGGCCATCCTGAGAGTCATCAGACTGGTAAGAGTCTTTCGAATCTTCAAACTCTCCCGGCACTCTAAGGGCCTCCAGATTTTGGGACAGACCCTCAAAGCAAGTATGAGAGAGCTAGGTTTACTAATCTTCTTCCTCTTCATTGGGGTGATTTTGTTCTCTAGTGCTGTATATTTTGCTGAGGCTGAAGAACCTGAGTCTCATTTCACAAGTATCCCTGATGCTTTCTGGTGGGCGGTGGTATCCATGACCACTGTGGGCTATGGTGACATGTACCCTGTGACAATTGGAGGCAAAATCGTAGGCTCCTTGTGTGCCATCGCTGGTGTGCTGACAATTGCCCTGCCTGTACCTGTCATCGTGTCCAACTTCAACTACTTCTACCACCGAGAAACAGAAGGGGAAGAACAGGCTCAGTTACTTCACGTTAGCTCCCCTAATTTAGCATCTGACAGTGATCTCAGTCGCCGCAGCTCCTCCACAATCAGCAAATCTGAGTACATGGAAATCGAAGAGGATATGAATAATAGCATAGACAATTTTAGAGAGGCTAATCTCAGAACTGGCAACTGCACTGTAGCCAACCAAAACTGCGTTAATAAAAGCAAGCTGCTGACTGATGTGTAAACAAAAAAAAAAAAAACAAACAAAAACCCCAACAAATCAAAACAAAATCCCCACTCACAGCTTGAAGACTTTAGTGACACAGTCACACTTTGTAGATGCTTTACTGATAGTCTTTGAATGCTTTATTTACCTCGTAAATGCATTGTTGCATTGCAAATCTTTGCTCTGCGATAAAGAAGCTTCCAGGATCCATGAAAGATAAAGTTTCGTTTATTTTCAAAAAAACATTTTCCACCTGGTAAATGATAACTATTTGAACTAGTTTAGTTTTGAGCCATTATGACGCTACACCTAAACTTTTCCTCTCCTATCTCCTCTTTTTTTTTTCTTTTTTTTTTTTTTTTCTTTTGGATAAAGTTATCTTAAACTAAGCAAGACAGTTTTTAGAGCTATTAAGAATATGCATGGATTCCAGTAAAAATATTCTGCAAAACTGCACAGTTGCAAGAAAGTGCATCAGATAATAATAGTAAAAAAAAAGATCAGCCAAAACCTGCGGCGAGAATTTGCCGTGGTGTTTATGAAGGAGTGCAAATTTTCCTTCCGCCCCCTCTGTGAAAGATTCCATCCTTCCAACCTACAGATCCACACAGCACCTTATTAAAAAAAAAACAACAACCCTTCTTAAGCCTGGTCTCTTTTGCTGTCCGTAGAAGAACTATCCTAAAAGGAGAATAACAAACAAAACTGAAGACAAAACATCTGCAATGCTGCTAAGTTCTCTCACATGCAGATGGTAGAAACACACTTTTCGCCCCCTTTCCCTGTTCGGAACTGGATACAAAACTTTAAGCCCCTCTGTTGCAAGATAGCACAATGGAGTTTAATCTAAGCATGTTTGAATTTGATACTATTTATTTTATGATCGCATGCTTGAAACGTTACCTCAGACAATAGCGGATAAGCTTTCGTTTGAACTGAATCTTCTAAAAATAGGTCCTTCCTCCTCTCTTTTTTCATTTCTTTTCTTTTTCTTTTTGATTTGCATTCACCAGAAGTGCACTCCTTAATTTATTAAATCGTTGACTAGTAATTTAAAGTACTGTATTTAAGTGCGTATGTTAGTCAAATGGGAACAATAACTTTTGGAGATCAAAGCATGTTCAAATATTCAGCATTATGGCCTATTTGATTAAAGTGTAACTTGAATTAATTAGTGCATGAAGTCAATGATAATAATAATAATAATAATGATGATAATAATAACAATAATGATAACAATAAAAATAAAAAAAACGCGCTTGATAGACTGAGGGCCTGAATGAACTGATTAGAGAAACCTGATTGTTTTCCTGCATTGCTCAGGGAAATGTGTTGGCTTTTGTCCAGGCATTATCGGGAAGGAACATATCCCATCCCTTAAAGGGAAAGCTATATGGAAAATTAAGAAGTCAAGTTATATATAGCAACACCTAAAAACTTAGTATCCTCTGTAGATGAAAGGTGCAGATGCATGCTTTTTGGTGCATTCTCAGAATGTAAATGAAACTTATCTATTATATGCATCCAAATTGCAGCAGCTGGTTTCTTTTGCAGTCATCAGTTGAGACTTTTTTGTATCCCCCCCAAAACTCACTGAAGAGACTCAGCAGATTGATTGAGAGAGTTGAGCAGTGCCTTTATCTTACACCCCCCAAAACTGCTGAAAGTGCCTCCAGGAACTGAGTGGATCAGAGACACCAAGGGAAAGGGCAAGGACTCAGTCCACTGTCAGGAGTGTCCTGTGCTGTCTACTGGCACAGCACAGAAGGGTTTAGGGATGGAAAGATCAAGTGTGAGTGAGAGGGATGCAGAAGAGGTGGGAAGAGACCACCAGTGCCCATGGAATTCTCTCCTTCCCCAGGCAGCCTGATGCTGCAGGGCTGTGCATTGGCTTCTGCCAAATAACCTATATTGTGTACATGCAAGGCTTCAGCTTTCCCCAGGTTGTTCATAGAGGCATCGCTGCCATCATTGTATCTACCCACCCTTCCCTGAGGTGGCTTTGTGGCAGCTTGTCCCTGCAGGGCAGGGCACGGGAGGAACAGGAGCCCTGGCATCGCCCAGTCAGGCAACCAGACTGGAGGACTGTGCTCCTCTTTCCCTTAGATTCCCCAGCAGGTAGATGGGAAAGGCTTGGCAGGGCACTCCTATCCCTCTCTGCTCCAGCCCCTTTCAGATCTTAGATCCCATCACAGCCTTTGAGCCATGTTCTTCTTCCTCGTCCCCGGTCTTACTCTACTTCCATCATTTCCTGGTGAGGGAAGCAATGCTAGGAGAGGGTATCTTCTGCAACATACCAGCCTTGACTGCTAGGCCCTGGAAGATAATAACCTTTGATCTGATAGAACGTAGGCACTGATCTTAAATTTTTGAATGGACAAAGTTGAGGATCTTCATTCTGCACTTAGCATGTGGCCAACTGCTGTTGAACACATCTCCTTCCATGCTGTACAGATCCTTTCCTCCCCTATCGTTCTGATATATGTATATATGTGTATAAATATATATATACACGTATGTCTGCTCCTGTGTGTGTCACATACGTATGCAGACACATGTATATATAAAATAATATCGAGGCACTTAGAGTTTAAAACCAACCCCAACTCTGCAGTTACGCACAAGCTTGACCTGCCAGGTTTCCAGAAAGACTTGACTTTATTTCTCACTGTGTGACTTCTGTGAATCTTAGCATTGAGAAAGATCAAGAACTGAGGGAGCTCTAACTCCTGCAAGAAGTGCAAAGCATCAGATGAAATAGGGCATTACATCCTCTAGGTAGATATTGTAAAACTTTTTTCCTGTCCCCTGCTCACGCCCTTGCCCATTATACACCTCTCTCCCCCTTAAATTCCAGCAGTCCTGATCTTCCCAAACTCTTGAATTGTAGGATATGACTTCTGGTGTCAAAATGGACTTGAATGCTGCACTCAGCTTATAAAACCACCACCTGACTAAACTAAACAGCAATAATCAGTTCAGTGCTATGGGACTGGTGATCAGAAGGATGCATTTGGGAGATGAGGCCTCACTTGGGTACCTTCTGCCCCAGCTGGGTGTGCACACCTTAATTTAATGTGCAGAGTGATGATCATTCTGCTTATGCACAGAGAAAAGTGCTGCATGCAGCGATTCTTTGTCAGGAGACTGGAATGGACCATAAGAACTCGTGGTTTGGGGAGCCTGAATGTTGCTTTGTCCATTTATAGCTCACCGCAAAGGATCTCAATCCATATGGAGTACAGGAATTAACCTCATGTAGCATAGGCATGCATTTTCGACAAGTTTGACACAAAAAATAAACAACAAAAACAAGGTTCTTACTCCCTTTACACAGGAGTGCTGAAATGTCTTTGTGGGCCTGAAGGTGCACTTAACAAATTGCCTGCTCTTATCAGCAAGGATCCTTTTTTTATTTCTTTCTTTTCTTTTTATATATTTTTTTATTCTTTTAGCCCTTATGTTTCTTTTAGCCACATGTGGACCCCGAGGGTTTTTTTAATGTAACTGGAAGAGGACTGGAAATGACCTGATGGCCAGTGTAGTGCTTCTCTGAAAGTGTCAAGAGAATTCCTTTGGTAGGGCTCTCCTGGAAGCGATGCCCAGCTTATGCTGGACAGGGAACCCAGCGGATATGTCAGACTTTGGTGAGGGGGAGGCAGCTTTCCCAGCAGAAGGAGTCATTCCCCAAGCCCCCTTTACCACCCACTGCTCTGTGTTTCTCTGTGCTTCTTAGCTGGTCCTGTGCAGCTTCTCCTTCACCCACTCAGGGAAAGGGGTGAGGGAATGTACCTGGCAAGGGCAAGGCAGAAGTGCACTGCAGTGCAGAGGCAGGAATGGAGCGGAGAGTCAGCGGGCAGGAATCCCATAGGCTGGTATCCCTGCCAGAATTCCCCATCTGGTTCTACATACTTAGCTCTAGAGCGCTAGGGAGAGGCAGAGGAGCAAGGGTGAGAGTAAAAATGAAGGACTCTGTGCCCAGTTCCTTCACAGAACTGAGGGATTGCTGCAAGACTGCTGACAGCTCAGACCTCTGTGTGGCAGCTCCAGCACAGGCCATGAACTGGATTTAGTCACCTTCATGAGGAAGTTAGGGTGCAGTAAGCCAGGCTGTGAGTTCACAGCATCCTAACAAACCTATGCAGATTCCCTGCATGGGGTCTCCTAAGCCTTATCTCCACCAGGGACTTCAGGAAAGCTAATCCGAATTAATGAAAGGTGTGCATTTAAAGTAGATTTGTTAAACTGCTTTAAAGCCCAGCATGGACATTCTGTTGCAGTATTAAAGCAACCTTAATCTGATTTGGAGTCATTCTTTTTGAAAGGGAAGTAACCTGAATTGAATTAAGGCTGCTTTAATTCCGAACACAATGGGGCTTAATGCAGTTTACCTCATCTGCCTCACAAGTCCATTCAGACAGATAAGCTTGTAGTAATCATTGGATGTACTGGAAGTGACCCCACTGTGCAGGGGGTGCCCACGTGCACCAAAACTCTTGGTACATGGGTGCTGCAGATTCACAGCCTGGCTTACTGAGGGGAAAACTATCACTTTTATCCTGGTGCCAGTTCTGGTGAGTCTCTCCCTTTGTTGCTGGTTTACAGCTCTGTGAGGATAATCCACCCTGCTGCCTTGGGGGAAGCTGAAAACAATTGTGGCCCAAGGAAATTAATTTCCTCTTTACAAAACTGCACAGGTGCTAGCCTGATGTACTGTTAGTCATGTGGACAAGCGCTTGTGAGACAGATTGAAGCACTGGAGACGGGACAGAATTCAGCCAAAGTCCTCTTGTTTGCAGCAGTGGTTTTTGCCCACGCAGAGATTTCAGAGATCAGACCCTTCTTAGCAAACCAGCCGTGTATCATTCATTGGAGGCTGCAGTGGCCCAAATTGGCAACAGGAGCAGTGGCAACTTGTATTGACAGGGTTTTTTCGACAATAGTTTTTGTTAGGCAGAAGTACAGGAAGTTAGTTTCTACTGCAAGAGAGCTGAAGCCCAAGTGTCACCTCAAAACCTGTTGGTTTTAAGGAGCTGAGGGCGAGTTTCACTTTTCCATAGTCCACACTTGAACAGTGCAGTTTCTTGTATCCGCATTTATTGAACAAAACACAACCAACACTAGGTCAGGAACATCTGAAATTTATTAGAAAAAAGGTGGAAAGTTGTATTTTAGAACAAAATCTTCTTCATACACATGCAATACATGGAGAGAATGTATTCCTTTCCAAATGCTACCTTGATAACTGTTGCTTGAGGGGTGCCATTCTGGATTAATCTTTTCCCCTAACCTGGAGAAGGGGGAAGTTCTGCAGCTTTTCCAGGAATGGTCTGATCCTGTAGGCTTCCAGCAGCCAGTGGTCCTCAGAGTGACTTCAGACTCACAGGGATGCAGAGTCAGCTCCAAGGTGTGATTTAGCCTCTGTAGCCGCAGAGCTGGACGGAACTGGAAAGTTGTCCTTGCAATTGCACAGCAGGGCAAGTTTGTCCCAGACCTGCCTCCTGCAAGTCTGGAACAGGCTCCTTTTCTGAGATGCTTTAACCAGGGACCTACACTTCAATTTTGGTTGGACTTAATTCAGGCTGAGTTTCTTTTTCTGTTTTCTGTTGTTCTGGCTTTACTTAATCAGGTGTAGGGAATTTCTTTTTCCTGAAATGCTTATCAAGTATTCTTAAAGGTGTCAGTATTTGTATCTGCAAAAACAAAAACAAAAAAAAAAAGAAACTTCAGGGTGTTCTACAGTTTCACTCAGTGCAGGTGAACTTGCCACCGGTGACGTCAACAATTTATGCTGTCAAGGCATAGCATGCTTTGATATTTTCAAAGGAAATAAAATGAAACTGAGGTCTTAACTGAAATTTGTCTCAAGGTTTCTGTTAATATCTATGTAATTCTGTATATTTCACCTGTTCACAGGCTCTAGCAAATGTCACTACAAGTTATATATATAACAAAAATCATCTTCCATTTCTAGTTTCTATAATAAAATGAAGACGCTGCATTCAGTTCCTTTAGGTGCATCAGTCTTTGATCCATGTTATTGTTTCAGTGACATTTCTATAATGTAATTGGGATCAAATGTATATTTTACTTTTGTACAAAAGTAAAAATGGTATTTTTATGACTAAATTCAGCAAACCCTTACCTATAACCTGCTATGATGAAATCTTTTTTTTTCCTTTCCTTTACATGTAAAACATTGGGGGTTTTGCAGTATGTCGGTTTGAAATGAATAAATAACAGCTGTCAATAGAACTGTAAATGGCCTCTCAGACATACCTCTGACTTTCAAGATCAAATATTGCCAATGTGAAATATATAAACTGAATAGTCTCCATATGAAAGTGCACCATCAGGGCAACAAACCATTTAAGCTGACACAGCTGTACTTATTTCCACCATTTACCAATCGCTTTACTTTGGGTCAAGTATGTACTTCATTGTCACATTACTGCTCATTTTACTTCCAAGTAGTGAAATTGTTTGACTTACCATTTTTAGAACATCTGATGTTATGAGTTCTTGAACTATTTGAAATGCATAGTTTTCATCTATGCAGTTTTACCTGCTTCTGTACTCGTTCATCTGTTCATACTTGGCATCGATTAAAGATAATTTTTAAGGATCTTACCCAGGTTTATTCTGTCTGTTTTTTTTTTCTGGAGTCTGGTTTCTTGGCTTTCGTTATTGGCCAGTTCTGTCTGAAATGAATGGTTGATTTATTGATGGTTTTCCTACTGAGTGGTATAAGAAGTGGCAATGTAGTGAGTGGGAAATGTGGCTGTGGGCTTTGAGAGGCTTGTAAGTGTCAACTCAAGATTTACAATGCAATTAATCCAAAGGTTTGGCTTCTGCAGGCTTTGTACCTAGCCCAGAATAATGTTCTGGGGCCAAACTGTGCTGTCCTCACTTCTGAGACATCACTCAGTCCCACCAAAACTCAAAATCAGGTTAAACTTACTGGCCATGAACATTGATTGCACCCTCTGAAGGTTTGTGGCTGTTAATTAGCATTATCATCTAAGTGCAGATGTGTAACCAAGTTTCAAACCACTGCGTGATGGCTTTGGGTTGGGTTGGATGTCAGCAAATCCAGGTGACTTGATGTTGTTTTCTGTGGAAAATTGCTTTATCAAGGTGTGTTTCATGCAGAGCCACACGTGCCGTGTCCCAGTGTTGTGTTGTACAGAAAGGAGGCGATGACATGAATGCTCATTATGTTGTGTCAAAGCTGTTGTGTGTTGGGAGTTCACCTAGAGATGGGTTTTTCAGGAGGTGGGGACAGTTTCCAATGGTGGGATGCATGCAGAGGCTTGGTGAAATGAAGTGAAAATATCCTGACCTAACACGAGGCAGAACATTCTGTGTGGCCTGTCCTGTGATTTTGTTGCCTGGCTTGTTTAGACTTCTTGGTGGAGAAAAGCTTTTGTCAATGGAACCCTCGTTCATCAATGGCTTTGAGTGTTTAGTCAGTTGATTGAATGTCACTTACAGACTGTCTGAAGTAGTTTTGTTGAGTTGTCAGTAAGGATTTGCAGTTATCTTAAATGGGTCTGGTCCAAGGTGTTTTTCTGTTGTTGGCTGCTTTGTGGTGGTTGAGGGGGTGATCACTGTCATTGAGTTTTGCTGGCTCTAGGTGTGTCTAAAGTCTCATTGCTTCTTTCTTTTCTCTTTCTTGTGTTTAAAAAAACCCAACCCAAACCAAAACAAATCTTGTTTATCATCTCTGCAGTAGCAATCTTCTCCCATTTGCTCTTGGCAAGGCTCCTGTTATTTCATGTTGAAATTTTGTGCATTCAGGAAGAGGTCCTAGGATATGATTTTGCCCTCTAAAATCACTCAATTAAAAAAACTCCAAAACAAACAAACCCCCCCCCCAAAACCCCCAAACAAACAAACAAACAAACAGCAGCAACAACAACCAACCAAACAAACAAAAAAAACCCACCAAAAAAACCCACCAAACCCCAACCAACCAACACTATACACTGGGTTAGTTGAATCTCTGTGTTAATTCCTTACTTAATCTCAAAAGTAAATGTGTGGGGTTTTTACCCCAAAAAGCAAATCATCTTAGGTTGTATTTTATAGTTCATAATTTACAAAAAGGTTGTATGTTGAGTCCTTCCTCTGGTTACACCAAGCCACCTCTTGTATAGGTTCTCTCTAAAGCATCCTACACTGAGGGGGAAAAAAAAAAAAAAAGGTGTCTCTGCAGGTACACCTTAGGTAAACAGAGATGAAGATCCATGGAATAAGCTCCTTTCTTCTTCAGCTGCTCTGACAAGTGTGTTCTAAGAGGAGCAATAATTCAGCAGACTTTCAATACAGAGAGGGACTGAGTCCATTCAGTAACAAGGGGCTATTTTCCTGCTACTTTCTTTGTATAATATTGATGATTTCAACATAAATTTGATTTTTCTGGCAGTTGATCTTGGAAGGTGGTCAGTTTTCGTGTACTGTTTGATTAATGGCTACAAGACAATTGCTGTATGGAATCCTATGGATCTCAGGTGTGAATATACACTCTCCTGCCATGCAGAGACCAGGTTTTTATTCTTCAGTGAATAAGAATCCTAAAATTCCTCCAAACCATAAAACAACTTTTAGCTCTGAAAGCAAAACCAAACTTTTCTGAGGGGTGCACCCTTCCCCAAGGGTGTTCAAGTGTTTCCCATCCTCTGCAGCATCTGGAGCTGGTGCCTCCAGGGCTGGCAGTTTAAGTCAGATGGTCTGACTGCCAAAGCAGATCAGACATCTGATTCAGGGTTGTCCCCAAAAGCAGCTGCTCTGGCCTGCCACAGCCAAACTCAGGCTCTTGAAGTAACTCAGAGCCCACAGGAGTAGAGGGGGTTGAGTATTTTCCCCTCAGAAGGCTGTAAAACACCACGATTTCGTGCCCTTTTTCACTCTGCGGAGAAAAGAAGATGAGAAACATTCTGTGCTCAAGGCTTTTACCCGGTACTTTTGGAGTTGCATTGCCTCCCATGGCTGGCCTTGCTATAAAAATTCTCACTTTACAGAGTGTTAGATTAAGCTCTGGAAAATCAAAGAAGCTTTAATTAGCACAACAATGCTTCAATCCACTCAGCTTCTCTAAGAGCTTCCTAAAATACCTCACATTTTATTCCAACGAGAAGACAATTGCGACTCTTGAATAGAAACCTTTTACAGCTAGCAGAAGAAACTGTAATTGTGGATGGTATATTTGGTGACCTCCTCTCACTAGGTAGGAGCAGCAGCACATTTGGCTTTGGAGTAGGGGAGCCTGCAATTGTGACAGGGAAAGCTGCAGAAAAAGCACTGGTTGATCCTTAGGAGGAGGACAGGTCAAGGACAGGTCCATTTCATGGGTCTCCCTTTTTCATCCTCCCTCACCTGTTTTCAGTTCACATGAGAATTTTGCTGAGTGAAGCCCAGGTGCAGGTGAAGTGGCATTTAGAGTCCCACATCTCCTAGGCTGATACCCAGATGGATCCTTCAACTCTTTTGTCATGAATGCAGATTAGATTTTAACTACACACAATAGATTTTAACTACTTTTTTTCAGGTTGGTGAGAAAAAAAATGTTTTATAATTACTTGAATATTTAGCTCCTTGCCATTCTGCACACAAATCTGCATGCAGAATTCTGCACTAAACTCTGAATGAAGGACTTTCTAGTTTCCTGCGGCAGCTGGGTCATGATACATTCTGGAATGACTGGCAACAGGGTCCTGCCTTCAAGTGGAATCACTCAGGCAATGGTAGGTGTTTAGATGCATCTTTGCCTTCTTCTTTGAGTCTTCTGTTTTGTTTTCAGTGTGTTCCAGTATTCATCTGCAGCCAAAAAAACCAAAAACTCCATCTTTCAGGGATGTAACTCTCCTTAGGTGCTTTTCTATTTAGCCAAACAAACCTAATTTGCTGGACTTTGGCTGTTGTGGTTTTTAATGCAAGTAAGTCACTTGCAAATGTTCCTGAAATACTCATGGATATACTTATTTCCCTCTGCCCTGACACCTGCAGCTTCAATTAGTATAATTAAGTTTAGTTGTTTCAGTTGCATTTTTCTTTTGATGGAATTTGTAAAATTAGAAGGAGAAATAATATATATATATATCTTGCTACTTCGGGTACATACACTTGTTAGGATTATTTATATGATAAAAAAAATGGATGGCATTCCAAGAGAAGAGTATTTTCTGTTAATGAGGCTTTAATCTCTTGCGGTATTTAATATTTAAATCTTGAAGAGGGTAAGGTGTGAGTACTGCAGGGGCAGCTGCTGGGTTTGTACAGTGACAGGGTGGGTGGTGTCCAGAGGGCTGTGCACTGGGGTAACATCCACAACTGGTCACTGGAGTGTAGGGATGCAGCTGGAACTGGGTGTTGCCCACTGAGTTGTGACCCCAAAGTCACCCTGGGTGGTTGCTTTTATTCTCCACAAGGATGGATTAACTTTAAGGCTCCAAAAAGGAGATCTTTCTGCCTGTGAGGAAAACACTGCTCTGACACAAACTTCCTTGTCTTGAACAAATTTGTGGAATAAATCATGATGGGTTAATATTTTCCTGTGGACTTCATGCCACATTGGCTTCTGGCCTTTTGGCTCTTAACATTTTGCACCCTTTTCCTTTATGCTTTTATTTATCCTCCTGTGTTTGAGACATAAAAGTGGCATGAACCAGATCACTGCTATTTTTGTCCTGTGGCCAGTCTGTCAAAAACACAGTCTGTGTGAAGTTTTTGCTGGGTCACCAGCAAGTCTGTATGTTTGGTGTGGAGATTTTGAACCCACTGCTTTGGTTCTCCCGTGGTAATGCTGAATTGATCTCCAGCACAGCACCTTGTCAGCACTTGGGATGAGGAATGCAATAAGATCTCGGTGTCATTGCAAACTGTGAAGCCTTCCTGGTGTCTGGGCAGGCCTGGACTTCTGCTCTGATCTGCTTTGGCTCTGTGTCTGTTTGCCCTGTGAATATTTCATGTGCTGCTCTCATCCTTTGGTAGCATTTCAGTGTTGCAGAGAAACCATGTTCTGTCTCAGGAGTTTCAGAAATGGGAAGGGAGCTTTGTGTCAGTCCCTTAGACCAGTCAAGGGTCTGGGGATGCTCAGGTTGTGCTGTGTTAATCCCGGGTATCAATCTATTTATTGAGGATCCTGAACAGCAGTCGGAAACGATGGGAGTCAATACCTTCAATTATTAATTAAAGGTAGCAAATGGAAGCTGGGCATCACAGCAGGGTATAGAGCCACTATTGCTAATGAATATTCAAAGCCTGCATTCTGTCTGACAGGACTGGGATGTGCTTCTCCTGGCCTGCAGGTGTCTGTGATCTCACCCATTTGTGACACCTTCCAAAGGCTGCAGAAATCCCCCAAGACAGAGAGCAGCTCGGAACAGATCAGTGTGTGTCCACACAACCCCACATCCTGGCTGCAACATTTGGGACTGGCAGACAGGTAGCAGAGTGGGGGAGTGTTGGTCTTTTGATTTCTGTGTCTCTTTTTGGTAGTACTTACTCAGTTCTCACTCCTGTGACCTGGGTACCATAATGAACATGAAAAATGAGGGAACAGAGATTTCACCAGCTGCATTTGTGCAACTCACTGCTCCTATGTAAAATGAAAAATTCCCTGGTGCAAGTCAGTATAACTCATTTCTTCTGAACTAACCAGCTCAGGGTCTTCCTTTCCTATTCACATCTGATAAAGTTTTACATAAATAAGAGCTTTGGCCAGAAGGAAAGAACCTTGCCTATGAGTAGACTGTAGTACAATAGATAGGAAAAAAACCCACTTCTTTTAAAGGAGAGGTGTGTTAAAGTGACACCAAATATATTTTCATCTGTTGGTGTTCTGTGACTGGGAAGTGTTCTGTGATCACACAGGGTCTATGCTATAAGATAATAAAAATCAAGGCAATGAAATAAAGACATAAGCATCCTTTATTTTGCCTGTTTTGCTGTTTTAGTGAAGACTTAAATTGTTCCCTTTTATTTTTCATAGATTTGAACTTAATATGGAACAGTTTATGAAAAACATGAGTGAAAGATGGACAATTAATTTTCTACTATTTAGATAAGATACATGGAAAAGGTCAGCTTTCATAGAGACATCTACAGAGCAAGCAAACTTGTTAATTCCTACTTTTCTCCAGACCATTTTAACACTCCTGTGATAAAGATACCGAAGCAGTTTCAGAAAATATGATTTACTGCAGTGGAAGTTAATATGCTCCAGGATTTATTTGCTTTTACAAGAGAACCTAAAACCTCCTGCAGATAAATATTATCTGGAAGTGTAGGGGAATGAAGTCTTTATTTCTCTCAGAGTAAATCTCTGCTGTGATACTTTAAGTCTGCTTGTGTATCTCACTTTGTGCAGACCATGGTTAAAAACACGCATCAGAATTTTTTTTTTCTACAAATATAATCTACATGAACTTTGGAGGTGAGTCTCCTCAATTCAAGTGTGAATTGCACCAAACCTTACACCTAGCTTCAGGACTCTTACTGTCCATGGTGAAACACTGATGAGCAGTGATGATGAAAAAGCAATTAAAACAGCTGGATGTTTTCAGAGCATTGTGGCTGGTAGGATGTGACTGACTCCTCTACCTCACACAGAGAGTTATTAGATACATCCCAGGGGATTTTTTTTTGGTTGTTTGTTTCAGGGTGGGGAGGATCATAGAATTGTAGAATGGTTTAAGCTGGAAGGGACCTTAAAGATCATCTCCCTGCCATGGACAGGGACACCTTCCACTAGCCCAGGTTGCTCCCAGCCCCATCCAACCTGACCTTGGACACTTCCAGGGGTGAGGCAGCCACAACTTCTGTGGGCAACCTGTGCCAGGGCCTTACCATCCTCACAGGGAACAATTTCTTCCTAATGTCCAATCTAAACCTGCTCTCTGTCAGTGGGAAGTCATTCCCCCTGGTCCTGTCACTCCTTACAGGATGGTGCCATGGGAGGGAATGAAGCCCCTACAGAACATCTCTGTAGCAGGAAAGGAGACTAAGGACCACTTAGATGCTCAGCTGGTTTAAATGGGTGGGGTTCTGTTGGAGCCAGTGGCCCTGTGAGATTACCAGAGTGAAGTGAATGAGCATGAAACAGCCATGAAATTGTAGTACAAAAGCTGCTTATGGCAGCAGGGAGCAATTGAGGGCATTTGTCTGAGAGTCCCCGTGCATTTCTGAGCTGATCTTTCCAAGTGCCCTAAATTCCTGTGGAGTTCAGCACCTCTTAATATGTTACTGAGCAGGAATTACATTAACAATGACATGTGGGAGGGCAGTAGATGCTGTTGCTTGAATGATGTACTCTGGTTAGTCCAGATGAAATTCTTCTGTCACCCAATCAAGACAGGAACTGCTGGTGTAAAGCACCAAGTAAAATGGAGCCCTCGATCCCAGAGTGTGACTACAACAAAAACATGAGTAAAACCAATTTTTTTTTAATATAATCTTGGTGATTAGTGTTTAAAACAAAGCCCTCTCTGATTATTTCCATTCAGTAACATCTGGAGTGAGGCAGGTGTTTTGTGGATAAATGGGAGAAAAGCTCTCTGACTCATTTTATTTACAACCTGTGTGAGCAGTATCTCTGTGGAAGATGAGATTGTGACTGATGGGGAAACTGATACATAAAGAGGTCTTGCTATTTCCATTTGTTTGAACTTTTCCAGGCAATACTTTTTATTGCATGAATAGAAGAGTGATTCACCCTTTGCTGCACTCTTTCTTTTGTGGTTTCTATTGAGTCACATGATGTGAAGCTCAGTAGAAGCAGAAAGTTTATGGGTCTTCTAGGAAATGGGTTTGGTGAAACCCTCTCTGCTCATAAATATGGTAAAAGGACATTATAATCCACTGATGCTGTGAGCAAGTTCCAGCCTTCCAAGTAATTGTTTGAGCCTTCCCAGTCTTCAGGATAAATAGCTACATAAAAAATTCAGCCACATCTACAAATTCACTGCCCAATACACATGACAATTTGCACTGAGAAAATTTGGGTACCAACACTGCCTTCATCACTACCTGACTCTACAAAGACTCTGGGCATAGAGGCAGAGAGAATTCCTGGTGTCTCAGACTCCAGGGCACACAGGAGTTCTTTGGGGTCTGTGTGATTGCCTGAACTTTGGCCTTTGGAGCAGAATCACCATGAGGGGTAAGTTGGAGACCTCTCCCTTCTCTGCAGTTCTCCAAGGAATATGGTACTTGTCCTACAGCCTGGCCACATGGGTATCTTGGTCTGTGGCTCATGGAGCCACATTTGTCCTCTTAGGAGGGTGACCAAATATCACAGTTTAAAGAGTAAAGTGCAGGACATCCTGGTCCTTTCCCTCCTGTCTCCTTGCCTCCTCCCCACCCTTTCCCTTGTCATTCCTTGTGTTCCCAATTTCAGAATTGATAGTGTCTCTAAATACTTCATCTTTTCACTCTTTAAGAAATAACTGTAGTTGTCAGGTGATGTTTTAATTTCTGTTGGGCCAGATATTGAAAATTTTATTTTCTTGCTCAGCAGTAGCATAGAATCACAGAAATGCTGTGTGTAGAGGAAATCTCTGTGATTTTCTAGTCCAACCTCTGTGCCCCAAGCAGGGTCCCCTGGAGCCAGCTGCAAAGGACAATGTGCAGTCATGTTTTGAATAGCTCCAAGGATGGAGATTTCACAACCTCTCTGAGGAATGTGTTCCACTGTTCAATCACCTCCACACTCAAAGCCAGTATTTTTCTTATGTTTCTGTGAAATTACTTGTTCAGTTTGTGTCCCTTGACTCTTGGCCTGTCACTGGGTACTAGTGACAAAAGTCTGGCTCTGCCTTCTTTACACCCTGCCCCATCAGGGATTTATCCACATTGGTGGGGCCCTCCTCAGACTTCCCTGCTCCAGGAACAGTCCCAGCTCTCCCAGCCTCTCCTGAAGCATATGGTAGATGTTCCCAGTCCTTTGATCATCTCTGTGGGATGTGTGATCACAAGTGGGGCAGTGTGATCATGAGGAACTGTGAATCCAGACAGAGGCATTTGGAGGCCCATCCCTACACATCCATGCCAGATAAGGAGCTTGGAGTTTGTCCCAGGTTGTGTGACTGGCAGCCCTGTTGTCTGTCCTCTAGCACTGCATGCTGCAGAAGGCACAAAAACCCTGGAGAATTTGTATGTATGGTCATCTAAATCACCTTATAGATAGATTCTCCTGTGCAGCCTGGTTTCTGATACATAAGAGTTTGTTTTAAAACCTAAAGCATGATGGTCAGCATTTCTTTCAAAAGTTACACAGGTAGTTACAGAAATGAGAAATACCCTTGATATCTATAAATACACGAGATTCTTTCTCTCTTTCTCTCTCTTTCTCTCTCTTTCTCTCTCTTTCTCTCTCTTTCTCTCTCTTTCTCTCTCTTTCTCTCTCTTTCTCTCTCTCTTTCTGTGGTTAAAAGGCATTGGTCAAGGTAAGAACCTGGAGGCAAAATCTTTCATATTTCTTGTCCCTTAAGGAATTATTTACATGGACGACACCTGTTTGAGCTGCTGCTGGTTCAATTCACTTGAATGGAGTCAGTTCTGTGCAGATTTACACACAAAAAGATGAAAGCAGAGATTTAAGCAAGATGCACATTCTGGGAAGAGAGGTTCTCAGGTCTGAATTTTTGGTAGACAAGTGATCAAATCAACCTGCTGGGTTTATAATGAGGTATGATTATAAGATCTTGGGTCATGGGAACTGCCATAGGTCCACTGATTTCCTCTAAGCTCTTGCACTTTACAGCAGCTCCAAATTGGAATGGTGATTTCAGCAGCAGAAATAAGCTGAAGAGAGGAGAGGGGAGCTGGGTGTGTAGGCTTTTCAGCAAGCATTCCCACCCATTCAGCATGCTCACACAGATCTACTGATTATTCCTGGGAATTTGAGATAAGTACACTTGAATATGTAAGCCTGCTTATTTAGTATCCCTCTAATTGTAGCAGGAGAAAATATTACACATTAGCAAAAATAAATCATCAACGTCAAAGTTTGAAAGGAGCCCCTGGCTGCAGTGCATTACAGGAATGGAGGCTGGCTGAGGAGCCCAGACTGGAGCAAACAGGGAGATGTGACTGAGAAACAACGTGTCAATGCAAGGGAGATTGAAATCTCTTGGATTTGGGCCATATTTTGGGAGAAATTTGGAGTGAGGGGATGCAGGGCACTGGCTGATCTGCCATAGCACCTATAGTCATGTCAGACACTGAAGGTGCTGTTACATCCCCTGATTGGGATTCCCTGTGTTTACAAGGATGATTATGGAACAGAGGGGGTCACTTTTAAGCCCCTTTTTTCCTCTGAAAACAGAAAATCACTTGGATGCCTCATCCACACTTGAGTTGGGGTCAAGACACAGAGATGAAGCTGCCTTTCCCCTCAGGATTTCTCCTGGATGGAACAGAAAACATTTCTAGCCATGGCAGTCTGAGGCACAGATCCCAGAGAAGACTGTGCCTGCATGCCGTGGAAATATCTTAATTATTTGTGTTTGCTGCTTTTGATAATTGCTGATTAGTGCTGTGTGGGATTCAGGCAAACATTGGAAAATTACATTCATCATAGCCTGAGGAGAGAGGGGAAACATCACTGTGATTTGATGGCAGCGTGAAACAGATGCTGTCACTGTAACAATCCAGGCACAAAGGACAAACGCTGTGCTGGAATGCACTGCTAAAAATCCCTCATATCCCCATTCTGGTCTATCATTGTCTATGGAAAACAACATGGGCAAAGTTATAGGCTGGTGCTAAAAGTTTCTGCAGAATCAGGGAAAAATTAAAAAAAATAAAATAAAAAAAAAA
>WEIU01017508.1:1031997-1074650 GCA_013389925.1 Aegithalos caudatus | reverse complement strand
TACTAGGGAAAAAAAAAAAAAAAAAAAAAAAAAAAAAAAAAAAAAGCTTAGATTCTTCTGGTTAGGAAATCTTCTGACCTGAGGTCTGATTTCCTGAGGAGTGAAAGGAGGGGTGTTGGGTTTTGTCCTATGCAGAAGTTTTGGGAGAGTCAGGGAAAACAAAGAGGTCTGGAGTCACACAAAGCAGGTGTGTCACAGAACAGAGCTCACTTCCCTGCTTGTGAGATGGAAGAGGCATGAAAGAATATTTTTTGGCCTAAAGAATATTCTGAAAATAGTGACTTTTCATGAATCAGCAGCTGAAGTAGAAGAGAGAGGAACTTTCACTTTCCCCAGTTTAATTACTTTCAACAAAATCTCTCAGCTAGGAAAAGAAAAGCTGAAAAGATTTTTCAAACATGCAAAAACATGATTTGGAGTACATGCTTTCTCTTTTCTCCATAATTTTTCAGCAACATATCCAAGAGTTCTCTTGGTGGCAGAAGAAAACATTTGGCTGTCCAAAAAAAAGAAAAAAAATCCCCAAGAAAAAAAAAATAAATTGTATTCTAGTCCATGGACAAATACTTTCTTGTTTTTTGGGGGAAAAAGGGAGCTGAAAAAACTGCTCACGCATTTAGCAGACTTCATTTTAGTGAGCTCCCTGATTTATTAAATCCTTACCTGTGAAACTGACTGTTTTCCTGCCAAAAAGGGAGTTGTGTAGAGCTGCTGCAGCACAGGCTCAGTTTTTCCAGAGGGTACCACCTCCCACAGCTCCAGTTCAGCTACATCTTTCTCTGCTTGCTGTGGGGGAGAGAGCAGAACTTGTCATGTAGAGAGAACAGAACTCACTGGGGGGTCAGCAGAAATCCCAGAGTCTTTAGAGATTCTCTGAACATCAAGGTTTTATAGACAGGACAATTCAATTTTTATCCCATTTTTTGGATGAACAAGGCTTTGATGGATAATTTTCAGACAAAATGATTAATATTTTGATCTTTTTCAGGGCTTACATGGATTGTAGCCATAAGTTTCTAGTAATGGGAATCCCATCAGCATAGTGATTAGGCCTAAAGAAATTCACTGCTCCATGAACTCCTGCTTGCCCATTCTAGAGATCATTTTAATCTTATCTCAGAGTAACTCTTGATTAATACATCTGAAAGATACAAATCCAGTCCTTTGAGCATGGGACCTTTGAGCTCAGAGTTTTATATGAGAGGCAAAAATCCTCATCAATCCATGCTGCCATTCAAACATCTTCAGAAAGGGTTTAATCAATGGAAAATGTGACATCCTACATTTTCTTTTTTCTGTGACTTTTCCCTGTAGTGACAGTTTATTCCCCACTCTTCTCCTTGGCTCTTCCCAAGTACATGGGATATGTCTGTCACTCCCCTTGGCTTTTTTACCTCAACTTGATAACATTTTTTCTGGGAGAGACTGGGCAGATCCCTGAAAGCAAAAGGGGGAGTGAAATTAGGGCAGAAATAATTCCTTCATAAGCAGAGCCCTTGAAGTCCTTTTTGTCACACTTGAATGGAATTGTTCCAGGTCCCTTCTACATTTGCAATAGTGATGATCCCAGAAATCAGTGCAACAATTTGAGGCATGGTCTTTCTCTCTCTCTCTTTCTGTGCAGTTTCTCTACATGGGGCCAGCTGGAGAATCCATACTGTGTGCTATTTAAGGCACTGTGTAGACATGGACCTTATGTCTGCAGAGGAGCTTTAGCTTAAATTAGTTCACTGACTTCTGGGCACTTCATTTGTGATGTGGCTGTAAAGCTGTTTCTGTAGCTCCCTGGCTAATTGGGATTCAGTGCCCACTCTCTCATTTTCCTGTGTAGAGAAACCCTGCAGAGGATTTAGGCAGCTTGGCCATGTCAGGTAACAGGGTTCATCCAGTTCTTCATTGTTGGATTATGCCAGATTGTTCTGAAAAGTGTGGCTCTCATTTAGCATTGATGTCCTGGTCAGTGAAGAACACAATTCTGTCATTACTCTCTGGGTTTTCTGGACTGCTCCTTTCCATTCTGATTTCTCTTGCTTCTCTCCTTTGAAATCCAGGTGTTTACACAGATGTAATTAAGGAGCTCTTATCACCTCCAAGGTGTTGGTTCTCTCTGATACAATTCCATTTATTATATCCAGATTATATTTCAAGCATCATTTTCAAAGCGTTGTGAAGTGTTGTGCTGAGCATTGGCTACACTGCATCTCCTGTATCCTTGTGCCCATTCATTTTGTTCTTCTGTCAGAATGCACAATCCAGCATGGATTTTATAGTTTCAGGGTTTGTGGGTTTGTTTGTTTGGTTTTTTTTTCCCTCTAAAGCAAAACAAAGCTTCAGGACCCACTGCAACATCTCAGAGGTGTTTTCTCCTGTGGTCCTGCTGGTTTCAAAGGGAGATGCACAGTGTGACCAAAGGCTGTTAGAGCCTCAGAGTTGGCAGGCTGCCTTTGATTTTTTTGTCTTCCATTGAGAATGTAGAGGCAGGATTTGCCCAGCTTGCTTCTTTCATATTTGGAAGAGGTTGGCATTGCCCTTGGTGCTCCTGGGACTCAGATCTCTTGACCTTTTTCATGGTCTCTCTGTGATGCTTTTGAAATAAAGCTCGAGGTGTCTGACAGCTCCGTGGGCATTCTGTGATGCAGGCGGGCCTGAAATAGAATCACAAATTTGTGTTGGTGTGAGACAGCCAAACAGTGCTGGGTAACTTTCAGGACCCTAGAAACCCCAGAAAACAGTGATGCCCTGTAAATATCCCCCTCTGGAGTGCCTTACTGAAAGCATTGCACTTGAATGCAATTTCATAAAATCACATGGCTGCACAGTCACAAGCCCGTGAAATTCCCACCCCTGATAATGTCCTGGTAATGCTAAACTTGGAACTAAATTAGGTCATATTTAACAGGAGCTTTACAGCTGTATGTCCTATATAAACCTTTGAAAATGTAAGGGCAAGGCAGCATGTGCTAGTGTGGGAGTTCAGTGGATAAGGCTGGGAGTTATCTGAAAGGGGAAAGACATTACATTGGAGAGAAATCCCTGTGTGAGGTCTCCAGTGAGATACTGAGGTTCAGAATGAATATGAGAAAAAAAAAAATAAAAATCACCATGTGGGTAGTTTAGCAATGGAATGACTCATCTGGAGAGCTGTTGGGCAACTCCAGGCTTTGAAATGTCCAGGATTTGGCTGGATGAAGTTGCAGGTGACCTGGTCTAGCATTGATGGTGGTGCTGCTCTGAGCAGGAGGATGGTCTAGATGGCCTTTTGTCATGATTTAGCCTCAGCTGGCAGCTGAGCCCCACACAGCCACTCGCTGCCCTGCAGTGAGATGGGGGAGAGAATTGGAAGGTGAAAGTGAGAAAACTCATGGGCTGCAAGGAAAGCAAAACATGGAATTCAATCACCACTGCCCATGGTTCAGCTCCCTGCAGGAAAGCAGGGCTCTATCACTTCTAACACTCACTTAGGAAAACACACACCATCACTGCCAACATCCCCTCCTCCCCCTCCTCATGTGTGCTGTGATTTGAGAAGCCCCTTTGGTCAGTGGGGATCAGCTGTCTCAGCTGTGTCTTCTCCCAAATCCTGGTGCACTTCCCAGCCCCCTGACTGGTGAGAGGCAGAGAAGACCTTTGCTCTGTGCAAGCCCTGCTCAGCAAGAACAAAACCATCCCAGAGTTATCCGCACTGTTTCCAGCAAAAATCCGAGACATAGCCCCATACTAGCTCCTGTGAAGAAAATGATCCCAGCCCAAACTGCCTCAACTCCAGCCAGCACTCCTGTATTGAGAGTAGGTGCTACATGAGGAAAAATGGAGAAGGGAGAGAGCAAGACATCACATATTGTTCTGAGAGCTGCAGGCTGGAGCTCAGGAATCACCTTTCCTGTCCTTCCTGTGCCAGGAATGAAGCAAGAGAAAGGTCACACTGGGATCTGCCAGGGACGGGGGAATGCTGAGGACTTCAGGGCTGTGCATCATGCAGTCATGCTGAGGAGAGAGGCTGTGCCTTGCTTGTGCCACCTGCTTCAGCCCAGGGTTTGTATTCCACGGCTCTCAGCCCTCTGAAGGTTGGGATGTGTGAACATGAGGCAGGAATTTTGCCCACCTATGTGGAAAATTCTGTGTGTCTTCGTTTACAATTTGCAGTTGCCCTCCTGCTCTTGGTGTCATGGTCCTGAGGGCACTAATGGAACTTAATTAACCTGATCACCTGAGGCTCCCACAACACACCTGATACAGACTGAGAGCTCTGTGTCAGCTCTGGCTGGAGGCACCAGGTTCAGTCTGACTTGTATTGGAGGCATGCTTGTGCCTAGTTTTGTCTCCTGGGTGGATTTTGGATTTGTGCTGTCACTAGCTTTGGCTGTTTTGCGCACACAGGTACTTCTAGAAATGGGGTGTGGATAACTTCATGCTTGTTAACTTATATCAAAATGCAGAAGGGGGACCCATCATCAAATAAGAGACAGAACTCTTATGTTTAGCGTCACAAGGTCCTCCCTGCTTCATTGAGCCAGTTCTTTATGTTTTAGGAACTGGTAGGTGAGGAAGATTTTCTCATTGCTGGTGCACAGCATTTATGTTTTTATCCCACTCTCTGTTGGAGAGATGTGTTCAACCCTTTGGGCTCTGCTCTAAAGTCACTCAAAGTTCAGTCACTGTCTCCAGTGGAAATGAAATGCAAAGTCAGAAGAGACAGGTTTGTTTCCAGCAAGCAGGACTTCACAAACAGTGTAAGAACATTAGACTGCTCTTTAATACGCAAAACAATTTGTATTGTCACATAAACAGTGCCTGAAGAGATTCCTAAACTTGGAAGGAAAAAGTTGTGTTATTTGTAGCTCTGCTTCATCATATGCACTCTGACTGCATCTGGGCACTGCAGTGGTGCAACAGCGTAATATTTGTTTTATCAATGTGTTTTTGAGACAAAAAACCAGAAGGTTTTGGCTCCTTGTGGTCAACAGACCTCTCAAGACAGAATAGCTGGCTGAAGTTCAGTGTGAGCACTGTGTATTTCCCTACCTAAATGTGCCTCTCCTTCCTCTCTGATGCTGTTTGCTCAGTGCTGTGTTCTACTTTCACGTTTAAAGTGTTTCTTCTCCCCATAGCCTGCTTCAGCAGCTGTCAGCTTATGCTGTGGGTACCTGGGTTTCTGGGGTGGGTGAAATGGTGGCTACTTGGAGTGCATGAAGTGCTGTGTCACTCCAAGGTGAAAAGCTCTCCAGAGACAGCAGTTCCTGTGCTGCTGGATCTTCTTCAGCCTGCAAAGAGTCCCTGTTCCTTGATTTCCACGTCCCTTAAGACGTGGGAGCCTTGTGGCTTTGGTGGGGGGAAGAGGACAGTTTTTCTACCCATGTTGGTCCCTGGGGCCCTGGAAAAGAGGGAAGAAGCAGATTTCTTCTGCTGAGCAAGATGAGTAGGAAAAAATGTGTCAGTCCCCTTGCGGCTGGGCTGGTGTTGCCTGCAGGGAGCTGCTCTCCATCCATCAGGAATCTCCCATGGCACTCTGGGTTTGTAGCCATGGTGGCAAACACCAAGCTGTGCTGCTTCAGAGCAGAGCTTCCTCACGTGGGGGAAGGGTTTGCTACAGCCTTGGCAATGATGCTTTAAATTCCAAATAACACCCTCAGGAGAGGTTGTTCCCTCCCTTCCCTGCTAAGCTTTGGAGGACTTGTGCTGAAGTGTCATCAATCTTAGGAATACTTCAACATAAAAGATGTTTTTGGTTTACCTTGCTATATTTAGGCCTCACTTACAACAGGAGTACTAAACTTGGAAAGTTTGGAGCATACGGGGGTGTTGATATCTTATATTTAGCTTGATCTGTCAGTTATACAAGCATCTGTCACAGACACAGCAGATGGCAGAAAGCCCTGATAGGGTTCAGAGGGAAAAGAACCAAGATCTTGGTTATTGGGGACAGGGTATGCTTAGGAGTGAAAAAAGCTCATAAAACATATGTCTGTTTTCTGTGGGGAAGCAAGAGCTGGACTCTGATCATGTGGCAGTGTGATTCTAGCAGAAGTAATTGCAGTAGTTTAAAGTCTGAAAGCTGAGACAGCTCAAGAATGTCACTTGAGCTGGGGTGCCTTTTGGTTCTGGGGGCTGTACAAAGATAAATGAAAACTCAGTCCTTAGGCCAGGGAACTTTGAAACCTGTTGGCTCCGTGGATTTTGCTCTGTGGCTGCAGCTGTTGGAGCTGAGGTAAAAGAAATGTTTGCCTGGGAGTGTGGCTTCACAGCCAGCTCACCCTGACTGAATTGTGTGTGATGTGCTGCCAAAAGGAGCAGCTCCTCAGCCTGTGCTCAGCTAATGCTCCCAACAGGCCCACATCTACTTGGGTGTTCTGGAAGCTGTGCTGTGACTCACATCAGCTCCCAGAGCTTTCAGCTTCATCAGCCTGGATGCAGTCACCATGGAGCTGGAAGATTGGTGGTGCTGGTGGAAAATGGGGGAGTGGGAGAAGAGCGGGGTATGCAAAGTTATGGGTTGGGCAGCAAATGAGGCCCAGTCCTTTGAGTGGTAATAGGGTCTCACATGGGTCTCCCACAGTGTTCTCCTGGGACAACATCTGGACATGAGCCCAGCTGTACAAGAGGCCAATGGCACCTGGGCTGTGCCAGCCATGGGGTGGCAGCAGGACCAGGGCAGTGACTGTCCCCTGTGCTGGGCACTGCTGGGGACACCCCTCAGATCCTGGGGCACTCCTGGGAACCTCAGGACAAGGAAGACATTGAGGGGCTGGAGCGTGTCCAGGGAAGGGAAGGGAGCTGGGGAAGGGGCTGGAGCACCAGGAGGGGCTGAGGGAGCTGTGGGGGCTCAGCCTGGAGAAAAGGAGGCTCAGGGGGAACCTTCTGGCTCTGCACAACTCCTGACAGGAGGGGACAGCCAGGGGGATCAGGCTCTGCTCCCAGGGAACAGGGACAGGATGAGAGGCAACAGCCTCAGGCTGTGCCAGGGGAGGTTCAGATTGGACATCAGGAAGAATTCCTTCATAGAAAGAGTGGGTAGGCACTGGAAGGGGCTACCCAAGGAAGTGGTGGAGTCTCCATCCCTGGAGGTGTCCAAGAAACAACTGGATGTGGCACATAATGCTTTAATTGACAAGGTGGGGGTTGTTCAGAGGTTGTACTCAGTGATTTTGGGCATCTTTTCCAAAATTAATGACCCTGTGGTTCTATTCTGTGTTCCTAAAGGTGACTGGGATCTTGGCAGGGTGTGAATTGCTAGGATGGGGCTTGGGCTCACTTTGCTTTAACAAAAGAGGAATAAATATCCTAGGAATGCTTTTCCCACTTCACGTGTGTTAAAAGATTCATTGTGGTCATTTTACTTTTTCACTATCATGCACTTGCTTAGACAGACTCCTTGTATCATCAATTAGGATGAATTATGAATTAAGTTAAATTGAATTAAAACTACCCATTTTTGAAGATTGTACTGAGTGGTTTTTCTTCCTCACAAAAATGCTTTAATTCTTTTCCTCAAAAAGCAGGCAAACAGAATCCACATGATAAAGTTACCGATGTAGCAGATGTGGTGTGTAGTCACCAGTGAGGAAAATCAACCCCTTCTGAAGTGCTGAGGCCAGGCAGTTCAAGTCACCACTTTCCTCTGCTTTCAGTGCTGAACCAGAGCAGGGACACCAAGGGCATCAGAGGGATGGAGCAGCTCTGCTGGGAGGAAAGGCTGAGGGAATTTGGATTGTTCAGCCTGGAGAGGAGAAGGCTTTGGGGTGACCTCAGTGGTAGAAGGAGATAGCATTTTCAAGCTGCTGAAAGAAGCTAAAGGACTGGGGGAGGTGGGAAGGAAAGAAGGAGATGTGGATGCCAAATGTGTGGAATCAGGCAACAGCACAGTGTCTGTGTGAAACTAAGGCACATAACTTTTTCACATAGGCCTGAGAAAGTGGCCTGGGAAAAATTCAAACAATCCTTGCAGGTGTTGTTTGTCTCCTGTTGTTTTCTTGCAAGAAAACCGTCAAGGGGTGTAGTTTCCAATTGTCCAGTGATGGTTTTGTATTGGTTTGTTAACCAATACAACATTACCTTTTTGAGACTGTCTATAAAAGAGAATTTGGAAAAGTAAAGTTTGCTCTCACTCTGCTACTAAGCTTGGGAGTCATGTAATTATTCCCACCATCCCCAATGGGAAAGACAGGGAGAGAGGGGAAAGGATGAAGTCCTAAATCTTTCTGTGTACCTGTTTACTTGAAATGTGTGGTGGGAATGAAACGTTTTTAAACAAACAACTTTGCAGCCAATAGAAACGAGTCAGTGACTATAATTTTCATAGAAGTGCTTCATTTTCTATCTGGCTTGTCTCCAGGACTTAATCAAGGCTTTCTTGGAAATGTTCGGTTTGCAGTCAGTGTGAATGCATTTCAGAGGCAATTTTTGGTTCGCTGCTTGCTTTCTGTGCAGCTGCAGGGATGAGTTTAAGTGAGTAGGATGATGCTCTCTCTTCTGTTGATGACATGTAGCTTTTCCACACATAAGTTAGTGGGAATCTGCTGAATCCCAGGAGTAGTATTAGCCCCTCAGAGGTAATTGAGATTTATGCAAGTCCCAGTTACTGGTTTTGAGAGTAACTTTTCTCCTGAAGAGGTGAATGAAGCTTTAGGTGCTCACCAGTAAAGGTGAATGTTGTTCTGGTACACACGATAGATTTGAAGTGTTATGTGAAAGGTGAAACTTGATATTGATGAAGGTTCTTCCATGGAGAAGTAAGGTTTTCCACTGGAAGGACTTAATGCAGTGCCTTTTCCCATTTTAATGTGCATTGGAATAAAAATGATTAACCAGCCTTTCTTGCTGCCAAGTCAGGTGATAATCTCAGTTAGATAATGCTGAGTGGCATTGTTCTGGCACAGGCAGAAAACAGGACAGCACTTCGCTTTCCATACCCTGGTGCATGAAGCTGTCATCTCTGCTGGTGATCAATAATGCTGCAGAAATTGCTGTGCCATTGGTTATAGCTGCACCTTTCAGATAATGAATATTTGCCCAGCAGCAACAGATTGCCCAGCAGATTCTGTGCACATTTCCAGGTAGATTTGAAGAAATGCATCATTTAAGCTGATACCATCTGCTAATTGAGGTACCTAAGGAAAGTATTTAAAGCGTATTTTTGATGTGGACTTGTTAGTAAAAAGAACTCTCCCCAAAAAACCAACCAAACCCCAAACCTGTCATATTCTGTAATTCTGGCTTGTTAATAGAAGTCAATAAAACACCAATCTGATGTTAATTTATTTTTCTTTGTTTTCTCTGTTTTTGTCCCCTCAACTGATAGAATACTGCTTCTTCCAGAATATCTTCTTACCTAAGAAAACATTTTTTAGCTGGCCCCAAACAGTTCAGCTAAAGGAATGCTAACAAAAGGAGTTATTAATAATTCTTGCACTGAATAGGCTTCAACTTCAACAGGAATACTATTTCAAGATGCAGCAGCTCAGCCTAAGGACAACAAGCCATGTTTATTTGTAGTTGATTCAGCGGTTGGAGTTCAGTTACATCCAAATGCTTTGGGGAAAATTAATCAAGTAATGGGGGATGAAGACAGTCAGGGGAAGTCTGATTTTATTTCAGACTCCAGACCATCTGCTTTCAAAAAAGGCATTGCTTTTAGATGGAAGATACCTTTTCTTAATTAATTAACCTTCTAGGTACTTTTTCTTGCTTGTATGTTGTCCTACCATAATGTGTTCTTATCAGCAGGTAAAGTTCCTTGTTTTCCTGAGAGTTGCTGGATGCCTGTGTCAGATGTTTTTGTTCTTGTGGAGGGAAAAGGAGTCACTTTTGGGGAAGTTCAAATGGAAATAGATTATTTAGATGGCACTGAACTCCTCAAATTACCAGTGGAATGTTGCTGAGGATATGGCTGGATCTAACATTCCCTCCTTTGGAAAACAGGGTGGATGCCACACACTCGTCATCCTTCTTTTCTTGAAAAGAATATCCTCATACTCTTCCCACTCCCTTCCATGAGCAGCCCAGGAAACTACAGGCTGGTCATGCTCACCATGATCTGTGGAGAAAGTGATGGAACAACTGTCCCTGGGAAGTATTTCCAGGCCCAGGAAGGTGACCAAGAGGAGGCTGCACAGGTTTACCAAAGGGGTGTCATGCTTGACCAAGCCAGCCAGCTTTCTGTGATGAAATGTCTGGGTTGGTGGATGAGGGGGGACAGAAGTGGACATTGTCCACCTGGACTTCTGCAAGGCTTTTGATACTGTGTTCCTCACAGCAGGGCAGATGGAGGGTGGGGTAAATAAGAGGACAGAGAACAGGCTGGAGGGGATAGTCAGTGGCACCAAGTCTAAGTGGAGTCCTGTGACTGGCAGTGACTGGCTCCAATCCTGTCCAACAACCTCATTAGTGACTTGGATGATGGGGCAGAGTATTCCCACAGCAGACAGAGAACTGGGAGAAGTGGCTGATGTCCTTGGGGGCTGTGCTGCCACACAGGGAAGCCTGAGCAGGCTGGAGAAATGGGTGGCAGGAAGCTCCTGGAGCTCAGGAAGGAGGAGTACAAAGTCCTGTGGACCTGGGGAGGAAGAGGCTCCAGTGTTTGCTAGGACTGAGTGACTGGAAGCAGCTTGGCAGGAAAGGACCTGGCAGGCACCAGGATGGATGTGAGCCACCCCTGCTCTGGTAGCAAAGAAAGTTAAAAGTATCCTGCGCTGTGTCAGGAGGATCACTGTCAGTGAGTCAAGGAGGTGATCCTTCCCCTCTGTCTAGCACTGGTGAGGCCACACCTGGAATATTGTCTTAAGTGCTGGGAGCGCAGTAAAAGAAAGACATGGATGTATTGGACAGAGTCTGATGAAGGGACTGGAGCATTTCTGCTGTGAGGAAAAGCTGAGTGCTGAAACTCTTGAGAGATCTCAAGGGGATCTTACCAAGGTGTAGAATTATCTGATGGGAGTAGGTAAATAAGATGAAACCAGGTTTTTTTCCATGGTGCCCAGCCACAGGACCAAAGGCAATGGGCACATACAAGAACATAAACTGATACTTTAGTTGTTGTTTGGTTGGGTTTTTGTTTGTTTGGGTTTTTTTTCCAACTGGCTGAACACTGGTACAGGTTGTCCAGGGAGGTTTTGGAGTTTTCATCCCTGGAGAAATTCTGAAGCTGACTGGTCATGGTTCTGGGCAGGCAGCTGTGGCTGGCCCTACCTGAGCAGGGGGTTGGAGCAGGTGACCTCCAGAACTCCCTGATAACTTCAGTCTTTCTGTGATCAATAGTGAAAATATCCTCCTGAGTTTCTTCTCAGTGTATTGACACAAGGTCTGATTAAGGAAAAGCTTCTACTGATGGTGACTGCATTTAACTCTTGAATTTCTTCCTAATTTCTCTGTACAGTTCTGCAGAACAGAAGCATGAAGGGACTCCTGTACCACTCACTCTGCTGTTGTCACTGATGAAAGATAAAGTTCAGCAATATGCTGAAAAAATTATAGGAATCACCATTTTATAAGTAACAACATGACCTATATCCCTGCATTAGACATCTCTTTAAATCTCTCTTCTAACTTTTAAGAAAAGACTGCTTTGTAGAAAGCTTTTTATATTATGTCATACCTCTCAAGAGGCTGTTTTCCACATCTTACTATTGGGACATTTTTTATTGACACTTGTGCCATTGTTTTGCACCTAAATTCATCAGTTTTAGTTGTAGAGTCCTATTTTAATTCTTCATCCTATGTCTGTCCTGCAGGAATCCCAAATGCCTGGAGGTGGTCATTATTCTTCCTCACTTGAGAGTCTGCCTGTGTAATGCTGCACACTGTAGATAGTGGTGGGTATGGTTTAGGATCTTTCTGGTGTTCCCAATTTTCAGAGCTGATTAGGTTGTTATACCCTCCTACACAACCTGGCTGAAGCCTCATTTGGTGGCTGCATCATCAAACTGTTTGCTCTGTGTATTTCCCTTTTTGGCTTTTAGTATGGTTCTTCAGCAGCACCACGATCCACTTCTCCTTCCTGCTGCCTATCTACCTTTTTAAGCCTCTAATAGATCAGAATCCAGCTTGTTAAAACAATTTGTGAAAGCATTTGGTGACATTCACTGGCTTCTTGAAGTCTGCCAAAAAAAAAGAAAAACAAGAAAAAAAAAGAAAATTCAGAGTTACAGAAGCAGTCAGAGCTGCAAGGTGGGTAGGAAGTTATTTGTAGATATATTTGTATTTATCTGGCTACAATACCTGAGGATCTGGGTTGACCAGCATAGCAGAGTCATGTTGATTCTGTTGTTGGGAGAACAAATAACAGAGAAAGCATTAATCTTGTTTATATTTCTCTCAAAGAGTCTCTGAAGTAATTTTTGTATGTCTTCACTGTACTACTTGGGTTTTGGGGGTTCCAGTTTTGGGGGTTTCCATTTTTGGATGCCCTGTGAATGCCATCTGTGCATTACTGTGAATGGTAATGGGGGCCAGGCTACAAATTAGTGCTCAACTATTACAGCAATTAACATTACTTAATAATTGAGTCATGGAATGGCCTGGTTTGGAAGGGACCTTAAAGACCACCTTGTTCCAGTGCCCCTGTCATGAGCAGGGACACTTCCCACTGCACCAGGCTGCTCAGAGCAAGGGATGATCTCCTTCCTAGACTATAAACACTGCATTTGGCTCACTCTGGTTTTTTACAGTAATTGAGAGGAAAAGGAATTGCTGGGTGTGGATCATGGACAGCCTCAAACGTTGACCAGATAGTGGATCGTGCTGCAGCAATACCAGTTTGACCCCAGAGACTGTAATGGGAGTTCAGATCACTGGCTGAGTGGTTCAGTGAGTCCATAAATTACAAGAGATAACCAGGGTAAATCCAACCCCTAGTTTCCAAAACCCGTGAGAGATTAGGTGCAGGTCTGATGCAGATTTTCAGCCTTGTGAGGAATGCCAGTGCCTTTGAGCAGGCTCAGACGACCCATGAAGTACCTCTGAAGCCTTAGAGCACAATATTTGAAACATCTGCAGAAGAGCCTGTGATTCAATTGCTGTAGTGGTATTTCAGGTTCATCTTTCAGATTTTAAGTATATTTTTAATTTTTTTAGTCTCTGCATAAATATCACAGTTCCGTTTGGCTCTGGTGCTTGATAGTTCATTGCTAACTTAAATAGATAAATGAATACATTGCTGTATGTAGTTTTTTAGGGATAGATCCACCAAATGATGGGCACTGAAGTGCTCAGTTACTGCTTCAGCTGGGGCCACAGAAGGACCTGGGATGGAGTGGGTGGTGAGATGGAGAGGGTGAAAACATAATTTTCTCTGTTCTCTAATTCCCTTCTCATGAATTGTGTTAATGTTGGATCTCACATTTTGGATGAGTCAGGAGTGCTGTACTGGTAAACATGAGTTTCTAGTGAAGCAGAAGTGCAACAAGAGAGAGGATGAAAAGAAAATGTGGAAAAAAGCACTGTAGACTCAAGTGGGGATGGCAGAAGGGGGGAGTGTGATGGTTCTGTTCTATGGCCTTCCAGAGATCTCCATGGAAATGAGTCTACCAAGTTAAAAAATAAGGCTGAGCTGCATGCTTTATCAAAAATACACCAGATTGAGGTGGAAAAGAGCACTTCTTAAAAAAAAAAAATAGTATTTTTGTCAAAGATAGGGAGGTGGGAGGAAAGTCCACTAATGCTTTGCAACTTAGTAGTAACAAGCACCCACAGGAGCAAAATATATCTGTGTGTCTGAGGAGGAATGAATGTGTGAGTGTAGATGTGGGCTAGCTTGTGCATGGAATGGAGGGGTTGTACCTTTGAGCAGTGGGATGGAAGGGTTGTTCTGCTGCATATTAATGAGCAATTTGGCTTTCTGGCCCTTTGTAGGGTTATTTTTTTCTCCTGCCCTTTGGAGCACTGAGCCTGGAAATCAGTCCACTAATTCCAAGTTCTGCTGGTGGCTTCCATGTGTGAGGTGGCCTCGCAGAGATGAAGGCATTAGAATAAATCCTTGCACTAATCTTGTAACAAAGGATTGGGAGGGCATTAAGAAAATGTTTTTGGGGAAGTGTAGTCCATATGCACCACCACAGACACAAAGGCTAATCTGAAGTTCTTGTTGTATAAGAGCTGGATGTCATTGGGAAACCAGAGGGACATCCCTGGATGTGACAAACAAAATCTGCTGGGTTTTCTGGTGGTGTAAAATGAGTGCACAGCAAGTAGATTTATGTGCAATCAGTCCCTATTTCCTAAAACATGCACAACATATGGATGCAAGCATCCACTTCCCCAATATTTTCAGTGAACCTACAGAAAATCAGTATTTCTTTAGCATTCACAGAATCACAAAATTGCCTGGGTTGGAAGGGACCTTAAAGACCATCCAGTTCCAACCCCCTGCCAGGGATGGGGCAGACACAGCTGCTTGGAACTACCTGTGCCAGGGCCTCACCACCTTCACAGGGAAAAAATTCTTCCTCTATCCAATCTAAATCTCCTCAGTGTCAGTCTGAAGCCATTCTCCCTTGTCCTGTCACTCCAGGCCCTTGCCAAGAGTCTCTCTCCATCTTTCCTCTGGGCTCCCTTCAGGCACTGCAAGACCACAATGAGGTCACCCCAAAGCCTTCTCCTCTCCAGGCTGAACAATCCCAATTCCCTCAGCCTTTCCTGCCAGCAGAGCTGCTCCATCCCTCTGATGCCCTTGGTGTCCCTGCTCTGGCCTGGCTCCAGCAGCTCCCTGTCCTTCCTGTGCTGGGATCCCAGGGCTGGATGCAGCTCTGTGGGTGGGGCTGAGCACATTCCGAGGCTCTGTGGCTCATGTACTTCCCAAATACTTGCATCACTGGGTTTCCACTGTTTTCCCTATTGGACTGTTCAGGATTTTCCTTTTTATGTAATCAGTGAAAATAAACTTAATGTTTATCCTCTAAGCTCACACTGCTCAAGGTGTATCGATAACTGCTGTGAGGCTGCTTAGGTGGTTTGTTTTGTTGTTTGGTGGGGGGGTTTTGTTGTTGTTGTTCTTGTTGTTTTGTTCTCTCTGCCTTAAGGAAAAGGAGGGTGCTGTTATGGAATAAATAAAAGAGGTTGTTTTTTTTTACCTAGCAAGGAATGCTGCTGTCCCCCACTGATGCACAGAGGTAGGAAACAAGTGTGGAAGGAGAGGTACTGATGGTTAGTTGGAATGTTTTATCTGAGAAAGTGCCCCAGAGCCCAAGACTCTCCTTCAGTTGTCCCCCCTTCTGCATCACTCAGAAATCTTAAGGATCTTAATGCTTATATTTTAAGTGCAAGAGTGTTTTTTTTACAGACAGCTTCACTTGCTTTTGCCTGTAGATGTAAACAGCATGGTCTTGAAGTCCTCTGTGCTGACAGAGAGCCCAGCCCAGCAAATATTGATCCGAAGGGAAGCCTTTGGATGATGCTGCACAGCAATATAGGAATATCAGCTCCTCTCATGTCTCTTCCATGGTGGGAGAAATGCATGTGGAATATTCCTTCTTGCTGTCTTTGCAACAGATGGAAAGCACAGGCACAAACAGAAAAGCATGAATTTTAGATCTGTATGGGGGGTGGGAAAGAAATAACTTGGAGGACGAGCCACAGTCATTGTCACTCCAGGAGTTTACTGTTATTAATTGTCAGCTTCTGTCCCTTATTTTTTCCTAATAAAGACTCCAGAAGGTTTTTCCACTTAGTGAACAACCTGTTCTACACAACAGGGAGTAAGGAAGATGAATTCATCTCTATCTCAAATTTGGATGAGGAAAGAGTGGAACATTTGGTCTGTAGAGAGGGGACACAAGCTGCCTCTTCAGAAATTATCTTCCACAAACTCCAATTAAGCGGAATGCTGGGTTTTGAAAAGTTATCCCAAGGCTGGAAGTGTGTGTGTGTTTGTTTTTATTTTTATTTTGAAGCTGCGAGGTTTGTGTCCAAAAGCACAGAGCCTTAAAACATTTAAAAGGTCTGAAGCACTGTTTGAAATGTGGTCTTTGTTCAAGCTTCCCTTGTTCTTGCCATCTAGGCTGTATATTTTGACCCTGCTAGAGCACAGAGGTGGGACCAGATGACTCACTGTGGTCCCTTACAAATTTACCTATTCTGTGATTTGTCTATGCTGTGACGTGACTTCTATTTCTTCATAATTTTTTGATGGATAACCTTAAGGAAATATGCTGCTAACAGTCATATCACTCATTTATCTTTTTCTGTCTGTCCATTCACATCCCTTGTGATGCCTACTTGGCTTGTGCACCTTTCAAGCAAGATGTGGTTCTGGGGCAAATTCAGCTGCTCCAATATTCCGTTAAAATTGCTGGTCCTTAAGCATGGCTTAGCCTTTCTGTGATCTGCGGTGCTGGGTCTCCATGAACTGAGGGGTTTTTCTTCTTCTAAAGTATCAGCTGTGTTTCCTGGTATATCAAATTAGCAATAATTTACTTAGGGAAAACATCATGAGTTACAAAGTGGAATTGTGTCTAATTGAGCTGGCCTTCTTCCATCTGGGATTTCATCAGCATTTTTCCTGGGATCCTTGTTGGATCAAAGCTTCCCTCTGAAGTGGGAAGGAGTGGAAAAATGGCAAGGGGGAGGAGGATTCCATACAATTTTCAGTATCCTGACCTAAAAGCACCCTGGTTTTGTCACTCTAGTATCATGAACCTGAAAATCACAGGAGTCCTGTCAACTTAAAGGGCAGCATCAAATTCCAGATCTCTGGAAGGCCAGGCCAGGTACCCAGGTACTGTCCTAGGGTTTAGGATAGGCATCCTAATATGTTAAATTTACCTATAGAATGATGAATGTCATTCCACTGGTTTGTTTTACACCATGAATGTAAGTGATTCTATCAGTGCTAGGCACTATTGGCTGCTCTTTAGATCCTTTTTATGCTCTAAATACCATGGATAAGTGCTGGCCATTAATAGGAAAAATGTACTGTGTTTTCTCTGAGCCTTTAAAAGTGTGTCAGTGCTCTACCTGCACCCCCTTCCTCCTCTTTTTTGAGTCACTCGGCATTTGGACATTGAACTTTTGTGAGTCCTGCTATAATTCATGTATCCTTCTTCCTTAAAGGCTATGGACTCCTACATTTCAAATCCAAAACAGTGTAGTCCTTCTTAAGAAAATCCAAAAACATTGCTAAAAGTAGAGGTAGAAATGGAAAATAATATTGCTGTAAACAAAATTTATCCAGTAACTATCAGGACATCCTTATCATAAGCTTCAGAGATCTCCTGAATTAGCTGTTTAAATACCAAACCAAACACTGTGGGTCCTTCTAACCTGACCTATTCTGGGAGCTGGTTTTATTACCAATTTAGCATAAAGCTCAGGATTTTGGGAGGAGGGTGGGTGAGTTAAGGTGAGTTAAGGGTGAGCTAAGGTTGCCTGCCTGCCCCCCGTGGCACCTACAAGCCCTGAGCCAGCTGACATTGTTTCAGTGCAGAATGCTGAGACAAAATCAGAGGATGAGCAAACCCTGGCCTGCAGCCTTTGCGTGGAATCCACCTGTCCAACAGCACTGACATCATCTCCTGGAGAAGGAACTGAGAGGAACTTTAGTGTAGAAACCTCAGAGTTCAGTACAGCTTTGTTGGATTTGGTCTCCTGCCCCTTGATGGGGGCTAAGATCAAACTCTTTGATGTATTTAAAGCCATTTACACACACAGCAGAAATTATGCTGGGGGGGATTCAGTTTTTGTAATGTGACATTGGATTTTTCAGTGCTCAGTTCCATTTTAGTTCCTACACTGACCCCTCTTTCCCACATTCTCTGGAAGGATGAAGGAGCTCAGTACCTGGCAGTGAGAGTTTTATTGTTTCCAGAGGGGGTGGGCTGAGAGAATGCTGGGGACTGACTGGGAGATGCCTGAAGTACAACAGGAATGCCCAAGGAATGTGCAGGCACTGCAGAGCTACGTGTATGGTGGTGGGGCAGGAATTTCTGAGAGATCCCCCCAAAAATGCTGCAGTAACACAGAATGGGAATGTTGGAAGAGAGTGAAGTGAAGTGAAGTGAAGTGAAATTTTCCTGCAGACAGTGGAGATGGGTTCTAAGCTCTTATTTTTAAAATGAACTGAGCATGGTTTGTTCTAAAAACAATCAAGATTCGTGCTACAGATTCCAGCAGAAGGAAGAATTTCAAAGCAAATTAGTTAAGCTGGGAAGAAGAAAAGTAGGATGAGAAGGTGTAACAAACATACAGAAAGGCTGCATGACAAGTGTCTGCATCATCTGTGTTTTGCTTTAAATTCTGTCATTTGTGTGTTTTCTCCTGAATATTAGCATTAGGAAAAAGACAGTTATGGTGTAAGTTCTTGGGGTTGCTGGGGAATACTGTATTGAAAAGGTCCACAGGGAAATTTTGCCTTTATTGTCTGCATTACCATATTACCAAAAGGTCTTTAGGAATCAAAACTTTATTTTTTTAGGCTCTATGTAGCAGAAGCTTCTCCACTATAAGCAATGACTCTATAAAGAAAAAGTGCAGTGGTAGGGAAGATAAGACCTGGAAGCAATACTAGGAAAATCTGTTATGCATATTAATATTGCATAGGGATCTTGGTAGGAGACAAAATTGGATTTTAGAGTATTTACTTCTGAAATAAAAAATGCTGTGCTGAATCTGTGGAGATAGCTTTAGAGAATTTAGCTTTCTGAGCTCTCATTTTTCATTAATACAAGAAATATGCTACTAGTGCAGTTCCTGGGCTCTGTAGACCAGGGAATGCTGATGGCATCCTAGAGAAACTTCCTCATATTACTGGAGGAAACTGGAATATACTGGTAAACAGACAAAAAAAACAGGCTGAGAAAAGGTTAGTGTCTTACCACAGAGACACTGGCATTTATGTAGGTCAGATTCCAATAGGATGCCTGGGCCATTGGTAAAGGTTCCTGAAGGGAATGGATTGCAGGTATTATAATCTTAGCATCAGCACAGCTGTTATATCTGTGGAAAACCTGCCTTCATAATAAATGAGATTTTTATTTAAGCAGCCAAAATGACGTACTGCTCCATCAGGAAGTTCAGCCTCCCTCCCCAGGATTCAGGGGATGCTGGATTTCTGAAGGACAGAGCAAGAGGGGCTCCTGAAGGGAATGTGGGGCTCCAGAAGTTGTTGTGGGCTGGCTCATGCCATGCACTACTGGATTTTAGGGAGCACTGGGTGTGCAGCTCCTAGAATGTGCTTTCTCACAGATAAGCAGCTTTTTTCTCTCAAAAAAAGTCCATTTCAGCCACGTCTGAAATGAATCTGAGAGATCTTGGTCACAGCAAGGCATAGGCATTGTTCCACCACAACTGAGCCTGCCTGCTGCTGGATTTGGGTTAAAATTCAAGCAATCCAGAATTGACATTTATCCATTTTGTAGATGATATGGCTGTGTGTTTGTCCCTGGGAAGGGAGGGAATTGTCCTTCCTGCTTATTTAGTTGAATACCCACAGAAACAGGGCAGGCCAGTTCCCGTAAATTTAAGCAGTTGTCATGTAAAAATCATGAGGAAGTACAGACAAGGCTTCGTGGCCTGCACTGAGTGGAATTTGATCACTGTTTATTGTATTGACATATTGGAAGAAGTTTTGTTGTCTAATGTGGTTGCTGATTGATGCTGGCATTAGTGTATGATTGCCTCTGAAGGTTTCCTGTCTCCACAAGATCTCAGAACAGAAAATTATGGCAACAAATTTTAGAGACACTAAAGGGTTGGCTTAATGAAAGGAGTACAAATCAAGGCTGTGGTGGAGTTAGATGGTGATGAGAAAACCTTATGTATTCCAGTTTTCAGGAACTCCTGCACCTGTTCCTCTGGCCAGAAATGCACAGTATAAAAGGGAATTGGGGAATCTATTAAAGTCACTCTGTTTAATCCCTTTCTGAGCATTGCTTCCTTATCTGCTTCCCTTGTGATATCAAGGCTTTTACTTTGTATGAGATTATGCCTCGATAAAGCTATATCTATGGAAAGATATTTTTTTCTCTTTCTTGACTGAAAGGTGTTCAAATCAGCAATTTCTCAACAGAGACCCAGGAATAGAGAGTCTGCTGCTAAAACATCCCTGCTGTAATATGTTCATAGGAGAAACATTGTTGCTTTCGCCCGGTACTCAGGAGAGATGATTTGCCTTGTAATAAGGACTCTGAAAAAAATTAGAATGTGATACTACCTTTATTATAATTTGCTGTTTTGTTCATTTATGTTTTTTTGTTTTTTTTGTTTTTTTTTTTTTTTAATGCTACATTAGTGTGTCTGTACTTATATCTATAGAATATATATTGACCACCTTATATAAAACAACACCTGCTGTCTAGGGTTGGCCCAAAAGACTGTCTATTTTGTCCTTAAATACAATCTTTACAACTTGAAACAATTTATACTCAAGCACCTAAATTTGTTGAGAGTTGCATCAGCAATTGTCACATGAGAGCATTGAAAAATAAAATTTTTGAGGGGAAATTTGAGTTGTGAAAAAGTCAGTTTGAGGTTAGAAAACAGAGAGACATTTTCCCTACTTAATCTTTCCAAAATGCTTTGTATTTGGTTTGTGTCAGCTCCTGTCCCCAGTAGCTGACACCTTCTCCTTAGAGCATTCCCACACATGGGGCAGACTGTGAAATTGTACAGAAAGACAGCAAAAGGCTTTACAATACTTTAAGAGACCTTTTTAAGAGGCTTTAATAAAAATATAGGATGGACTGTAGTGACTGGGTGCAGGCTTGCTCAGCCAAATACACTGATCAGTGAGAGCTCACATTTGACTGACCCTTCTTTATGCCCTTTTATGTCCTATTTTTTCCTTCCCACTTGTTTTGCCCTGACCCACTAAACATTCCTTAAGTTCAGTCCCTCAGGCCCACCTCAAATATCCTCAGTTGTCCTGTTCCTCTTGTTTCCTCCTTCTTATCAGTTACAAATTCCTCTCCAAAGCTGTGCCTGACCATCCTTGGTGGGCCCATCAATGAGTGGCTAAAGGCTTTTGTTCTTTCCCAGTTCTTCTCTCTCTCTTCTGTGTGCCTGGCTTGGTGCTCTGCATGTTCTTGCTTACAAATTCCTCCTTCATTCAATATTCCCTTGGAAGTGAAAAGGTTCTTGAGCAGATAAGGAAGCAGAGGTCCTCACCTTCCATAAGCCCTTGGAGTGGTGGCTTCTGTCTTGTACTGGAGGTTCAACTCTGGATGCAGCCCTTGAGTGCTGCAAGAGCTGAACAGGGAGGCAGAATGTGTGTTTCTACCATTTTCCTCTGATTGCATCTAATTAAACATGTTTGATATGGCACTCACAGCCCTGCACAGTATGGGCAGTACTTCAGTGTGTTGTTTGCTTGGCTTTTTCAAAATCTGTCATCATCCCTGAAATAGAATTAATTTCTGAAGCAATGCTCTGGGCAATGATTCTGGCGCTGTTACCCTGAAAAACGACAGCCAAAGTCTAATTCTGGTAGGAACAAACTTTCAAAAGAGAGTTCAACAGCAATGGAAACTCACCTGTTTTATACAGTTGCAATCTTTTTTATTTCACCTGGACAGAGATAATCAAGTCCTTATTTCCTTCCCTTTTTATACATTACTGGTTTCAACAGAAAATGGCTGGAGATGGCCCAGCATGACCCTGTTGAGAATAGTGGTGCAAAGATATTTTCTCACCAGCACAGAGCCTTAGACTGGCTCTGAATGTGGGAGCCCTCCTGAGATTGTTGTCTTTCCCTTCCACACAGGTAATAAACCTGAGTTAGAACCATCAGTGCAGATTCAGAATTTAAAATCTTCCCTTTGCCACCGTGTGCCCGTTAGGGCCAGAAGGCAGTGTCTTCCCCCTGTGGAAAGAGAGGCAGAACTGTGTTGCCAAGCTGTAACAGAAGAAGAGCTGTAATGAGCCTAAAAGAAGCTGGGAGAGTATTAACTTACACAAGTGACCAGAATCTGTAACTGATACAGAACAAAACAGCATCTGTGTCCTCTCTCTGCTTCAGGGCCAGCAAATCTCTTCACTCTCATAGCAACAGCCACACTAAACAGACCTGCAGGAGCTTTCATCACCTCTACCAATATGTGACCCTTGTCCTGCTGCTCTTGTTAGCAAGGACTCTATTTTCCATCACCTCTCTTCAGGCAGGTTGGACTGCCTTTCATTCTTTTGATGAGCTAATCACAGCCTTGGATGACAGGCCAGCTAGAGGGGATAACATATGGGGAGATAAATATCATCCTGTGAGCAGGATAAACACATGCAAGAGTCAAGAAACTTCGGAGTTTGACTTCTGAACATGTCTCTATTTGGCAGGAAGGGGGAGATGATATCCAGCTTTCCAAGGCATGTTGCAGAAGGGAGTCAGAAGGGGTCAATCTTCTTTCACATCCAGAGAAGGCTTCTGGAGGCTGGGCAAGAAAACAAGATATGCTTCACCTGTGGCTTCTCTTTTTGGTTTGTAAGGCTGTGACTCCCTGTACTTCTCCTGCACCAGAACTTCTCTGCCTTGTAGGAGCTGGGCTAAGAGTATAATTTGGTGTAAATTGTCTCTCCATTTTTCCTGGAGACTCCCTTCAAGCACTGAAAGGCTACAATTAGGTCCTTTAGTCTTGCCCATTCCCTTTCAGAGTTAGGTTAAAGCTCTTTACCTTGGACTAAAAGCATCAGGAAGAATCAGTGTTTGTCTTAGTTAGATGCACTGTTCCTATACAGTGGGATAATCTCTGTGTCTGATAATCATTCCTGTTCTTATTCCAGTCTGTGGGAATAGGACATGATTGCTGCTGCCCTTGGTCTCTAGGTAGGCAGCTCTTGTACAGAGTAAAGAAAGGATGCATTTCTGAAAGCCCAGTGGCTCTATTGCCCTTTGTGTCATTAAAGGCATCAATTCCATCAGCAGGATTTGTCTTCAAAAGTGTTTCAAGCATCCAAGAGCATAAAATTCAGGGCAAGACAAAATGGTTTAAATTTCAAACTGTCCAAGTGCTATATGAAGACTCCAAAGTCTCTCTGATTGCTTAAAGATTGCTTGGAGATAATTGGGTGGGAGTTAGGTGCCTTTGAGAATCTGAAAGTACCTTGGCCTTATTTAAAACCCTGTATTCTACACTGACACTTGCACGTAAAACCATTTTGGTCCTCACTAGATGGAATTCAAACAGAAAATAACGGAGCAAGGTACCACATGTCTTAGTAAAAGTAAGGATGCCTTCAAAGGCAGTTTATTTCTTGTTCATTTTCCTGTAACTTATAAAAAAAATAATGTTTTACAATAGTAGTATAGTAACAGTACTTCAGTGAATAGTAGCTCAGATACTGTATTTTTTTTTCTTGGTGTATTTTCCTCTGTCCACTCAGAAGTTTTTTGGAGAAGCAAGAGTTCACCTGGGAAAAATGTGTTTCATTTTCAGGAGGAGTGGGACAAAGAATTGCTCTGGTTTTTAAACTTCCCCTTTTGTTAGCGAAGTGTATTTATATGCTAAATCTTCCTTAAATTATTAGATGCTTAATGTATAGGGTTTTTATATGGACACCCATGTCTTGCAGCATGTTTGGGAATAGTAATTTTAAAAAAAAAAATTATTCCAAGGGAAACAATCAAATCTGCATTGTCTGACTTTTATTAGCATTGTACTCTATATCTGGCATCACCTTTTCAGTGATAAGTCTTTATGCCTTTGTCTCACTGTGTAGAGCATCTTGTCATGTGATTTTTGTCTTGCTTTAGAGAATCAGAGCTTGCTGATGCTTCACTTGTACCCTGAGAGCTCTGGAAATCTTTTCCTCCCTTCTAGCTCAAGGTGGTTCCAAGTACATTGCTGATTTTATTTTGTTCTGTTCAAAGAAATCAAAGGGAAAACTTTGCAAAGATTTCTTGGTGACTCTCATCAAAAGTTTATGCCCTGTTGTGCTCTGAGTGGGTAGATTTAATTTTTTTTTTTCCTTTTTAAATTGAACTGAATCACACCTGGCTGGGGTTATTCCACAAAGCTGAACCAGAGTGTTGCTTGTCTGGAATATTGACTCCAACAGGTGAAATGCTCCTATGGAGCTCTGGAAGGTGATATTCCCTCAACCTGAAGGATTCAAACATAAATTGAAATTTCTGAATAGGATTTGGGTAATACCATCCCTTCCTGGGGACAAGGAGGAGACAAAGCACCTATATTTGCACAATAGTTCTCCAAAGAGGTAAATCTTCCTGGTTGATACATTCCAAGACTGCAGAAAAACTGATTTGGATTGACTTCCAGAGTACAGTAAACAAGGCTGTCTCTTCTGATTTCCACCCTTATTTTGAGCATTTTTTTCCTTATCAAAACTAGATACAATCAGACTCTCTGGGGTGGAGAAGGGAAACAGATGTGCAGGGCATCATCACCATCTACTGTGCTTTGTCATGTCAGGAGAGAAGTAGGAAGGAGTGATAAGAAATTTATGTCTTGTATTTTATTACTCATCCAAAGTCTTCAATTATTAGTGCTATGCTAATGAAGTCTTTTTGGATTGTCTGACAGATCTTATGATAAACTCCTTAACAAGACAATAAAAGTGGGAGGATATCAATTGGGTAATTACCTGATAATCAATATCCAGCAGCTGTGACAAGATGGCAGGCAGATATCAGCCCTGCTCCAGGCTCTGGGTACTTTGTTGGTTCAAGTTTCAGGGAAGATGCTGCCAAAACAATAATAATTGCATTGTGTGACAAGAGTTGGGATAAAGGAAGAGCAGCCTAATAGTGACATTAATTTAAACTGAATATGTAGAAATCCTTTCTCCTACACAAATCGTTATGAAGTGGTTGACCCTGGCAATTTGAGTTTTTTCATGACATGGGCATTAGAGAGGGAAGATATGAAATGCTCTGAGTAGAACCTTAAATTCCTAAATCTCCAAAGAACTAGGGATATCACCCTATATTACGTTACCCATTTAATTATAACTTCATGGGTGCAGAGCTGATTGGATGGCTCCTTTACAATCTCAGAGGCAACTGGAACAGGATTTACTTCATTTATGTGTAGACATCAACAGCAAAGGCCTAGAAACAATTCTGAGCAAGACAACTCTCTCAATGTTATCCAGAAACAAGGAGCAGGAGTAGTCTGGTGTAGGGAGCTGTCCACATTCTGATGGAGGTGTGGTGCAACCTGGAAGACTCTGGTTCTGTTTGTTACCTCTGGGAGCTGGGACAGCCACATCAAATGCCTGAAGTTCAGAGAGATGAACCTCACTGTGATTAACAGCACCATAGATATCGATGAGAATAAGAACTTGCTTGGAGGGAGTCTCTTTGTGTGACAGACCCAATGGCATGATGATGTTTTGCTTAATAATACAAAGGGGGAAATTTACTTTGTAAAATTCAGCTTATTCCAAATAAAACTTGGAGATAGAAAAGGGAAAGGATGATTTGGCCATAGAATGGACATTTAAGATCATCTTGTTCCAGGCCCTGCCATGGGCACGGACACCTTCCACTATCCCAGGTTGCTCAGAGCCCCATCCAACCTGGCCTGGAACACTACCAGGGATGGGGCAGCCACAGCTGCTCTGGGAAACCTGTGCCAGGACCTCACCAACCTCACAGGGAACAATTTCTTTCCAATATCCCATCTAAACCTGCTCTGTGTCAGTGGGAAGCCATTCCCTCTTGCCCTGTCACTCCAGGCCTGTGTAAAAAGTCCCTCTCCATCCTTCTTTTAGGCCATCTGTTACCTTTCACTGCCAACCCTTGGAGATCCCAATTTGATTTCTCTATGTGATTTTCCATTGTGCTCCATTGCCCTGAGTTGGTGAGAAACACACAGTATCGTGGACAGGATAGTTCCTGTGAAAATTAAGACTGAGCCTTACTCTTGATTTAACCACTTAAAAATGCAGGGGCTTTGGGGTTTTGGTTTCTTGTTGTTTTTGTTGGGGTTTTTTTGGGCAAAATTCCTGGATGTCACAGAATTCCCTCCCATCCTAGCTGAAAGTTCAGGGGGTTTCTGGACTTGTGTGAGGTAAAGAAGCAGTATGGAGGAGACAGGGTGGGCAGGCTGTGCTGGAAGTATTTTCCTCTCATGTAGCACAGGGGGGCATTAAGAATGCCTCCTGCAAGTTTCTGCCCTTGCTAAAACCTCTCCTGAGAGTTGTGCTGTGCTGCAAGGCACCTCAGCAATTCCTTCCTTACAGGTTGTGTCAAGCCTGGCTTGCACTGGCCAACTCAAACCAGAAAAAGATGACCACTGCTTTCACAGAACCTCCCAGAGACTGAGATTGAGATTCAGCACAAAAATAATAAATGAGAGTTGGGGAAAATAAAGGGAAAAAATGGCAAGCCATCAGAAGCAGTTGCCACAGCTTCTTGCATATTAAAGCAGATTAGTGTTCCAGGGTTGTACTGCTGGGAGGGTTTGACAGGTTTACACTGAAAGACACCACTTAGAAGTGTTAACTTCTTTTAGCTTAGCCTTATGGAGCCTTTTCACTGCAGACTACAATGCTGGCTACAGCCTTCATCATTCATTCTTAAAATGTGAGGTTAATGTGTAGCTACATTGGATATTAAGGGAAACAGATGGAGCAAGGAACACAGTGAATCACAGGGAATCTGTTCAAGAATTTTTCTCACTAAGAGGTTTTTTCCTTACTGAGCCTGCCTTAAGTATCAGAGCAAGCTCAAATCATCATCTAAATGCCATTTCCACTGCTCCCTGCTTGGGATTCAAAGATTCCAGCTAAATGTTGGATTTGTCTGTTTGGGTTGGGAGCCACCAAGGAGAAGCAGCAAATTCTTTCTCATTGACTTTAAGATGGATCTTTGTTCCTATTCTCTCCTCAAAGTCCTAGCCTTTGATTTCCCTGATGACCTGCAGTATTGTGCTTTGTAAACCTCACATGCAGGCCTGCTTATGTCAGCTGGAAGAAGGCACTCCCAATTCCTAACAGAAGCCATACCTCATATCTAAATTTACTGTAATTCCAGACTACCCATCAGCCTTCTGGCCAACTGCCCCAGGGCAGGGGATGGCTCTGTGGTTACACAAACAGGATTGTTGGAAGCACCAAGGGAGGTCAGACTGGCAGGATTTCCACAGTCAGAAAGCCCAGACAGGATTTCCATTGCTCTTCAATCAGATAGGATGGAGGAAGAATGTCTCTGATGATCTCAGCTGGGAGCTGATAACCTTCCAGAGCTGGATAAATAATAAATGGCTCCAGTGATGGTTGTCTCTGAAATGTGCAAATAATTTTGGTAATATGTGCTGGATTGCATGGGTGCATGTCTGTGCCCTCCAGGTGATCTAGGGTTTGTCACTGGTGTGTAAGAGAGCAGAAAATGAGGGCCTGCTGTGAATCCAGTGGTTATTCCCTGGAGGACATGATCAAGGGAAGCACCTGCACCTCTTGATGTTCTCAAAACTGGATGGCTTTCAGAAAGTAGAAGCTTTAGCTCAGTGTCACTCGTGTGTAATGAAGAAGCGAATGGAGGAAATTGAAGTCTGTGGAACACAAAGGGATGACTCCAAGAGATCAAATGCCTCCTTTTTGTTTACAACTTTCAGAAAATCTTTTGCCTGTATTTTCTGTTAAGAGTTTGGAGCAAAACATTTCTAATCAGCTTCTGAACTGGTGAAAAAGAAAAAAAAAAAAAAAAAAGTGATAATTTATTTTTTGGCCTATCATTACCCATTCTGAGAAAAACGTTTTGGCTTGATTTGTTGTCAGCTGGTTTTCAAGTATTTTTTTGTTGTTGTTGTTTTTAATTTCCCCATGGCTCATATTGCAGTAATCTGTGCCCTTGGAACAAGATAATCAGAGAGCCCTGCCCTTACTGAACCAATCCCTTTGGCTACGATGTGTGGCAAAGTGGCAGCTCTGAAAGACTTTGGTGTCTTCTGCCCTCACCCGCTGGGTGGGATGTGGTGAGGAGCTGTGCTGTTTTTGTGTAGTGAGAGCAGAATATTCCCTGCTGTTCCCTCTGCAGGAGGGAAGGACTTTGCACCACCCCTTCAGCTGGAACACTCTGCTCCTCTTGGCTTACCTCCACACAGGCTGGGGATGGGGGAGAGGGAATACGTCAGTCTTTCCCATCCATCCTCAATTCCACCTACTTTGTCTTTGGAGTGCGAGGCACACTCAACCAATTTTAGGCCAGGAGATAAAAATCTAAGGCCTTTTTTCTTCCTCTGTAGCAAGGAAAGGAAACCCAGCTTCTATTAAGAGGGGACAGAAATCTGTGTTGGTGTCGAGGCTCCCATTTAGCTGACACAGGTAGTTTGTTCTTCCAAAAGGCTCCATCTGGGCTTGACACTTGGTGCCTCCTGAGGCAGGAAAAGGCAGAGTTAACACATTGGCAAAGTCAGAGCTGGAATCCTGTACCTGTTCTGTATAAGGCTGTAGGTTTGCAGTGTCAGGGGTCAGGAGCAGGCTGGGGGAGGTGCAGGAAACCTCTTTCCCATTCTTTGCAAGGGGCTGGAATCCTGTCTGTTTTCTGTCCTGAGGTGGCAGCACAGTGGAAAACTGCAGCTCCTGGGCTGGGCAGACAATCCCAGCCCCTGCCCCTGCAGGCTGTCTGTCTCTGCTTCTGGGGGGTCCTGGTTCTTGCAGTCATAGAATCACAGAATCCACTGTGCTGGAAGAGACCCACAAGGATCATAGAGTCCAGCTCCTGGCCCTGCAGAACACCCCAAAAACCCCACCCTGAGCATCCCTGAGAGCATTGTCCAAATGCTCCTGGAGCTCTGGCAGCCTTGGGGCTGTGACCATTCCCTGGGGAGCCTGGGCAGTGCCCCAGCACCCTCTGGGGGAAGAACCTTTCCTGATATCCACCCTGACCCTCCCCTGACTAAGTTCCAGCCATTCCCTGGGTCCTGTCCCTGGTCACACAGAGCAGAGATCAGGGCCTGCCCCTCCTTATGAGGAAGCTGCAGAGCTGCTGTGATCTCTGACCTCAGTCTGCTCCAGCTGAACAGACCAAGTGACAGCAGCCACTCCTTTTGTGTCTTCACCTGCAGGCCCTGCACTGTAGCCCTCACCATCTTCCATAGCCCTACTGGATCCCTCAAAAGGAGTTGGTACTTGCACAGGCCTGCTGCTTTATGTGGCACTGTTTGAGATCTGAACTGTGCCAAGTAAACAGCAAAAAAGAAAAAAATGCCTTGTCCTTTCCCTGTTCTTTCTCCTTGTAGAATAGATGGTGGTGTCATCCAGTGAGACAAAGAATTGTGCTTTTCTTCTCTTTTCTTTTTTGTTGGGTTTTGGTGATTCTGATCAAGTGTTTCTGGATCACTTGACACATCTCTTCCACCTCTGAGCCCTTCCCTTAGGATTCATGTCACTTCCCTGCAACACCCTCCGGGTGCTGGTAGGAAGCAGTGCAATATCAAACCTGTTTTGGTGACCTGGAGAGGTGGCCAAACCCCTTTCTAGACCAGAGCTGGCAGGAACCCTGCCCCTGATTTACACTGCTGGAATTTCTGTGGCTTGAGTGGAGCCTTTCCTCACCTGTGAAGGGATGGGGAGAGCCAGGGTGAGCATTTCTCCCCTTCCCTGGCAGGTGGGTGTTGTGTGGCGTGTGGCTTTGGTCCCCTGTGTCACCGTAGGAACAGCAAGGCAGCGTTCCCTGGCAACTGTCAGGGTTGCTAAGAGAAAAGACAGCAGCTCTGGTGGATGTGACATCTTTGACATCCTCCACTCACATTACATTGAGATGGGTTTGATGGAGAGAAGACGACCTGGTGGCCAGCTCTCATCTCCTTTGGCCTGGCTGAATGCTGCTTTTCAGAAATAATTACAGTGTCTATAAGGCAATGGAACTGCCTGTCTGGGAGATGGGGAACATGGATCCTGTTGTTTGCCAGCCTTGCCCCATTCAATAACTACAAGTGACACTTTCTACCCTCTGCTAGGAGATGAAATGAGTTCTGGGAATAAAAATCATTCTCTAGGTACTGAGTGTTACCACTGGTCCTTGATGCTCTGGTTCCCCAGTCCATTTCAGAGGTGATTTCACTGAGAATAAAACTTCCCTCAAGCTGTCTGCTCTTCCAGTGCTTCATTCTTAAAAGACTTGGCTTCCCAAACCCACCAGCCCATGGGGTGAAAGCTGTGGTTGGAATGGGGCATGTGTGAGTGTGGGTGGGGGAAGCAGCAGCAGTTCCCTGAGGTATTACTCCAGCTTAGCTAGGTGGAATTCAGTGCAGTTGCACCAAGGCAAAGCTAAAGGCAACACAGTGATGGATTGATAAATCCTATTTGCTCGCATCTGCCCACTCAGAGCCAGAGCTGGGGACATCACTGGCTGCTGCTGCGTGCCAGAGCATGTGCAGAGGGAGTTGTTGTGCTCTCTGCAGTGCCTGGGAGACAGATGGTGGAGCCCACCCATTCTCCACAGAGAGGAGGATTTCTGCAGTGCTGTGGTGCTGGCAGACGATGCAAGAGCAATGTTCTTACATTTCACAGAACTGACTGGTCTCAGAAGTGATATTTTACCAGTGTTCTCTTCTGGAACCTTATTTTTGTTCCACAGCTGCCTGCACAGCTTTTGGCACAGCACTAACGGAGAATAGGTACTGCTCTGGCTGGACCAGATCTGCCATTTAGGGTGAGAGTTGGACTGTAGGGAAGAAATAAGTTCAGTGCTGAGGTGCTTTCAGGAGAGGAGAACCAGTGAATTGATGTTCTTATCCCTTCTAAAATTCCAGCAAACCCTCTGTCTTAGCACAGTATGGGAGAGCTTCTGTTGGTTGGCACTTTGGGCAGGTCAGATTAATGGAGATGTCTTCTCTTCCCTAAATGGAAAAAAAAAAAAAAATTATTTAGCTGTACAAGTGGGACTTGTGACAAGAGAATGAAGTCCAGTGCAATTTTGCAGAGGCCATAAGAAACGCTGGGGACACTCAGAAATGCTCAGTTTCCCACCAGTTTCCTGCAGCTGACAGCACATTTGCATTGACCTTGGTGACAGCACCAGCCTGGCAAATGGAAAGGACATGCATCAGTAAGAGGAGAATTAAAATTGCAAGGAATGCTTTGTATTTCTTTTTCTGTTACTGCCATTTTTATCTGTCCCAGCTAATCCTTGTGTCCCTAGAAAGCCTGCCCTAGTGTTCCACTTCCTGCAGCAGGAATGGTGTCTGTGCTCACAGCAGGGATGGCTTTCTCCGGCTCTTTAGAGTCAAACACTGTCATGGACCCCCTGAGCTCCTCATTCCTTTCCAGCTCATTGATGTAGAGCCTTCTGTCTCCTCAGAGCAAGGAATCCACCCTGACCTGCAAGAGCAGCATTGCTCAAGTGGTAGCTGTCCCCAGTTTAGCAGATTCCAACACAGATTTCTTTGTGTTGGAACAAGGGGGGAAAGTAATCTCTTCTCTTGCAGCTGTCACTTCGGAGATTTTCATCCCTCTCTCTTATGTAAGCACAAGAGCTCCATAGACACAAGAGGTGTGGGTTACAGGTGTGTGAAATGGCTTCACACAGCTAGACAGACATCCCTTTCAGCCTGGCTTGAATTAGAAGAGGTGTGGGATTAAAGAACCTGTCCTCTTTTTGCTTTTTAAAAAATGCACAGGCTGGGCGCAGTTACCAGTGCAGTAGTGACACTGTGGGTGCATCCAGATGTGATTAGTGTTGTCTTCTCCTCCCTTCCTTTTTGGTTGTATAAAACATCACTGCAGCTCATTTTTCAGATTTGTGTGCTCATTATTTTATGGTGAGTGGCTCTGCTCAGAAGTTTCTACCTGAAATATGCTAGAAGGTAATGCTTTTTCTTAAAAACGAAGAGTAGTCATCTCTAAAGAACAGCTCCAGCAATCTGAGCAACCTAGAGCTGTTTGGAGTTGCAAAGGCTTAGTGTTCCTGAGTTGTTGGGAAAAGAAATTATTGGATACTAGCCCTGAGTCCTTGGCTTCTGGAGCTGGGCCAAGTCCACTTCCTAAAATTAACCCGCGGTCCTCAGGGGCATGGCTGTGACCAGGTGATGCAGTCACCTCTCCTGTCCTCCAGCAGGGACCAGGAGGAGTCAGAGGAGTGGGGAAGAGGAGGCAAAGCGAGTGGGGAATTTAGGATGGATGCTATGAGAGGCTGTGCCCTACTCCGAGCGAGCCTGGGCTCCTCTCCCCCTCGCTTCTCTGCCGGGCTTTGTCAGGTCACGGCGAGGCTGCCCGGGCTCCCTGTGCCCGTTCCTGCCGGCAGGAATGCGCAGTGCCCGCCGAGCCGCGCTCCGGCTGGGCGCAGAGCACCGCAGCCAAGTCTCGATGACTTTGCAGATGCTGGTGCTGCGCATGGAGAGAGCTGATGTGCCAAGTACTGCCTAAATGGGCACTGAGCTGCGCTGAGCTGAGCTGAGCTGCGCTGAGCCGAGCCACGATGCAGTCCCAGCCCTGCAGAGCTCAGCCTGCAGGAACCAGGCAGTGGAGCTCCAAGTGGAGTTCCTCAGAAAGGGTTTGCTTAACGAAAGGCTCGGGATTGATGCATTTGTCTTGCAAAGTGTGAAAAATGAGGTTCACTTCCTTAGAAAAAATTTATAAGTTTAATAAAAAAAAATTAAAAATAGATGATTCGGAGACAGGAAATAAAGTAAAAACAGTTTCTCAGCTGAGGGTGCCTGGCACCAAGCCAGCCAGCACAACTTACCCCTTCAGATCCTTTGTTTTAAGGATCTCTGTGTTACATATTCAATAGACCCTAATGCATGATTCAAACACTCTTTTTGGGTATGATTTTCTTTGTTCAGTTTCAACTCCCCCCATCATTTTATCTGGTAGATTCATCTGGGGAGGCTCCACTCCGTCTGATATCACAGGTCCCATAAACTCTTCTCTGGAGGTTTTGGTCATCTCCATTTGGATAAGATACTTGATAACAGACGTTCAATAGCTTCTGGTCAGCAATCTTCATGCAGGAATGTAGGATGACTTTAGATGTTACAAAGAAAAAAACCCTAGTCTTTACTGTTAACACTATCTTACAATCAGAAAATATACATTCATCACCTTTCTAAACTCTGTTAATAAAAGAAAATATAGTACAACTTTCTCACATTATACATCTAGCATTCATCTCAATATTTCCAAAAAGCCAACTCCATAATATGCATTTATAACACAAAGGCAGTGGGAATTTTCTTTTGTTCTCTGTGGAGACAGAGGAGCTTGGGAACCATGAGGAAAATGTTATCAAGAACTCTGTGGGTAGAAGACATTTTGTAGCAGCAGCTCCACCTCTGCATCCCCAAACAGATCTAAGTCAGGGAAACCTGAGCACAGCAAAGCCCTTTTTTTGGCAGTATCCAGCAGCATTTCCCCTCTGGGGAAGTCCAGGTCTCCAGTTCTGTGCAGACAAAATGTGAGGGTTTCATCTGTCTGTCTCCCTCCCTCCTCCCAGCTGAGAAGCCAGCAGCACCTTTGTAATGAAGGATTAACTGTGCAGTCAGCTCTGTGGTCCTTGTGCCATCCCCACATCCAAGCACAGTCATAGCCTGAGCATAGGAAAACATGCTCATGGAATAAATGCAGGTCAGGTTTCAGGCTGCTGGCTTAGCTGTGGCCCTGACTTCTTGAAGCTGGAGTTTTGACTTGCTTAGCAACAGTAAAGCTGCGCTATAGGTCCAAAAAGCAGGACTGGAAAGGTTTTGTTCCTGACCTCCCATCTGAAGGACACAGCTCCCAGGCTGGCTGGCACCCTTTGTTTCTCAGTTATGAGCCACAGAGAATCATCATGGAGTCCTAGAATGGCCTGGGTTGGAAGGGACCTTGAAGATCATCTCATGCCAATCCCCTGCCATGGGCAGGGACACCTTCCACTATCCCAGGCTGCTCAGAGCCCTAATAAACCTGGCCTGGAACACTTCCAGGGATAGGGCAGCCACAGCTGCAGTGGGCAACTTGTACCAGGGCCTCAGCACCCTCACAGAGAAGAATTTCTTCCTGATATCCAGTCTGAACCTACACTCTTCCAGTTTGCAGCCACATGCAGCCTCCAGCAAAAGCCCTCTGGTATTTCACCCCCTTAGCAAGGCTGGGGATGTGGTAGTTGCTATGGGGTGGAAGGAGAACTAGGGAGGCAGGGCAATAAAAGCCTGTTTTGAATCCATGTTCTTGGATGCCAGCACTAGGCCAAACCTAAGGAAGGGGACATAGTGGTTGGACAACGTGGGGACAAGAATGGAAAGGAGCTCTGGGCCTTTTCTGTTTAAAACATGTCTCCCTAGCACTACTCCTGTAAGGACTTGGAGCTCCCTCATCCCAAAAAACAGCATTTCCAAGCCAGTCAGTACTGAATATGTCCTTGCTTTGCTTGCCACAGGCACGGAGAAAAGAGCCTGAGAAAAAGAGTAGCTCCTGCTGCCAGCTCTGGAAGGCAGCAGACTTCTCAGATGTCAGGCAGATCTGAAACATCAAAGGGGCTTCTCTTGAACTAGCTGACCTTTTATTACCCATATCCTTCCACTAATACCCAGCAGATTATCTTTGCCTTGTTTTTGCTGCTGTGTCCCTGACCTGTGGAAACCCTCATGCTTTGAACATGCTCCATGATGGCAGGGAGGTGGCATTTGCAGTGACTGCTCTGCTTCAGGTGGCTCTTCTGTGAATTTTCCTTTGGATGTTTGTGACTGGAAGTGCCTCCTAGTGTGTGTCACCACCCCCACGCCCCCACCTGATCCTGAGCTATAGGTGAGCACCAGCTCAGCAGACACTGAGAGGAGGTTTAGCCCCAGGGGAACTGTGGATTCCTGTGAGTAAAACCTGACTGTGCCTACACACAGGATAAGCTGCACCCACAGACCACCAAGGACAATCATTTCCAGTGGTTTTCTCTCTCCTTTCAGCAGCCTTGCTGAAATCCAGGGGAGTGCTGGTAGAAACAAAAATTGTGTATCGGGGGCAAGATGTTGCTGGTACCTTCTGGATGTAACCATGATCCTGAGATGAGGCAGTGAAGGAGAGCCAGCACAGAGGAGAGGCCCTGTGCTTCAAAGCACTGCTGTGCTGTGTCTCAGGTGTCAGTCACTGACCCCATCACAGGGTTCCTGTGGAGATGCATGATGCTGCCACACACAGATTGCCTCTGGGCCTGCTCTCTGGGCTGTCTGCAGCTTTCTCTTTCCTGGGTCTGCTGCTCTGGTCCTGGTCTTTCTCCAAGGAATGCCTCCCACCAGCTTTGTGCTGTTCTCAGTCGTTCCTCTCTCGTGTTAGAACCTGCTGGAATAACTCTTACTGTGTGAGCAATTCTTGAAACGTGCATGAAGATTATCCTGAAGGCAGAGGACAGGCAGAGACTCTGAGAACCACCAGATGAACACCAGTCCCTGTAGGGAACAAAGGGCAGAAACTGTGCTGCTCAGGCCATTAGGAAATCCTGGTTTCTAGGGGAAGAGGGGAGTGACAGACAGGGCTGTGTGAGCCTTGGCATGCTGGACCAAACAGTGAGGGTCAGCTCCAGATTCCCAGAGCCAGGACCCTGGAGCACTGTTGCATTCACTAGCTATCATGTCATGGTGTGGAAACCAGTGGCTTGAGGCTGGGCCTGCAAAATTAAGTCTGGTTCTCTCCCACTGTCCTTTGGCAGCCCTCAATATCCACACAACTTGCAGCCTTCCAGGACCTGAAGGGAGCCCACAGGAAAGATGAAGAGACTTGACAAGGTCCTGGAGTGACAGGACAAGGTGGAATGGCTTCACACTGACAGAGAGCAGGTTTAGATTGGGTGTTAAGAGTGAGTTTTCCCAGCTAGAACTTAGTTTCTAACACTGGACTAAATCCTTGAGTAATGAGGTGGAACATTTCTACAGCACCTTTGTTCCAGGAAGAATGGTCAGGTGCTCTATAGACAGCAAATCCATGATGGTTTTTGTTGTTAGCAGAAACAGATAACAATGGATTGCAGTCACCTCACTTTTTCCATCTCAGAAAGAATCTGGGAGCTGCTGGATGAGACATAGAAATATCAGGCAAAGCTGTACTTGTAGGCATGAACTGCATGAAAATTAGCCTGTTAACTTGTCCTAGTCCATGAAATATTATTGAAACAAAATTGGAACAATCCAGTTGGGTCATGCAGTGGGATGTGTGATTTATGAGGGTGAAACCAACTCAACATCATCTTAACGACATACTATTAAATACACATTACTAAAAATATGATATGTCCAGGAGCACACTGCATTAGGGCCAGCATTCCCAGCTATTTCAGTGGTTTCCACTCTTTTCCAAAAATATTTCATAGCAATAGAAAAAGAGCAGAAGCACTGTTTTGGAAGGTTTCTCTGCTGGCTACAGATAAAGGTAAAATTGAACAGTCATAGCTAATATAATGTCATCTCACAGAATCTTACAACATCCTGAGTTAGAAAGGACCCACAAGGATCATCAAGGTCAATTCCTGGCCCTGCACAGCACCAGAGCCAGGCACAAGCATAAAATGTTTAGACTTTCCCTTCTGGAGCAAGGAAGGAATGGAAATTGTGTAAGACTTCCTGTCCTTCATATACCTAACTTTCTGTGAGATGACCTTTCCAATGCTAATTAAGTTGAGTCAGAGTCTGAGCTGTGACAGGAATAATTCTTGAATGCAAAAAAAAAAAAAAAAAAAAAAAAAAAAAAAAGCAATACACATACAGACACAGTTCTGAAAGCTTAAATTGCTCTCCCTGATGCAGGGAAATATCTGTCCCCTAAGGTAAATGCCACCAAACCATGCTGGATTCCTGTCAAAGTGGCAGCTGATGGCCATTCTGGGAGTGTGACTACTGATGGCTCAGCAGCTGCAGCTTGGCCAGTTTGTTTCTGTAGCATTCAGGCAGCAGTTCAAGTTGGCCTCTCTCAGCAGAGCTCATTCCAGGGACTGAGGGGTGGAAAATCCCTTGTCCATTACATACCTCTGGCTCCACAAACTTCCGTCTTCTCTTGAGAAGGGGAAGGTGTCCTGCACCTCAGTTTCTGCAGAGAAGGAGACAGCTCTTTCCTGTGCCCATAAGGTTTTGTCCCAAAGATCACAAAGCTCATGGAATAGTTTGGGCTGGAAGGGACCTTAAAGATCATTTTGTCCCAGGCCCTCTGCCATGAGCAGGGGCATATCCCACTAGAAGTTCTCCCATGCTCTTTTCATGGGACTCACATAAGGACAAGAGCTTATAATTGCTTGTAATTGTGGCTTGCATTTTTCATGTTTCTCATGAGCAACAGCCAGCAAGAAGAATGAGCAAGTGGTTTATTGGTATGGGCACTCAGAAAATCCATGGTGTGCACAGCACTCTGCACCCAAGCCAGGTGACATTTGGTGATGCCTCAGACGACACCTGGAGTACAGGGCAATTTGTGGGGATCACCACAACATCCTAGAAAGCATCCTTGGACCTGCACAGAGGACCTGCTCCATTACAAAGCCAACTGCAGTTTCTAGGAATTATATAATCATGTGAAGGGAGACCAGGCTTAAATTACCAGGTCAGCAGCCATCCTTTGGAGGAGGCATCAGAGGTGTAAGCAGATAGCAGTGGCAGGGTGAACCAGAGTTCACCTGGCTCACAGGGCTCTGTGCATGGCATTAATTGGGTTTGTTGCAGAGCAGTTGGAGGGATGGGCAGCCAGCAAACCCCTGTGGAAGTGGGATGGCCAGAAGGTTCTGTGTCTGAAGCAGGGCAGGAGGTGGTCAGTCTCTAGGGATAAACTGTCAGAGTTGCTGGGTGAGGTCCTGGAGAGATGCACAGCAAAGAGGATCCCTGCTTGCTACAGCAGAACTGGTGTGTGACTTCTGCTCTGGCACAGAAACAACAGCAGGGTCCCAAAGTGCTCCATTTTGAGAAAAGTGTTCCTTGGTAGGAGTGGGATTAGTGGGATGCTGCAGGGGAGATATGGAGATCATGGAAATACTGTCAACATCACTGGATCTCCATCCCGTTCCTGCTCATCCTTGACAAACACACTCTCTCCATCTATATTCTCTCCTCATTCTCTGCCCCTAATAGTACAGGGAGAGTCAAACAGCTCTTCTCTTACTTTATATACCCCCCTACCCTATGACTCTTGAGGGGGAGGCATTTTGTCTCTCACTAGAACTCTGGATGCATGGGGAAAATGAATTTAAATGCAATGTTTTGAGGTCATGTTCTCTGATGGTGCAAATCAGCACAGCCTCAATTAACTCAATTAGCAGTGCCGACCCTGGAGTCATAAATATTGGTGAGTCTCTCACTCTGAACACTGTGGCAGCATGCAGAAGATTTTAAAAGAGCAATTTTCCACGTCCTCCCCCCCTCCACCCAGCTTTTCATAGGATTCCAAAGTATGCTATAAAAAATTGTCAGTCCTTGGGTCAAAGTTCTGGAACCAAGTTCTGTACTGACTGCCAATCTGCATCTTAGAGAAACCCTCACTGGATGCACTAGACTGTCTCATCCAAAGGACTTTTTTCACATTAAAAATCCCCTTGAGTTTGAATAACAAATGACAAATAAGCTGCTCCAAGTCCTTATGGGAATCCTGAAGGATAGATCAGTGTGGGGGCATGCAAGGACTTTAATTTCTTGTTAGAGGAAATCCTGCCACCTCCTATGCGTGGAGAATTGCAACAGAAGGGTTCATATCCTCAAAAGAAATGTTTCCTGCGTGTTTGAAATGGCAACAACAGGCAGGATTCCCTCTCAGCATACACACATCCTCTACAAATGCATGGAAGTTCCAGAAGTTCTTGGTGTCCAGTATTTTGGGGGGGGTATTATTTTGGGGTAGGAACAGACTTAATTTTAGTTTGTAAGTGCAGCAGGTCTCTTCCCAGACACTGATAGTCAGGGATCCATGAGGACTGGATGTAATTTACTGTCATTTCTCACAAGAAATTGGGGGCCAGCACAATCAGGGTCAGATACTGAAGTAATAACAGCTTTCACAGTAACAACCAGTCTTTCATTTCTAGATCTTCATGCCTAGCTCACTTGAGCAGCTTCAGCTAAATCCTATTTATTAGAGAAAAAAAATTATAAGTCAACTTAGCCAAGTGACAGAAATCCCAGATTGGTAAAAGAGTTGAAAGGAAAGACAGCAGGTATTTCTATGCTATATTCCCCTCAAATATGTGCATACAAAAAAAAAAAAAAAAATTACTGCTCTTCATTCAACCTTTACTTCAGAGTTTCCTTACCTGAATTTGATAGTTGATCACAACAAAAACTACCAGCATGAATGATGGCACAACAGCAGCTGTAGGTCAAATATACAAGACTGTTTTTCAGAGAAAGATTTCTGGGGACATTTATCCTTTCTTTTCCCAGTTCTCTATCTCTGCAGTAGCAGCAGATGCAGCATATTCCCCTGCCCTGTGTGATTTTTAGACTGGACATAGGGAAGCATTTCTTTACCAAGAGAGTGGTGAGACACTAGACCAGGTTTCCTGAAGGGGTGATCAATGCCTCAGGTCTGTCATTGTCTGAGAAGCATTTGGACAATGTCCTTAACCTTTGGTCAGCCCTGAACTGCTCCAGCTCTTGGACTGGATGATGACTGTGGGTCCCTTCCAACCGAAATATTTTGTTCCATTCTATTCTGTTCTATTCCATTCTATGCTTGCAGTAATTGTCTTCTCTGTGAATAGGGGAAATAGAGGGAATGAGGGTCCCAAAGGACACGGCTGTTCCCTGAGGGCGTGGGCAGCAGATTTCCAGTGAGGTAGGTGCCAGAGCAGTCCCCACATGCCAAGGGGTTAAGGAACTGCAAGTCAGGAGTGAAAGGCACTGACAGCATTGCAGAGCCTGCTGGCCCAGCACCTGCCTGCCTTAAACCTGGCTCAAACCAAATGTATAAAGCTGCTCATGTGTTCTAAAACTGGTGTTTAGTTTTGAAAGCCAGAAGAAACTTTCCTTTCTCCCCACCTTCCCCTCCTCCTGCATCCAAACCTTTTGCCTCAATGACTTCACTGAGTGGGCTGGGAGCAGGATGCTGGGAGCAGGATTCTCAATCCCTGCTTCCCACCCTGCTCCTGGATGGGAACAGGAAGGGTGCACTGTGGTGGGAGTGCCATCACTTCCCTGTGCAGGCTTCCACTTCCACAAAAGACAGAAGCTGTGTTTGCTTGCAGGGCATCTCTTTTGTGTTCAGTAGCTGTACCCTGTCTGAGTGTGTGTGCTGAACAGAACACTGGTAGTAGCAGAACTTCCATAAGCTTAAGTAGAATTGTCCCATAGATGTATCCATAAGCTAAGAAATTGAAATGAGGGGGGGAAATGAAGCTTGGCATTTTTTCTGGTGTTCTATTGCATTTTCATATGTTCTATTGCATAGACTCCAGCAGGTCATGGGGAGGGGATTCTGCCCCTCTCTGCTCAGCCCCTCCTGTGGAGCTGCATCCAGCCCTGGGATCCCAGCACAGGAAGGACAGGGAGCTTCTGGAGCCAGGCCAGAGCAGGGACACCAAGGGCATCAGAGGGATGGAGCAGCTTTGCTGGCAGGAAAGGCTGAGGGAATTGGGATTGTTCAGCCTGGAGAGGAGAAGGCTTTGGGGTGACCTCATTGTGGCCTTGCAGTGCCTGAAGGGAGCCCACAGGAAAGATGGAGAGAAACACTTGCCAGGGGCCTGGAGTGACAGGACAAGGGGGAATGGCTTCCCACTGACAGAGAGGAGGTTTAGATTGGATATTAGGAAGATTTTTTCCCCTGTGAGGTTGGTGAGGTCCTGGCACAGGTTGCCCAGAGCAGCTGTGGCTGCCCCATCCCTGGAAGTGTTCCAGGCCAGGTTGGATGGGATTCTGAGCAATCTGGGCTAGTGGAAGGTGTCCCTGCTCAGGCAAGGGGTTGGAAATGGATAATTTTTAAGGCCATTTCCAACCCACACCTCATCCCTGGATGTCCCTGTGAGCAGGGAGGGCTCCGAGCAGGGCCCAGGCTCTGCTCCAGGGCCCAGCAATGGCACCAGAGGAACGGGCAGGGACTGATCCCAGGAGGTTCCACCTGGACAGGAGGCACAACTTCTTCCCTGGGCAGGGACCGAGCCCTGAACAGAATGTCCAGAGAGGGTGTGGAGTCTCCTCCCTGGGGATATTCCAGAACCATCTGGACACAATCCTGTGTCCTGTGCTCTGGGACGGCCCTGCTGGAGCAGGGAGGTGGGACCAGATGAGTCTCTGTGGTCCCTTCCAGCCTGACCCATCCTGGGATTCTGTGAGTCCAGGTGTTTTCATCATCTGTGTTAAAATCCTAATTTAGAAGCCATTCATAAACTCGATGTTAAATCCTTGGTGTGTTGTAGAGAGACTGAGGAATGAGGGGAAGTCTCCAGAGCACAAATGCTGAAGCTTGCAGTCCCCAGTGAGTCAGGAGGAATACCTTCCCTCCCAAAGAAGGTGAACAGGATTGGAGAAGGTGACACTGTATAAATTTCTGAGGTGCTTGGAGCTTGTCTAAAGGATATTGGTGTGAATATCCATCTTGCATGAGAAGCTAAGGACTTTCCAGACGGGCTAAAGCAAGCTGCTCATTGGAGTGTTGGTGCTGAATATGAAATTTGGGGGGTGGATCTCATCCTCAGCCCTGGTTGCTGGATTGTTACCATCTCCCTTTTTTCTGATGGTTCCCCACATTTTTTGAAAGAGGAGAACAATTTGCAATGGAGTCACATTGAGGTGTTCCACCTCCATTGCCAGAAGTCTCGTTTTTGCTTTTTATTAATTACAGGAGTTGAGTGACTGCTTCAGGTGCAAGAGTATGGCCCTGGTGTTCTGTGGAACATGTGGGCCCAGGAGAAAGGCCTGAGCTGAGCCCCAGCTGGTGTCCCCTGACGTCAGACCAGCCACACCTGCTGGGACCAGCTGAGGCAGCCTGTCTCCCGTGTGCAAAGCCAAGCTCTTTGCCTAAAGGGCAGCCTCAGCCGGGCTGAAGGACTTGGTCTAGGATGAGATGGATGCTGCTGTACTTCCCATGTAGTTTTTTGAAATGTTTGCATCAGCTTACTGATGTAACCTCAAGAAAGAGAGGAGGGAAGCCCTTCCCTGATGACTCCAGGGGTGTGTGCATCCTTGAACAACCCCAGAAAGGGAATGCTGGCTTCCCATGGTGAGAGTTTCCTGGAGGGAGAAGCTGATCAGTTTCCCAGGGTCACCGAGTCCTCTGGCACTTCTGCTTTGTTAGGATGAGTGTGCCAGGGACACCGAGGCTCAGATGGTCTCTCCTCCAGAGAGTTACAGCCCCAATTCTACAGCTGAGGAGAGGCAGCATAATTCTGCTTTACTGCCTTCCCCTGCTTGGAGGCTCAGCCCAGACGATTTGTTTATCAGCTCTTCCACATGCCACATTTCAGCAGGAAAATTCAGCGTGCTACAATGCTGGCGAGGATGACGTTTAATTTTAGCAGACACCTCCTTTCTGTGTGTGGGAAGATGGGTTTTGCTGGGCGCTGAAGCGCACAATAAGGCTCTTATCGAACATTCCCATGCTGGTGTGAATTAGAAGCAGCACAGTTTTAAAAATCAGCAAAGCTGTGCCCAGTTTAAACCAGTCTGCTCTTAAAGCCTTCACCAGGGGCATTTTTGCATTTGTTGTCCCAAGACACAAAGGGAGGACTGAGGGTGATATTTTCTCTGGAGCCACATGAGTTTATATCTGCTGAGCCCCTGACTTGGAATGCTTATTCCACCAAGTGTGTCAGATTGGCTGCCCTGTTCTGCAATAAATGCCTAAAGACTCGTGCAGTGCCTGAAGCAAGGCATAAAAACAGGGCTGGATACACCAGTGACCAAGAA
>WEIU01017508.1:1004190-1029280 GCA_013389925.1 Aegithalos caudatus | reverse complement strand
GATTGAATGTTTTTTTCCCTTTGGTTTTTTTTTTTTTTTTTGTTTTTTTTTGTTTTTTTTTGTTTTTTTTTTTTAATTGGAAAACGGGGTTTGGTCACTGGTCACTGCATTTTGGTGGAAAAACAGGCAAATTTGAAAGGCTTCAGAGGACCTCAAATGAAATGCTGCATATCTGGGGACTAAAGAGCTGTGGAGGAAAGCTTAAGGTCATCAAAATCTCTGTGTGAACAAAGACCATGGAAGAAGTGATGGCAGAAGAGCATAAAATTCTGTTGAGAGTGGCATTCAAATCAGAACACATTTGGAAGTGAATGCATTCCTTTAAGATGGATCATCTTGGGCTTAAGCATCCTTAGGACCTCTCTTGGATCTATGGAAGGGACCTGGTCTAGCAGAAGGTGTCCCTGCCCATGGCAGGGGGGTTGGAACTAGGTGATCTTTAACCTCACTTCCAGCCCAGGCCATCCTATGATTTACACTTGCCAGGCCTGTCCAGGGGATGTATTTTGGTACAAATAGTGCCAACATTTCTCAAATACTCCCTCTCATATCCACAGTGGAAAAAAAACAACCCTTTAATTCAGCACAATAGTGCAGTGGCAGGGCATCCTGAGTGAGAGCTTACAGCAGCTCTGCAGCTTCCTCAGGAGGGGAAGAGGAGGGGCAGGCCCTGAGCTCTGCTCTGTGTGACCAGGGACAGGACCCAGGGAACGGCTGGAGCTGTGTCAGGGGAGGGTCAGGGTGGATATCAGGGAAAGGTTCTTCCCCCAGAGAGTGCTGGGGCACTGCCCAGGCTCCCCAGGGAATGGTCACAGCCCCAAGGCTGCCAGAGCTCCAGGAGCATTTGGACAATGCTCTCAGGGATGCACAGCATGGGATTGTTGGAGTGTCTGTGCAAGGCCAAGAGCTGGATGCAATGAATCAAAGTCTATGATTCTATTGCTAAAACAACCTTTAAAGCACATTTCTTGCAGCTGTTAAATGTTCCCAAGTGTAGAAGAAGAGACTGTGATGCCTGAGACATGGCTAAAGACGCATGGCTACATGGCAAAAAAAACAAAATCAGGTATATAAAATAACTGGCATAAGTCCCTAGTGCACAGCTGAGCCCTGGCATCTATGGCTGATTTCCAGGTAGCTCAGAGGGAATGCATATTTGCCCGGGATCTACAGGATATCTCTGATAATCCATTTAACTGAGGTATAAGGGCCCCAACAGAAGTGATTTCCTGGTAGTGCCGAGGGGTGGGTTACTCTATTAATTTAGGGTCACAGCTGGGTTGTCCTCTTTATGAGAAATCCCTGTGGAAACCTTGCTGCACCCCTCCCACAGTGCTGAGGAAGTGTCACCAGCTCCCCAGGATACCACTGAGAGCCCTCAGAGGTGGGATGGGGCCCTTCTCTCCTCACCTTTTCCTGGTGGCAGCTGGTTTTTGGCTGAGACATTGCTCCTGGGGCAGGTGAGGCTGTGAAATCCTTAAGTGAATACTTTTGTAAGCAGATGGGAGGGATCCATTGGTGAATGCTGTGGAGATTCTGGCACTGCACAACCCAGCCCAGTGACTGCCTGTGCTGGCACTCAGTAAAGCCCCAAATGCATGCCTTTGGAGATGCTTTTGCAAGGGGCAGGAAACCTCCAAATCTCTCTTTGAACCTTCTTCCTTACCTACTTAGCATAGAGATGGAACTATCAGCCTGGGGCTCAGCAAATTATCTTAATTTCAGTGCACAATTTCTGTAGTCTCAAGGAAACCCATGAGCAATGTAGATTTTTTTTTGCAAAAGGAGGCCCCTTTTTCTTCTGTCTTCTTTCTTTATATCATTAGTTTTGGCCTTGCTAGCTACAGAGTCATTATATCATACTTTAATTGTCTAAATCTCCTCCTGACAGAAAGTCATTTAATGCCTTCCTTCATCTGCTGTGAGACAGATGAAGACAAATTGTACACCCTCCATTAAACAAAAAAAAAAAAAAAAAAAAAAAGATGAGAGAGGGGTATGTGATCTGCATACTCAGAGCCAGGCTTTCTGCCCAAGGTCAGTGCCTGCTCTGTGCTCCATTGTGTCTCCCAGACAGACATCAGTGTTTTCCTCTCAGAGGGGTGGTTTGTTGCCTTTGAGCTAGGAGAATACTCTATCATTGTGTTTTTCCCACACTGCTGTGTAGAAGATTGTGTCTCTAAGCACTGCAGGGCAACAAGGACAAACCCACAAACCAAAGGAGCACGTACAATCTCAAATGGATCAGTTCCAGTCTTCTCACAGTGGTCAAGATAAAAAGGAAGGACTAAGTCTATTGAAGTACAGTGAGCCCACATTATCCCTGAGGACTTGGCCTGTAGCCTGGAATTAAGACAAGACCTGTGTCTGTAGGCCAAGTTAACTTTCCCTAGTATGTAATGCAGTTACAGGGAAATGGAAAACAGGAAGAGAGGGAATCCTGCATGTTACACTGGCTCATTTATTGCCACCTTTAGCAGGACTGTACTTTCCAGCAGCAGCAATGATATTAAGTTTGTGCCATGAACAGATTGCCTTTCTGTAAAGATCCCTAAGAATGAAACAGTAATTAAACCTCACAATGCCTCGGGGAGTTGCAAAGGAGTCACGTCACTTTTATGATGCAGCTCTGCAGCTGTTTGACTGTGCATGGCCCTTCTATTATTGACTGATTCACCACAGGCCCAAGGAATCTGAACTGGAGGAGTCCCAACCACATTCTTTCCCTGCAATAAATGGAGTTTTTCTCCAGTGAATCGCCCACGCTGCTTTCAGAGAATCCCAAAATGGTTTGGGTTGGAAGGGACCTTAAAGATCATCCAGTCCCAACCCCTTGCCTTGGGCAGGGACACCTTCCACCAGACCAGGTTCCTGAGAGCCCCTGAGCAAAACCTGCCCTTGAGGACTTGTACAGAGTGTTCATCACTCTGAGAGCAATTCCTAAAATCCAGCCAAGTCCTGTCCAGTAGAAATATTGCCTTTTATTTCTGCATGGAAGAGTTGCCTCAGTAAGGATTTCCTGTCACTGACTTTTGTCAAGAGTTACTCTACCTGAAGGTGAAATCTTCTATTTCACACGTAGATAGAGATTCAGGACGGACCATGACAAAACTGAGTCTTTTTTCCTATTGTAAATATAAGGCAATTTCAGGAAGGTGTCTGCTGTTCTCCACACAGTAATTGCTTTAGAGGACAGAGATCAGAACACTCTGTGCTGCCTATTGGCTCCAAAATCCACCATTGGAAGTTGGAAAGTCGAACTGCTCATTTTCTGGCTCCTATAAATATCTGCTCTATTTGGCTTCCAGATCACTGGGAGCAGATGTACCAGATCATTAGAGGAGGAAAGAGGATTTTGCATCCTCAATTTTTATTGCTGCCATAAATACTTTGGTAGTCACTGCACGGGGAATCAGAGCCTGCAGAGCCTGGAATCTGAATGTTAGACACAATCCAGTGCTTTGCAGGCATGGGCAGGAGAATGGCAGGAACAGGCAAAACGGGAATAAAAGGTGAAGTGGAAAGAGTTGGGGGCACATCACGGTCTGGTTGACCACCACATGTCAGCAATTTGCAGGCATAATTAGGGTGAAAGGTTTGATGATGGAAAGGAGCCATACTAATTTCTGTGGGGGAGTTTCTCAAGGTGTAGAGCAGGAATAGAAGGAGATGAAAGAACAGGAACATCATAGAGGGATCCAGGTAAGTTTAATTTGGTTGACACATCTTTGCAGAGGGAGGATGATACAGGTATTGGCAAGGCAAACAAGCAAACAAACAAAAAATAATTAAAAAAAAAGAGTTGTCTTAGACTTCCAGAATCCCCATGAAGCTGACAGACATTGGTGTGGTAATTCAGAGCATCTGATTTTAAAAATGCACATTATCTTCTTTCGACAGCAATATTTCAATTGCAAGGGCATCTTCTTTCCTATAGTGTGAACCCCAGACGTTTGCAGGTGGCCTGCACAATGTTTGTGCACCATTTAGTGCACTCTTCATCTTCTGAAGTAGCATCTGGTATGACTGGCATGTTTGACCAGCTGAGTGCACATAGTGGAGGAATATCAGAAACTAGAGGGAAAAAAAAAAAAAAAAAAAAAAAAAAAAAAAAAAAAAAAGGAAAAATAATCCCTTCTCCCATGGCAGTGGATGTTCAGTGGCAAGTTCTGTTATGCGCTCTCCCTTCAACAGGAGCAGCTGGTCAGAATTAATTTCTTGGCTCAATGCTGTTGGTGGGTTTGTGTGGGAGTGAAATGGGAGAGGAAAGTTCTCAGAAGCACTGAAACATTCAAGTATTACCAAGAGACAGGTATATGGAGATTCTGTATTCCCTTGATTTCAGATGGGAAAACATGAGACAGCAGTCATCAGCACAGTACTCTCATTACATGGGTACTGCACTAATTATAGCAGGAATTAAATCTGTGCTCTACCCGTTGCTCCAACATATTGGAAATGCCATGAGGTCTGGGTTTGGAGATCCACAGGCTGCTTCTATTGGAGCCCTTGGACAATCAGGTTCATTCTATGTTCTTTGTGGAGCTCTAGGACTAGAACAATATTCCTGGCATCCCTTGGATGTCTAAATGAAGGCTCATCACCTTCTCTTTCTTTTGGCTTCTCACTCCTCTTATGCCAAGATCTTGGCTTAAAAACCTTGTTTCTACCATGATGCTTAAGGTTTGGTTTTTGGTTTCTTTTTTTGGTTTTTTGGTTGTTATTACCCAATTGATCAATTCATAATTTTAACCTCATTTCTAGGAAGTTTTTGGATGATGCTTGGGATCAGCATTAAGTACCTTCTCCTTGCCAGTCACAGTGCAACTTTGAAATAACACTGATCCAAGACATGCTGAAAAGACAGCAGATTTTGAGATGAAAGTTGAAGGTTTCTGAATTCTCTAGGCATAGGAGTTACTCAGGAAGGCATTTTTGGAGGCAGGGCTGTTTCAGGCTCCCACAACCAAGACTGATGTTTGGTCACAAAAGCACACATCACGAGAGGAGGTTCTTATCTCAAAGAACTGATCAAGTTCTGACAAAAGGTGGGTCTAAAAGCCAAGAGACTCTCCAGATGCCTGTACATAAGCAGGTGTCCAATGCCACTGGAGATGCCTTAAGATAGCTCTGATATCCACGTGGACCTCACAGATATAGCACAGAACTTGCAGGAACCCTTTGCCTACCAGAACAGTGGGAGCTCAGGTGAGATACCTTGGGGCACCCTGAATGTCAGCTCATTCCTCTGTGTGGACAGCTGGATCAGCCCTTAGAACTCCCTTAAGCCTTGCAGAAGATCATTAGGTGTAGACACCTAAATTTAGGGCTTTTGTTAGATGATTCACAATTGAAATTGCCTGCCCAAGGTCACAAAGACAGCAGCCCCAGAGGCAGAAGTATCCTGGTTTGCACCCAGATGGGTGGAATGTGGCAGATTTGGCTCTCTGCAGGTCACCTTCACCACACTCCCATGGGAAAAACAAGGTTTCCTTCTCCTTTACAGCTCTGGGAACTGAGGCATGGAGAGGCTGAATAACTTTTCTGAGATCCCTATGGATTAATTAAACCAAAAAAATCTGTGCTGGTAAAATTAAAATACTGGGGTTTAAGACCATAATTTTCAGGAGAGTTGATGCAATGTCCTAGTCCATGTACAGACAGGCTGCTCAGTACCTCTGCCAAAAACACCTTCCTGTAATCCCTTCTAAACCTTTCAAGGTCTGTGCAATTGGTTGCATGGTGCATAAGCAAGGCAATCAAGAAACAGAATCCCTGTTCCAGAAGCATCTTCAACTGCTTCACTATGCCTCTTAAGGGCTTCTTTTTGCTCTAAATAGATGTGAATTTGGATTTTTTTCATGCACATGACCTTTGTGGACTAGACCCAAATGTGCTGAAAAGTCTGTTGAGGTCTTCAGAGTATTTCAGTGATGGCTGATTGTCACCTGAAACCACCATATTTACCCAGAAACATATTTAAGCTGGTAATTGCATATTAGCAAAACTAACTCAGCTATTCAATTATTATTCTGTGGTAAATTCCATTGCTGTAAAAACATCTGTTATTGTGTTCCCCATTGTTGAGAGAGTACTCATAAAACTGGCTGTCATTTATTTCTGTTGCAAGCATTTGAGAGCTGAGGTGGTTGTTAAAAAGCAAGAATTAGGGGAGATGACATGAACCTCCCTTGGCAATATATTCCCAAAGATACCATTTCAGGAGTTCAGAGCTTGCTCTGGAGCACACTTGCCAAGGAGCAAGGTAGTGAAAGCCTCATCTGCTGGAAGTGTTGACAACACGATCCTTGAACTTCTCCTGACTCGTGAAAGTGTTATCCCATAAGCAGCTTGTGTAGCAAGAGTGCAGAAGTAGATATGAGCTGGGTAAGAGATTTGTGGGTTTGTCACCTTCCTTCCCGTTCTGTGGCATCCTCAGCTCTGATATTTACCTTTCATTGAAGCCATTTCCATAAAAAGTTACCAGTAATTTTTATTATCTGCATATAAAACACAACATATGAATATCTGCATGCATCAAACACTTGAGGAGTTTGGTCCACTTGAATTGCATAGGAATTGAATTTGGTGCCATTCAGGAGTTCCAAGTTTGAAGGAGTTTCAAGGTGTGTCCAAGTTTGAGAAGGTATCTGGCCACATCAAGTCTTTGTGTGCTGGTAGCTAAGGTTGTGGGGCCTTAAGTGGTTTGATATTCTTTGACCCAGCTTGAAATTCCTGCTGCTCTTATTTGGTGTTTTCTTGATTTGAGCAGGTTGGTGATACCACTTGAAGGTGTGTTCTGCTCCAGAAGGGATCAGAGAATCACAGAATGGGTTGGAAGGGACCTTACAGATCATATACCTAGGGAAGAGCAGGCTTTGGGATGACCTCATTGTGGCCTTCCAGGACCTGAAGAGAGCCCACAGGAAAGATGGACAGAGACTCTTGACAAGGGCCTGGAGTGACAGGACAAAGGGCAAGGGCTTCACACTGACAGAGGAGGTTTAGACTGGATATCAGGAAGAATTTTTTCCCTATGAGGGTGGTAAGGCCCTGGCACAGGTTTCCCAGAGCAGCTGTGGCTGCCCCATCCATGGCAGTGTTCCAGGCCAGGTTGGATGGGGGTCTGAGCAACCCGGGATAGTGGAAGATGTCCCTGCCCATAGCAGGAAAGTTGGAACTGACTGATCTTTAGGGTCCCTCCAACCCAAACCATTCTGTGATTCTGTAATTGGCCAAGTCTCTGCTGAGGCATTCAGAGCAGCACCATGATGTAGCCTCTGTATCCAGATGAGAGTGGGTCCCTGCTCCCTGTCTCTCTCAAGCATTTAAACAGGTCTCCTTTGGTAATTTGTGCTTTTAGTACAGCTCTGGTTGGAAGCACCAGCAATCATAGGACCAGACAGCAAAATCTGCATGGTCTAGAAGCCTCTTTCACTGCTGGTATTCACTATTGATAATGATATTGTGGCAACCACCTCTAAACTGTGCTGGAGATAGCCAGGTTTTTCATTAGTTAAAATATTTTTTAATCTCTGATGGAGTTGTCTGAACTGTCACATATTCTACATAAGTGAGTTACTTATTATTGTGCCTGTCATTCATGTCCCTGCAATCCTCTTTTTTCTTGCCAAGTCACTGAATGAAAAACCAATCACTTTGGCATTCAGAGCTGCCCTAATATTCTTTCAGTGAAGGAGCAGTGTTGGGGGTTATTTTTCTACTGAGTTCTTGCTGAAAGTGAAAGCCCTGAGGCTTTTGTGCAGGGTCCCTGCAGAGCTGCCCTCACAGTTGCACTGACATTCATCAAAGGACACTCATTCCTGGAGTGTAAAAGTTCCATGTTACTGATGACATGTCTCCATCTCCCAGCTGTGCCAATGAACATCTGCAACAACACCACTGAGAATATTTCAGGGAATGTTTTTAAAAATAAAATATGTTTCATAGTATTTTTAAAAAATCCAGTTTATGTGAACAATTAAATAGTTTTCCCCAAATGAAATTTGTGGAAATTCACTGCAGCTGATTTTCTTTTTTTTTCACCAGGGAAAATTTTGTGTTTGTAATTCTGAGCCTCATGCATCAATATAAATAGCTCAACAAACATTACTTAAATTACCAGATAGATATAATAAAATATAATCCTACCTACATGTGACAGATAGAAAGGACTGATCTGATTTATCACTTCCATCGATTCACATAGATAGATCACTGAACCGTTTTTAGGACTGGGACACCAAAAATATAGAAATTAAACCTGATGGTTCACAAGCAATTAGAAAACTTCAATAAAAGGTCATTACAGAAAGCTTCAGGGAAAAAAAAAAAAAAAAAAAAAAAGTGTAAAGATCACTGTGATTGTAAAGTTCACTATAATAGTAAAGTTCACTATGATTGTCTCCCTGACCCTGGATCAGCAAAAGACCCAATATGACACCAAAGGTCAGTCAAACTCTCTTCTAAGCTAGATTGCCCTTCTAACCCCCGACACCCTAAATTCAAAACCTTCATCCTAAATCATCTGTCCCAAAAATATTTATTTAATTTCTTTCATAATTTCTATAAATCATAGAAATACAGTAGATGTCCAGCAGCAGCATGTGATCTGTTGCAATGAGAAACTCCCAGCACATGATATGCCTAATTCCTAAAGCTGCTTTGAAAAGCTAATCTTTGGTGCTTTGCCCTTCAGAAAGGTTTGTTGTGGATCTGGTGACAGACACAATGCAATGAGAAATGGTGTTACCCTCTGTTTTATTTGGAGTTTTCTAATAATCTGTGCATCCTGGGAAAAGAAGAGGATGTATCCACACCTCAGGAGACCCCAGGTGACCAAGCTGAACCCCATCATTTGGCCTGGAGCTGTTTCTTGGAGGGTGGGGGTCCAGGGTCCTGGTTCTGCACTGGTACCCCCACATGGGACTGAATCACTGCAGCTCTCTGCATTTGCCCTTGAGGCAGTTGCTGGAGATCACCTGGCATCACTGCCACAGCCCTCCAGATATTTTCCTGTCTCATTAAAAACAGTAAATGTGAGTCCCCCAGGGACACAGGCTGGATATGAGGGGGTGACTCCAGCTGAGTTTTCCCTGTCGTGAGTGAGTGAGTGAGTGAGTGAGTGTGAGTGAGTGTGAGTGAGTGTCCCACTGTTCTCTGCCCCCTCCTTTGGAGCTCTGGGCCTATTCTGAGCACACAAAAGGCTTGCTGACAGCCCAGTGTGATGGTCTGAAGGAGTGCTCCAAGCAGACTGCTTTCCAGCCGTGATCCCTCGTCTTTCACTGCCTGCAAAGCCGTCCTGGCGTGTCCTGAAGAAACCTGCAGAAGAAATGCTGGCCCGGCTCCCACTTGGCCAGGCTCCCGAGCGCGGCACTAAAGGTCAGTGGTTCACTCCTGCGGAATCCCAGACCTCTTCTGCATTCGTTTCCCTCTTCTTTCCAGTCCCCTAATCTGATAAACCGTGTGGGGAGAGGCCAGAGAAGGGCGGGGGAGGAGTGTGTGATGTAACCTCTAACTCCGGCAAAGTTGCACAACAGCCCCACGGCGCCCGCGGCCCGCGGCGGGGTTGCGGTGGCCGCCGCTGGGAGACCGAAGAAGAAGGCATGAAGGAGACCCAGCAGGGCTGTGGGAGACCTGGCAGGTGATGTACTCACCTCCCCGGTGGAGAGGAAAGCTGAGCGCAGCCTGCAGCTCCTTGTATTGCCGGCTCTCCCTGCGCCGCGCCCGGCTGGGGATCCCCCGGGAGCGAGGGATGCTCGGAGCCAGCGGCGCTGCTGCGGTGAGTCCGCTCCTCCTTCCCGGCTCTTCCCGGCGCTTTGGGGGGCAAGGAAGGGAACTGGAGTGAGCTGGGATGCGATGGATTTGTCTGGGGGCATGTAACCCTGCGGAATGCCCGCGGTATTGACTCTGAGCCAGTTGATAATCACGGACTAATCTGGGCGCTGGCAGAGGCCTCCCGGATTACAAGGGCACGTGGCTCTGTGTCAGGAGGGGTGGGACACCTCCCAGGGGCCCGGCTTTGTGGCAGAGAACACCCCAGGAAAGGGGTCACTGCAAGGATTAGCTGCAGGAGAGACATTTGGGGGTGTCTGTCACCGACACTGTTGGGTGTGGTTGTCACAGTCTGTGAGGAGGAGTCAAAGGAGAAAAATGTGATTTTCTCAATGCCAGCGGGAGGTGAAACTGGGAGGAAGCTGTGTATTTGCTAATGGAGAGAACTGGATCAGGTAGCCCAAGCTGTTGAAACTAACTGCAGAAAAGTGTTTTCTAGGAGAACTTCCAAGTGCCTTTGGAAACATCTCCCTGCTAAAGGAAAGAAGGGAAGAGGAGGATCATCATAATATGTATGAGTATTCTACTTCATATGCTATATTACAGAATCTATACAAGATAAAACAAAATTAATGTATAAACTGGGGCCTCAGAAAACCAAACAACCAGCTCTGTTAACACCTCTGGAGCTGCAGCAGTGCTGAATGAATCCCTAGCTGCCTTCCAGCACTGGGAATATCCAATAATACCTGCAGAGGGATGCAGTTATCTGGTGTGTGTTCTGACACAAATGTTGTGCCCACAGTGCTTTAGGAAAAAATGCCACGTGACTGATTTCCCAAAGGTACTGGCAGTTCCCTCCTGGTTCTGGCAGATCTCATGCAGATGCTCACAGCATTTTTTAGAGGTGAAACCTCCATGAAATATCAAAATCTCTAAATTAACAAATAAATTATTTAAATTTATAAATAAATAAAATCTGGAAGTTAAGTTGCTCATCCTTCCAAGGGGGGCTCTCTTTCTTCCTTTTTAAAGGGGACTTTAGAGGGGCCTGGTCTAAATGTTAAATTTTTAGAAAGCTAACTATTGTCCTTTCATTAGCTGTAGTCCTGAGCCTTTATCTAAAGAGCCTCCTCATTCTAGACTCAGTCAAGTTAATTTCTTTCCAGAACTCGGGATGGCTTCAACTTGGCAGAAAACTCAGGAATTCTACAACTGGGTCCTTGAAAGTGGAGGTAGGTAGAGATGCTGTCTAAAATGGCAATTTCTGCATGAATATCATGATCATGAAAACCAAACCTAGAAGGAATGCAATCCTTATACTAGCCCACATTTTCTTCACTAGGCAGATTTCCATTTTTCCTTCTCCATGATCACAAACTTCCCTTAAGTCTTGAAACACATCTCACTGATCCTCCAGTTGGATCATATTAAGGAATGAAAGGATGGGGGATTTCCCAGTGGGCTCTGACAAGACCAGGAGCAATAAATTCTTGGGATTGCCTGTTAAGTCTGGAATACTAAAGAAAGTGATTTTTTTTTTTTTTAATGTATATTCATGTGTCATGGGAAAGCTTAGTTGACCAAACAGTTAATATAATATTTTGGGGTTTAAACTCTCTCTGATGCCAGTAAAACCTGTTATCAAATGAAATATTGTCAGCAAATACTCCTCAGTGCCTGAGATTTGACATTTTGCAATGAGGAGACATCAGATTTTCAGTAGTTAGAGGCTCAATTTGGTCCCAAAGGGCTCTGTTGTATCTCTGGGTGTAAAAGCCACAAAATGCCATGAGGGTAGAACAGCAGACTTGCATTATGGCTTTGGCAGGAGGAGGACATGGGACATTATGCTCAGACTGTAAATGTTTCAGGACTTGAATTTCACGAGAGAGTGTAAATTGGGATTCAGGACTTCTGACAAACTGTTAAATGGATAAGAAATGGAATATCAACGAGCTCCTAACACAGCCCATAACAGCCATCATAATGAACTGAGAGGTTTAGAAGGGATGGGGATTAACAGAGTTGTCGAGCCTGGTATGGCATTTATTTAAAAAGGAGGGAGTTTGGCAGAGCAGTGGTAACACTGGGAACAGGAAAGGAAAGCATGAATGGCACCTGGGATGTTTTTGCTGATATAACATGTCCTGGGTGATAGCAGGGTTAGGGGGAGGTGGCATGACAGAAAAGCTGTTGAATTTCCCTTTACTGTAGGACTGAATAGCTGTTTCAGCAGGGATAAATGTTTTGGCATTTCCCAGTAAATTCATGCTTTTTAAGAGAGTCCACTCTATGGGCAGGTATAAAAATGAAGAAGTGGAGAATTTCAGATGTCTTAAGGATTGTAAGGAAGTAACAACAATGATTGAAATGCTTTTATTACTTAGCTGTAAAGATTTACACTCTTGAGGAGCCACTTGCTTTGGCTGCTCCTGTGCCTCTGCACAGTGTCTGGGATTGCTCTGTTTGCTCAGGGAAGGCTCCAGCACATCCCAGAAAACATCTGCCTTCCAGTACTGCAGTCCATACCCAAAACCTGGGCTAAAACCTTTGTGCTAAAGCCTTTTGGCTGAGTCAGAGCAGAAGCACTGAGGTGCAGCTTTGCAAAGACACAGAGACACCAATTTTCTTTCTGCCAGTGAGCGCACTGAAGGGAAGTAACCAAATACAATTAAATATATCTGCCCTGCTCTGTGTGGAGGTGCCAGCTGTGGCTGTGTTTTGCTTCCCAGATCCAAGGACAGACCCATGGCCTCTGGTCTATTCCCCAGTTCCTGTCACCCTGGTCTTCACCTCCTACCTCCTCATGGTGGCACTGGGGCCGTCCTGCATGCGGCAGCGCCGGCGGCTGGAGCTGCGAGCTCCGCTGCTCGCCTACAACCTGGCCATGGTGGCATTATCCAGCTACATGTTCTACGAGGTGAGGAGGCAGGATTGGCTCCTAGGTAAGCACCTGGGAAGGGTTTGAGCTCCAGAGCCTCCAAATTCCAGGGTTTGAACAGCTTTTGCTGATGGACTCTGGTGAAGGGAGTGGGAGCTGGCTTGGACGTGTCCATGTTTTACCACAAGAGGAGCAGTATTGTCCTGCTGTACTTGATTTCCTCCCATTTCTCAATCCTCCTGCCATTCATGAAATTAACATGGGATTTCATTCATCCTGAATGAATGAATTGCGAGTTGAGATCTCCCCATTAGGCACAAAGTATGTGGAGGATGGGGAACGGCCTCATATCACCTCAAGTCTGGCTGGTGATGGATCCATCTCTGAGGATGAGAACCACTGGTCTAGTGGAAGGGGGTTGAGACTAGATGATCTTTAAATTAAAGACCCCTTAAAATTCTATGATTTTCTAAAGTTGGTAGTTCTTTCCAGAAGTGCCAAGCACTCTCTGTCTTCCTGCTGCTGAGAGTGTAACTAAAATTTTTTTTTCTGCTTGTTCTTAATGCATAAGCCTTTCCATAAACCTGTCCCCCCCCCTTGGTTTATGTAGGTCACTGAAAACTCTTCGAGGGAACATGGCCAAATAGGTTTTCAAAAACATTCTCATGATAACAAATATGCCATTTTAATTTGTATCACAAGTGTTACATTAACACAAATTGCTTGTGGTTTTTTGGAACAAATGCTGCTCCATCTGAGGACAGGTGTCAAAATGGCTTTTCTGTGCTTGATTGTTCAGTTATACTGGTTATTTGGTCCAGTTTTTGGCTTTCCTATGAAAAAGCAAATGCAACCAACCAAAACAGAACAACCTGGTATCTTTGCAAAGGAGAACAGAGTCTGTCAGAGAGACTCAGAAGCCTCAGAATTCACTATTCCTCCTGAAGTAGCCTGAAGAGCCCTCGAGTGATTGCACAGAGTTACAAATCTTCCCAGGCCAAACTTGCTTTTTAAGATTCCAACCAGGATGTGAAGTACTTTTGTTTTAGGTTTTTACTATTTGTTCATGGATTTTCTGTTTGTGACTCTTAGACTGAGACCCTACTACCTTAGCACTAATATGCCCATCTTTTTGGGGACAGATGTCATTGAAGAGAACAAATGGTTTCTGTTTGCTTTTTGTTTGTTTCAGTTTCTGGTCACTTCAGTCTTGGCCAACTACAGCTACCTGTGCCAGCCAGTGGATTACAGCCGGAGTGAGCTGGGAATGAGGGTATGGTTCTGGAGAAAGCTTGCCTTAGACCCTGCCCTCCTGTGCCTATGCAGATTCTTTTGTTCATAAATAGCAATTTTCATGGCTAAGAAGGCTTTGACTGCAGTTTGTTGTTGCCTGTAAATCTATTCCCTTAAATTGTCTGCTTCAAGAGTCGGTGCACTTTGCTTTAGTTCTCTAAAATTAATCATCTCAGTCAACCCAGCCATCTAAGTTTGCTCTTTGATCACTGCAGAGAGGATGATCTCCCCAGCTGAAGTACCAATATTGCAAACTACCTCTGAAATAGAAGTGATCCTTCACACAGATTATAAGGATTCTGGGTTATCGCTTCCAACAAGAAAAACAATTTTTATATCCTCTGCCTTGCATGAAATCTTACTCAACACTTCTTTTAGCAGAGGGCTTTGGCTAAAACTATTCCTTGGTCATCACAGCGAGTCGGGTCCCACCAGATCAGCTTTCCAAAAATGCTGCATGAGTATTTTCTCACTTTGAATTTGGAGTTACAGTGCCTTGCTTTGAACAGATGCAAGCATCACATGATCTTTTCAATTTTTCTACATCTTGCCATCTGGACAAAAAAAAAAAAAAAAATTTAAAAAAAAAAAAAAAAATCCCCTAATTTCCCCCCAGTTTCTGCAGACCCCGGGTGGGCAGGGATACGGCATGGTTGGAAATGTGTTGATTTTGGATAAAGCTCTAACTGCCGTGCCTTGTGCTGCCCAGCAGATGGCAAGAGTGTGTTGGTGGTTCTTCTTCTCCAAAGTCATCGAGCTGCTGGATACGGTAAGGAGAGCTCAGCTCCTCAGGGGATCGGGGCTGGAAACAGATACTTCCATGTCAGAAAGGGGCAGTGTTCCAGAGCTGATATCCTGGGCTGATCCTGTATTTATTTTCTGCCTGTCTCCATCCCTTGGCTGCACACACTCCCTCCCCAGCACCCTTCCTGAGGCTGGGCACTGTGCTAGGGGAGAGGCTTTAATGCTGGCTGCTGCCAAGTGGGCCCCCAAAATTCCAAACTTTTAGCTGCCTGTGCCACACAGGTTCTGCTATTGTCTGGCTGGCTGATTAGCAGTGGGGCAGAAAAGGAGATGCAAGTGGACAAGTCCTGGCTTCTCTGCTGCCATGGATTATCCTGGAGCTGTGTGCTAAAGGTTTGTGTCCTGGGGGAATTGAAAGTCCTCCTCTTTATAGCTTGTCTTCAGGTCTCCTTCTGCACTGTAAATGAACTAAGTGACTGCACGAGGCCTCTGCTTGACCAGCAGGAGAAAGCTGTGTCCTAGCTTGAAACTTCACAACTCTTTGGGGTGTAAGTTGACAATCCACTGAAATGTGAATAAACGTGTGGATCCTTCCTAGGGGGTTTGGCCAATCCCTTCTCTGTTTGCATCAGCAGCAAAAGCAGCTTTTTGCCAGTTTTAAGTGCCTGAAAAGCAGATTCACTTTTTGTTGTGTGTGTGTGTATGCATGTGCAAGGTGAAATGCAGTGACCTGACACGTATTTATCTGGCAAAACAATTCTCTTTACTAATGCAAATTCCAGGACTGTTTGGCCATTCAGCACAGTGGTTTTTCTGTGGGTTATTGTCTGATGGCAGTAAATATATCACCTATGTCCTGGAAAGGAGCAGACCCAAGCAGCTGTGAACTGTATGGAAGCTCAGTCAGAATCTCAGATGTGTCCTCTTTGGACTTTGGGCCCTGAATCCAGACTTAAAAATATTTGGACCATTGTGAAAAAAATCTGTCTTCCAGTTCCCCCTATAAGTCCTATTGCATTTCACCAGTTTTTCTCAACAGCAGAGGAAATGGGTTTGGGAGATTCAGATTCATTGTTAGCTATTTTTATAACTTTTTATTGTGAAATTTTTCTCTAAGCACATCAAGTCAAGGTTTTCCTTTGCCTGGCTTCTTTCAGGTTTTCTTAATTCTGCGCAAGAAACAAGAGCAGGTGACTTTTCTGCACGTGTACCATCATGGATCTATGCTCTTCAACTGGTGGTCAGGGGTCAAATACGTGCCTGGAGGACAAGGTATGCTTGTGAGAAATGCTGCTGCAAGAAAACCTTGTGTTTCTCGTGGCTTTTTTGGGCTGTGGAGGTAGCATTATCAGTGCAGATGGGCTGACTGGCAGGTAGGAAACTCACCTACTTCCAAAGGTGAGAAAAGCGTGTACATTTCAGATGATCCCATCTGCCCGGCTCTTGGGGAGATTTAGGCTTCCATGTTCACTGCCTCACCCAGAATGAGAGTGTGCCCTCAGAGGGGGTGCAAACAGAAAAAAATAGCATCCTACAGGAGGTCTGTGTATAGCTTCTCCCAAAGCAGTGCTCCCTCACTCACCATTCAGAGGAGTAGCCCAGGTTCTGGCTCTGTCTCCTGCTCTGGCTGTGACCATTTCTGGGCTGTATCCAGAATGTGCCCCGTTTTGCTCAACTGGAAGAGAAGCATCTAAGCCGTTCTAGGTAGGCCCTATACAAGATGCTGGGGCACTCTTTTTTAGGAAGTCACTTTGGCTACAGGGCCTTGACACCAGAATGGTGTGAAATGCTTAGGTCAGATGATCAAAGTCTCTCCTCTGCCTTTGAAGCTCTTCTCTGTCTCTGAACACTTGATGTGGGATGGGTATTTTGTGGATACCCCAACCCTGGCAGTTCAAGGATGGATTGGATGGGGCTTTGGGCAACTCTAGAGGGAGATGTGCCCTGGGGATTGGAGCTAGTGGCCTTTAAGGTCCCTTCTGACCCCACCCATCCAATGATTCTGGCTGCTGAAGGAAGAGAGAAGCTGGAGTGCTTCCACAGCAGAGCCGGGTGGGGTGTTCATGGACAGGGGTGGATGTGATGTATTTTGGAAGCATCATCAGAGTGGCTGTGAGCCCTTCAGGGGGTTAGCCTGGAATGGGTCGTGTGCCTTGTTCACCCTCACTTCTTCACTCCTCAGCCTTCTTTGTTGGGATGCTGAACTCCTTTGTCCACATCTTCATGTATGGCTACTACGCCCTGGCCAGCCTGGGACCGTGGATGCGCCGGCACCTGTGGTGGAAGCGTTACCTGACCATCCTGCAGATGGTAATCAGCTCCAAGTGTCCTTCCCTGCCCTCCCATGGGCCAGGTGTGATGGCCCCTGCTGTCACCTCACTGGCTCAATCTCTGTTTGCCGCCCATGGGGAGCAGCACATCCCCAGGTGCCCTCCTCACCACAGAGAGGTGGAGCCATGGGTGACCTGCTCCAAATGCTGATTTCACAGGACCATTTGGAAGCCTTCAGTGACCATATCAAACTAATTATCCACAGCTTTGTAATGTGAAGGGAAAAATTAGCAATTGGATCCCTCCTTTTTATGTTGTATATGGAGCACTGAAAACAGCTTGAAATGGAGAGGTGGGGGTAACTTTGGATTCTCAATAGGGCAGCAGATTGGAAAAGCCTTGATTCAGTTCCTTCAGAAAGGAAGGGTGTTTATAATGGCGGGCAAACAGGCAAGTTAAAGAGAAATATGTGAATTTTACTCTCTCTCTAGAGAATCCCTTTGGATTTTCTTTCCCTCTTTTCTGACAAATCCAGAAAACCCTGTGTTTTTTTTAAAGATACAGCCTAAATGCAATGGTCCAGACAAGGACAACGGTTGTAGGAGAGTTTTTTTCCACTGAAAGAGAGGCTTTGCAACCAAAATTGTGCAGTTAAAAGGGAAGAGGATATGTGTAAAACAGTGGTGCAGTGAAGACTGCTCCAGAATTCTCACTCAGCCTGCATGGCAAAGCAGAACAAGAAAGCATTGCATGAAATAAAAAAGTATTTGTAATGCAAACTATAGCACAGGAAAAAAATATTTAATAGCTTTTTGGTAGGTAGAACTCATTGCTTCAGGGTATTGAGACAGGTGACTTAGTAAAATACAAAAAAAAAAAAAATTAATGTTTAAATGAATAAAGGTAGTATCTGTAGTTCCTCTCTGCAAGCTAAATACAAATCAAAATAATTATGGGTATAATAACCTGCTTACCACTGGGGAAGAGGAATCTCCCACCTTCAGTTTCCATACTCCAACCTCTCAGTTACTGCACTGTGGCAGGGAAATGGGCCAAGGGCGGGAGACGCTGGATTGGTTAAACCTCCAGGTTTGATGGGCATCTTTCCTGGTGGGAAAAGCACTGCTGGGCTTGAAAGGCAGGTTCCCAGGGATGCCATGAGAGGCAAGCAGCTGATCCTCTGTGTTGAGGACACTGCTAGGATGTTGTGATGTGCTGTGATGGTCTCAATGGCCAGCTGAGGTGTATCTCAGGTAGGTTCCCTAACCTGGCTGCTTCTTTTTCCCACCTCTTCCAGTGCCAGTTTGTGGCCATTGCTGCTCATTCTTCCTACAACCTCTTCACAGAGTGCCCGTTCCCCGATGGCTTCAACACCGCAGTCTTCCTCTACATCCTCAGCCTCCTGGCTCTCTTCCTACGCTTCTACTATCGGACCTACGTCAGGGGAAAGCGGGAAAAGCTGGCTTAAAGGAAAGCAAGGAGGACAGAGAGCACAGGGTGATGAATGTGCGCATTCTCTGCTGCTTGTGATGTGGTTTCAGGGAGAAAATGCATCTGGGGAGTGTGTGTGAGGCTTGTGCCTTGCCTTCAAATATCCCAGGTTAGGGAGAGGAAAGGAAGGATGTAAACTTAGGGATTAAAGAACTGAGGAGCACACCTAATTAAGATGAGGCCAAGCTAAACCAAGTAGTCACCAGCACAGCAGGCTTTAGGACATTTGCCAGATAAGGTCTTTTTCCCTTCCATCTTTAACTGAGTGTCCCTGCCTCATTTCTTAGGCTGTAGAGGGTTTCTTTGCATCCACAAAACTATCTCAGCTTGGTGTAGATCAGGCAGGATCATGTTCCTCCAGCCTGGAAATCAATGTCCAGGTAGCAGCAGCAGCCAGGAATCCACAGGGACTGCAGGGTGCACTCAGCTGTACGCTGCATCCCACCCTGTCCTGTCAAGGAAGCTCCTACTTGGACTGAGGTGGTCCTGATGGTTTAACTTCATATCAGTATAAGCAGCAAGGAAAATGGACATTAGGTTGTCTGCCTGGACAGGTGTCTTCACTGTCCTGAAGCTAAAGAAGGCATTATTAGCACTTTTATCCCAGTAAGAAATTAGTGCTCTGAGAGTCACCATGTCCCATTTTCTGGAATGCTTATTTCCCTTTGGTTGCTCTCATACCAGTAGAGGATTTTAGTGCATGAAGACTCTTGGTACTCCTCCTTATAGATGCCATAATTGAACAAGAAAAAATGGATTGATGTTCCTGATTCATAACTCATTTTCTCCAATTTGTTATTATTTTTAATATTGTTAAACATAATATTTTAATATTGTCAAACATAAAGAGTTTAACAACACCACAAGCAACCACCTCCAGTACCTAATTGTATAAGAATTAATACAAAATGTATAAAAACAATTCATTGGGTAGTGCAAAGCTGCATTGCTCCATTGATTTTAAGACATCACTAACTGGCTTTTCTTTTTTGCTCCTAAATCAATTACAACTAGAATTTGGCACTTATATTAATCTGCAGACTGTTAAATACCGTTAAAGTTTTGATGTGGTAGAGCTTTGAAAATCCTAATTAAACTACAAAGTGGTAATTATTGATTGAATCCTGCTCAGTTGATTAAAACAGGTATTACAGAGTAGTGGTATTTTGTGAAATACAAAGGTGTTGAAGGAGAGGGTTGGAATTAGAGACACAGGGAACTGCCATTGCCAGTCTCAAATATAAAGAAGTCCAACTCCACTGGGAATGTTCAGAAGACTAGAGCTAGCCTGAACCTAGCAAATGGATGTACCCAAAAAGACTTGTGTGCCCTACACCAATCTGGAATCGAGTGGCTACAAAAAATTAATTCAACTTGTTCCTCACTGCTCTGTGTTCATACCCCAAACCTTTCCTTCATCCCCTCCACACACCTGTGGAAGATAAAACAACATTCTGCCATTCCTCACCCTCCTCACCTTCACACACAGCCACAAAGGACTTGTTCACACTGTCACATCATAAATGTCCTTCCTTTGATTTGAGCAGACTCTCTTCCTATTGTCATTGGTGAGTATGAGAATCACCGCATCTGTGCTAGTTGGTTTTCTTCCTGTCAAATATTTTTCCATGCTAATTAATAAATAAATAGTGACACTTATGCTTACTGGAGTTCTACTTCTGTCAGAACTTTAACTAGCAAACCCTTGGGTGGCTCCTTCATTCCTCCCTTTGTTTGGAAAGACAGGAAAGGGGGATCTGCTGTGTATCTAACATATTCATGTGGAGGGTTTCCCCTGGGGGCTCTCCAGTGCTGAAGACTCAGTGCAAGGAAAGCTGTTTCATTACTCCTGTCCACTTAATGATACATTTATGACCCTCTCCTGCTTAAACCATCAGTACCTTTGGCCCTCAAGTTTCATGGTAGAGCATCTCCTGCAGCTGGCTCACAAAGCAATCTAATGCTCTTTTTTCTATACATGAGTAGGTTTCAACCCCAGTTTCCCCTCACTTTAATGTTTTCAGAACGTAGTAACTAAGTTCACTCATAATTTTATACCAGAATAAGCATCAGGTATTTTGATTTTCCTTGATTGACGATAGCTTAAAAATTAGAAATGAGCACAAAATCTGAATGAGATTACTCAATGCTTTTCAACTCTTAAAATATATTACTTTGTAAACACACCTTTTAGCTTTTTTTAAGGCAGCGTGTGCAGTTTAATTTGTGTCTGTGTGTGACAGAGCAATAGATTCTGGAGTGTCACTGGCCACATAGGGTGGTAACAAAACATGAAAGTACAAATCTGTCACCTGACAGCTCAAAGTGACTGATCACCTAAATCAGACACCACTGTCACCATTTGTTCTAGACATGAAACCTTTGATTTATTCCTGTCCCTCTTCCTCCCAGCCTGAGTGGTCTGATCTTGAATGAGTAAGAGCTTTTTGTTGGTGTGACTTTGATGGCATAGGATGAAAATGAAGTCTTTTCAATTGACTGATAAGGAGGGATTGAGTTTGCCCAGAAATACCACGCTTTCCATACAGGAATAGACACTGGCATGGAGCACAGCTGTTACAGAAGCATTGATGCAAGGAAAATTCACTTGTGAGGCTATTTGCACTGGCAGTGAAGAATAAACTGCAGTGGTATAGCTGAGTGGCTCTGCAGGTTTCTCCTTCAGATTGCACTTGTTTGTCTTAATTCCCCTCTTTTAAAATTGGAGTAGTCCACCTGGGCCACTCTGTTGTGACAAAAAACTTGAGAGCACAGCTACATGCTCCTGGAATTTAACAGAGAATAAAGGTACCAAGTGGGACTTCCCCTTGTGAAAAATGATCGTTTTTCACACCTCTCTAAGATCAAGTCTCTGGAGTTAAAGATTACACCACAGCAAAGCACTGGAAGTCAAAAGGGGAGCGGAATTATAAATTGCAAGCTTGGATGGCTCATGTTGTCTGGTAGAGTCCAAAGTTTTGAGGATAAATTGAAAGTATCCTGTTGCAGCTGGGTTTGTGAGAACTTTCTGGGGTAAATGCTGCTTCTACCAATATCAGTGACAAAGGCTGCAGATTCCTCAGGCAGGAGGCTGGCACAGCTATGTGGAAAACAACACAGCTCCACAGCTGTGTTTGCTGGGAGCAGGCTGGAGTGTTATTCAATCTTAACAGATGACTTTTGAGGGCAAGGTGGTGTGTAAGTCCCCCCCTTATAAAACGTGGGTCATTAGACATTTGTAGAGCAGTTTACATGAACAAGATGTAAAGCACAGTGTAAGTAGGCTGCTGAAATGAATAAGCTTGGTATCTGGTAGTGCTCAGCATCTTTCCTGCTGTTCCAGTCAATGTAAATTATGGATGTTCTGATCAAATTACTTTTGAATTAACCAGACCATTTACTCAGTGCTTACTTTCTGTCTGAAGATAAATGAGAGGGATTCTCATTTTAATCAAAACAAAATACAGAAAAGAAAATCAATTACTATTTAATGTTTTTTCCATCCCTGTGCGATGGAAAGTTTCCAGAGGAACTTGGGCTTAAAATTGCAAAGCAATATAAAATGCAGGGACACGGTTGGATTTTAGGTATTGGATTTTTTTATATACTATCAGAAAATATGGCTGTGTTGTTTGTTTTTTTTAAAAAGGCAAAAGAATTATTCTAAACAATTAAACAGGCAAAAGCAGAATACAGTAGATTGTTTCACCCAAAAACCAAAAATCTGTTGATACAGATGCAAACCACCTAGAAGCCAAACATTTAAAAAGATTAGCCATCCCTATATATAGAACAGTGTGAATGTGCTGAATTCATTAATGAATAGCCCCGTGGATTAGGGCTTGATAGATGGAGTGCTCGCATCCAGATGTTTACTGTGATTTGTCAATGGCCTCGCATTTAATCCCCTTGGACAGGAAATACGAGTCTTTTTCTCTCGGGTCTCCCCCGGGGGCTGTGGCAGTGCCTCTCTCTCTGGCCCGAATCATCTCAACACGGGATCAGGCTGCCGAGGAATTAACCAAGTGGCGGAGGCACGGATTTGCCTTTAACCCTTTCGGTTTCCTCTCAGCTTCAGATGATTTCCTCACCAGCTGCCACAACCTCGCTATTATTTGGTGGACACATGGAGAAGGAAAAAAAGGAGTCAGCTGTGTCACCCTGGGGTGCCTGTACCCACAAAATGTGCCGAGGGAGACACATGGAGTGCCACCAGCACTGAGGAGGAGGAGGGCTGTGGGCAGCCCCAAGAGCTTGGTGTGCCTCTTTTCACCTCTCAGCATCACGTTTTTATCTTTGTGATGCTGCAACTCCCTATCAGTGACAGGCATGGCCCATGAGCTAGTATTTGTGAGAAGACTGGATGTCCCCAAGATGTCCCTGTCAGGGTACCAAAGTGTGTAGTGTGTGCATGAGTGTGTTTGGGTGTGGGCAGGTGAAGGCAGCCCCTGCAGACCTTCCCCACAGCTCACTTCTCAGCCTGTGGGAGCTCTCCAGGGGATGGATCTTTCATCTGGCTGTGGGACACTGAAGGACAGCTCCCAGCAGCCACACCTGCTATGGAATGGCACAATGGGAGCTGCAGTGAATGCTAGGTGGTGTTGTGAATGTGCTGGAGTATAAGGAACTGATTTCCTGTGCTCAGGGTAGAAAATATTTCTGGCTAAATCACAAGCATGTAGACAAATAAATTCTTTTCAGGGAGTGCCTGGTTAAAACATTAGTAGCACATCTCAGGACTGTTCTTCCCTAGTCTGCATGTCATCCTTTCTCTCCAGTATCTTGGCTTTCTGCTGCTTTTCAAGACAGTGTTCAGGGTCTTTACACTGAAAAAAAATGAAGGCTATTAAATAAAAATTGTCCTTTAGAATTCCCTGCACGGAGTAGATGTTCCTTCCCCTTTAACATCATCCTCCCACTTTCTCTTGTCCCTTTTCTCTGCTCATCTTTTGTACCCACCTATACAGACAGTGTAATAGATTCTCAGACCTTTTAAAGCTGCCAAGAAAGTAGCTACAAGTTACTCAAACGCTGTGCAAGCAGCTGCATTTGTCTGACCCATCAATTAACAATGGGTTTTCTTCGAGGCTTTCATCCAAGTGAATTTGGGCAAGTCTTCCTTTTCCTTTGCACTTTAGCATAATCCCATCTGCCTTCAAATTCAGGAAGTGAACACTGCAACTTGAGGCTTAGAAAAGCTAGAAACTTGAACAAGAACTTAAATTTAGCATGGTCCCTTCCAGGCATTCCCTGCTATTGATGAAGGAATGGCAGAATGGATACAACCATGAGACGCAGCAAGTTACTGCTCCTCTGTACACTTAATTCTGCTCTGAGTGGTGCCCACCATCACAGATGTCTGAGGATGTTTTCTTCGGAAATAAATGGTTATTCCTGAGGCAATGTTTGGAGGGAGAATGCCTTGCATTACAGGAGCTGACAGAGTTGGAAAACCGGAATAATTTTTGAGTGTGCAAGCCCTTCTCTGGTTGAAATCCCTGATATGCATTGGTAGCAGATCAGCCACTCTTTGTTGGGGTGCACAGATGTGTCTGTGGTGTGTCTGTGTTTATCGTGGGTTTGCTAGTCCCAAAGGCTGTTATCCTACAATTTGCAGGTTTAATATGTTATTCCATTAAATAACTGTAAATTAAAGGGCCATTATTTTCAAAGAAGCACTTATCTTCTACATAGTTTTGCTTCTAGAAATTACTTGTGTGAGTAAAGTGGTTTTTCATTGGCACGGTGGCAAAACAGGTTGCCAATTCTGTGCTCAGTTCTCGGACATAAATTGCAAGAAAAATGCACTTACAGAAACCGTTTAATACAATTATGGTTTTCTATTTTGGCACTGCTTTTAATATCTTTGGGCAGATTTCATACACAGAAGTAATGTTTTAAATTAAGGGAAAGCCACTAGTCACAGTGAATCAAGGTGAAGTGTTTGATGGAGCTATGAGTAGTAACATAAGGATTTGGGAAAAAATGTCACTGTGATGCCAACTGGAAGGCAAAATGGTCACACTCAATTTTGTTAGAAAACCAGAAACTCCACAAGACTGGAGTGGTGTATATATACCTACAGGTTATAATCCTACAGTAATTATCTGGGAATATTTAGTATATTTCCCTGCAGACCTTGAATAGAATGGATGAGTTCATGGCTTTAATATTGAAAGTAAGTTCTTAGCATTGACTGTATTACTGAACTGTAATTGAAGTCATTGTGTAAAGCTGCTTGCTTCTCTGTAATAAAATGTGCATCTACTGAAATGTTTCAGCTTGGGATGTGGGTTTAAGAATGCATCAATGCGAAAGTGCAAATGTTACCGTGAAAGTAGCTTGGCAGAAATGTCGTTTGGTGGCTTGGGAAGCACCTTTTGGAGCCGCACTAATTCAGCGAGAAACTCGAGGGAGCAGGAGCGGGGAGAGCAAACGCAAAGCGGAAAAAAAACCAAAAACCCAATCCCTTCCTTTGTTCTTATGCCGCTGGGGAATGGGGAGGGGGGGGGACACACAGGCCAAAAGGCGCCAGAAATCCCCGGGGCTTTCAGTTCTGATTTTCATTAGAGGTGAGCGGGGGTTTGCAGCCAGAAGCGCTCGCTGCGAGCAAATCCAGGCGCGGGGGCCGCT
>WEIU01017508.1:988563-1003416 GCA_013389925.1 Aegithalos caudatus | reverse complement strand
CCGCCGCGGACATGGGGCCACCCGAGGAAGGGGGACACCGCCGGGGCATGGCCATGGCGGCGGCGGGCGACGAGGAGGAGGAGGCGGCGGCGGCGGCCAACCCGGGCGCCATGCACCACCAGCGGGTGCTGATCAACATCTCGGGGCTGCGCTTCGAGACGCAGCTGGGCACCCTCAATCAGTTCCCCGACACGCTGCTGGGGGACCCCGACAAGCGCATTCGCTACTTCGACCCGCTCCGCAACGAGTACTTCTTCGACCGCAACCGGCCCAGCTTCGACGGCATCCTCTACTTCTACCAGTCCGGGGGCAAGCTCCGCCGGCCCGTCAATGTCTCCATCGACGTCTTCGCCGACGAGATCCGCTTCTACCAGCTGGGTGAGGAGGCCATGGAGCGCTTCCGGGAGGACGAGGGCTTCATCAAAGAGGAGGAGAAGCCCCTGCCCCGCAATGAGTTCCAGCGCCAGGTCTGGCTCATCTTCGAGTACCCCGAGAGCTCCAGCTCAGCCCGGGCCATCGCCATCGTCTCCGTGCTGGTCATCCTCATCTCCATCATCACCTTCTGCCTGGAGACGCTGCCCGAGTTCAGGGACGAGAGGGAGCTGCCCGTACCCCTGCCCCCACAAGGTGGAGGTTTGAACGGCACGCCCGGGGACTCCCCACCCCTGCAGCCGCCCAGTAGCCTGGCTGACCCCTTCTTCATCATCGAGACCACCTGTGTGATCTGGTTCACCTTCGAGCTCCTCGTGCGCTTCTTCGCCTGCCCCAGCAAGCCCGAGTTCTCCCGCAACATCATGAACATCATCGACATCGTGGCCATCATCCCCTACTTCATCACCCTGGGCACCGAGCTGGCCCATGAGCAGCAGCAGCCCGGGGCTGGCAGTAGCAATGGGGGTGGGGGCCAGCAGCAAGCCATGTCCCTGGCCATCCTCAGAGTCATCCGCCTGGTCAGAGTCTTCAGGATCTTCAAGCTCTCCAGGCACTCCAAGGGGCTGCAGATCTTGGGACAGACTTTGAAAGCCAGCATGAGGGAGCTGGGCCTCCTCATCTTCTTCCTCTTCATCGGGGTGATCCTCTTCTCCAGCGCTGTCTACTTTGCTGAGGCCGATGACCCCGAGTCTCATTTTTCCAGCATCCCTGATGCTTTCTGGTGGGCAGTGGTAACCATGACCACTGTGGGCTATGGGGACATGAGACCTGTCACTGTGGGGGGCAAGATCGTGGGCTCCTTGTGTGCCATCGCGGGTGTGCTCACCATCGCCCTGCCTGTCCCTGTCATCGTGTCCAACTTCAACTACTTCTACCACCGAGAGACTGACCACGAAGAGCAGTCAATCCTCAAGGATGAACACAGCAGTGCTCAGGGCAGCACTGCGGGGGGAGAACTGAAGAGAAGACCCAGTAAAAACTCTCTGAACAAATCTGTTGTGCACTTGGAAAACAGTGAGGAGTTCAACAGTGGCACCAGCACCATAGAGAAAGCCAATATCAAAGCGAAAAGTAACGTAGATCTCAGAAAATCCCTCTATGCTCTCTGTCTGGACACCAATAGGGAAACAGACCTGTGAGGAGAGGAGAGAGAGTTCAGAGGGGCCAGAAGGATTTACTGGTGTCAGAAACTTGCTACTATAATTATTCTTTTAGTACCAATTAGTTTTTTAAGTCAGGCTGTATTTTATAAATTGATCACTGTCCTGAGCGGTCCTCCAGGAATACATGTTTTTATGTTCTTTTTCCATGACACAAAGGGTCACCTATTTTTAAAATAGACTAAGAATAAGCTACGCTCCATGATGCAGGAGCTGGTAAATTATGACAGTGAAAAATCTAATTTGTAGAAACTTATTTTAGCAAATGATCATTGGTTTTAAATGGGTAATTTGTAACCGATTCAGTTGCTCCGAGTTTAGTATAAAGAACTGGGGGGATGTGTGTGTGGAGAATGAATGGATTGGGGATGGGAGGGGGGAGGTGGAGGGGTTTTGTACTGTAGTTTCAAATTGAAATTATTCAGATATATTTTGTATCTGTATGACTGTATTTATGGTTGAAAGGAGATTTCTTATTCCTGTGAAATATGATATCATTAAAGCACTAGGAACATTAGCAGATCAGCACTTTCTGAGTTTTCCACTAGTGATCAGTACCGATCTGGTTATCTTGTATGTGAAGTGAATTTGGTGCTTTGAACCCTAGAGCAGAAAACTTCTGTTTGTCATTGATATGTTAGTTTCTTGTGAGCCTTAAATTATTAAATATTGTAGATATACTTCTTTATAAATGATTTTATTAGTTACCTTCCTGTTTCAGAATTTCTAAGTGATTCAGTCATGTGCTTACTGGCCCCACTCAAAACAGTATGTGCAGCTTCATTTTTTCTTTTGTTTTTTCTTTTTTCTATTTTTTTTTCTCTTTTTGTGGTTTTACAGTTTTATACCTTTGTTATATTCAGGAGACAGAAAGGAAAAAAAATACTCTGTCTGCTGTTACTGGATTCAATCCAGGGCACAACAGATCGAAAGCGATCTGAACAGATTTTCAAGTGCACAACAGATCAGAAACGTGAGGGAGTGGATAGGCACAATGAGAAGGTTGAATATTGAGTGCAATAGCTGCAAAACTGTTTTCATCAAGTGCTCCAGATTCCTTGAGCGTGTGTATCAGTCACCTTTATGTATGCACACACCATTTGTGTACACAGTTCTCTGGTTTTAGTTATCTTAGACCGGGAGTGGATGGCACCTCAGGAGTGGAACATGGCATGCTGTGCTGCTTAAATAACCATTGTGTGGCTTTTCTCTTGGACACGGATGGAAAGCACCATCTTTTCATCAAAACACACCCCTGGTTTCTTTTATTTCCAAAACAAAACCTTCTCAGCGCTCTGGATTTTACAATTGATGTGTTGTCGAGAGACAAGTAATACATTACGGTCTTCAAGATCACAGCTTACAGAAGACTGACACAAAGTTACTCCTTTAGCTCAAAGAGTTTTCTTGCCATTCCTCTTGCAAAGGACATCTCTGTTTCCCCCTCCAGCTTCTGTTTTGTTGCTGAAGGATGTTCCATGCCTTTCCCACATCCTGTGGCACAGCAAGCCTAGCAGAGAAGAGAAGGCTTTGTCAACGTTGCTCAAGGTTTGTTTCCAACAAATTTTCTAATACTAATAAGTGCTCAGTTGGGATTATAATTTATTCAAGTACCTCATCTATGTCCTGGGATAAATTGAGATCAGCTTTGCAGAGCAGCGCTCTGACATTCTCTCTCCCAGACACAAATGCTGCTTCTCTGTCCCTGACCATGCTCTTTAATAATAATGTCCAAATTCATGATGATTTCTTCCTTCCTAGTCAGTAAAATGAGTGCCAAGCAAGTAATACTTTTCATTAACAGACTGCTCAGGCCAAATCCCAGGGCTGAGGGGAAGGAATTTGAATCTCATAATAGAGAACAGCATCTTTCACATTAATTTTAGAATTTTAGATGTTGGTTTCTTGGACGGTTTGCTTGTTTGTAGAGATGGGGTATGAGGCTGTAATGTGCTGAGGAGCTGTCTGAAACAAGACTGGCAGGAAAAGTGCAGCTGCACTCCAGACTCGGGGAGATTTCCAATTTGCTTTGGTGGGAGTTGTTGCACCAGGGGAATTGCAGAATCAGCTCTTTGGTGAGGCTGAATCTCAGATGAAACAAAGAACTGGTGTAACTGCTGCACAGGCTGAGAATGCATCACTGATGCACTAGAGCAGAGAGCATTTTGCTCAGACAAGTGCTTTGATTTGCACATTTGATGCCATCTATTTGACTTGCCTGAATAAGCACCAAACAAGTGCAGTGAGTCTTTCAGGGTAAAATTTTGGGGTGGTCTTTCTCAAACTATTACTCCCACCTTCCTGACTACCAGATTTTGGTCGTCCAGCTGTGTGTTGTTTTGACTGTCAGCTCCTGAGAGCAGGGGCACTGTGTCCACACAGCCACTTGTTTGGAACCCTGTGTGAGGATTTCAGGGATCTGGATTACATCTCTGTAGTAATTGCAGCAGGCTGATGTAGGTGAAAGCAGATCAGGGCTATGGGGCATGGGTCAAGCTGATCTTGGTGACACAAAGGGAAGGCCTGAACTTTCCCCCTCCTTTTTTACTTTTCTTCTTCCCACCATGTGTAGTTTTGTTGCTTTCACTGAACCGGTTCTCTCCTCCTGGAAGTACAAATTCAAGTTATGTCTTCTCTTCCTGGAGCTGCCTGAGTTCACCCATCTGACAGGAAATTAAATTCAGCCTTCTGTTTGAATATGTTCTGTTTTTCCATAACAAAACAACAGAACTTTCCATTAGAAAGAAAACAAATAATTCTCAAAGAATGGTTAAAAATATTTGCTTGGCTTGAGCTTCTAAACAGTTGTTAAGCACACTTCAGGCAAATTCAGTTTTGACTCCTTTACAAATAAATTCATAATTTCTATTGGCTTATAGGACAGTCAAGGATTTGCTTTCTAATGAGAGGTGCTGCTGCCAAACACTGAGTAATGTGACCAGGAACATGGTCAGGGCCCAGTTCAGCAGAGCATTTAGTATGGACACATGCTTAAACCAGCACAATTTTCAGCAGGTGTTTGTGATTTTGAGGTTTGAAATCATGAGTTGGACTTGGATGTTCCTTGTGGGTCCCTTCCAGCTTGGGGTATTGTTTGATTGTTTGATGGTTATTTAAATACGAGTTGTAAACTGGGCTGACACCTTGGAGCGATTGGTTCCCCTTGGATTTTTGGAGCAAATATATGGGTATGTGGTACACTCACGTAATGTGCCAATGCAAATTTGTGCTGGAAAAGAGTGTGAAAGTAAGAGAACTGAATCCCTCCAAGAAGGCTCCTGGGAATGTGAGACAGGAAGAGAGTTTTCCAGGCCCATCACTAACCACTATTTATTTTATGTTAGCTGACCTGGAATGAACAGCAGGCTGAATCAGACCTCTTTGCCATATCAAAAGCATCAAGATATCAGAGCTTAAAGAATAGCAAATCATTGCAGACATAAAAAACCCCAAGCAAACCCAGCCAAACAACAAACCAACACTTTCTTGTAAACTCTTTCGGCTAGGAGCTGCACCAGAGAAGCTCCCTCACCCCACACATGCTATATTTATTAATGGCTTGTCCTCTCATGTGGGACACTGTGCACTAAAATGCATTCTTGGGAGTGCTGAGGTGAATGTTCATTTGGGTCACTGGTAATGTAAGTTTAGTTTGCTTAGCCTGGCCTCAAGGGGAGTCCACATTTCCCTTTTACTTTTCCATCATCCTAAAAAAACAAGAAAACAGTAACAAGGAGTTATATAACCCCATTCATCTCCTGGAGCTCTTTGAACAATTGCACCATGCTCTGTGTACAGGCAGGGTGAAGAAAAGGCTGTGGAAGGGAAGACCAAGCCTTTCAAAGGGGGCAAGGGCTCAGAGAGGCACAAATAGAAGTGGGCTTGGCTGGGCTGGGAGGTCTAAAATGTGCATCTCAGGGAAAAGAGAGGTTCCCCCTGTGGTCTCCTGCATGGCTCTGGGTGGCTCTGCAGGCAGGGAGTGGCTGCCAGCAGCTGTGCCCTGTGACCCACCTGGTGTGGGGTCACTGAACACAGAGGGGACTTAATGCTGCTCTGAATGCCACAAACAATCCCCCTTTTGTGTGCTCTTTTCATTTGGGCTCTGTAAGGAGAATGTGGCACTCCTGCTGCTGTTCCCTGGCCTCTCCAGCTGCAGACACTGGTCTGGTGGAGGTGGTTCTGGCACTGAGCCATTCTCCAGGCACTGCCCTTCACTTCCCACTAGGGATCAAAGCACATGGCAGAGCACTCTCAGTGGGACATGTGTGTGTGCACAGAAAGTCTGGCTCTTCTGGAACCTGTCACAGAATCTCTGAGGTTGGAAAAGCCCTCAAAGCTCAGTAAGTCCAACCTGTGACCCCTTTGTCAACTGAACCAGAGCACTGAGTGCCATGTCCAGTTGCTTCTTGAACCCCTTCAAGGATGGTGACTCCACCACCTCCCTGGGCAGCTCATTCCCATGCCTGACAACCTTTTCTGTGAGGAAATTCTCCTTCCTGATCAGTGTCAGTGAAGCTGGTGCTGAGGTCAAATGAGGAGAGTGTTTAGTGGCATGTGACAGTGCCACTGAGCCGTGGTGAGGGACGAGCTTCCCCGCTGACATCTGATCCAGCCATTTAGCAAGATGCCCTCAGCAGGAATGTGGAATTTGGCAGGGGCCTCAGGATGGTTGCTGCCATATTTATGGAATTACAACTATGGAAGAAGGGCTTTAAGCACTTCATCAAGACTTTGGCCTTGCCACTTGGCCAGCAGTGGGTTTGGAATGTTGTGTGGCAGGCAGGGTGTGGGGGAAACTTCAGGAATAAGAGGCTGATCCCCTGCAGGACAGAGGGGCAGCAAGGAAACTGGGAGATGAAGCTCTAGCAGCATCTGCCTGCCTTTGATTGAGCTTTAGCCGTGTCACTTTGCGACCACCAGCCTCACTCCACAGCTACAAATGTCCAAAAAATGAAATAGGAAAGGTCTTTGTAATAATATAGCCTATGACCAATTAAAATCATTGTTCCAACATCATTCTGCCACGACTTTTTCTATATACAGCACCACTAATTTTTTTTTTTTTTTTTTTAGATTGTGCCATTTAGTCTTTTTTTAAGTTCTGTAATGTTTGGGGTCTGGTGGGTTTTTTTGGGGTTTTTTGTTTTGTTTTGTTTTTTTTTTTTGGTTGGGTTTTTTTACTTTCTTTGTGTATGCATTAACTGGTCCCCAGTTCTCCTGGTAGGCTTGTTAAAGTTCTGTTTTTCTGGTCTAAGTTTGGGACCTCAGGGTGCTGATACTCTTCAGTGGACCTGGGTCATGCCACCTGAAATCAGTGTGTCAGCTCATAGGGAGGAATAAACATGGAAACTCTCCAGTAACTCTGTGGACCCATTGACCAGAACATATCTAATATTTCTATGATGAAATATTGTGAGAAATGTGGTTATAGTAACCATTGAAATTATATGAATAAAAACTTCTATGTTAATTGGAATAGGAAAAAAATAAAGCTGATAATGATATGATTAAAGAATTAATAGGAATTAAAAGTTTTGAAGATAAATACTAACTTGTTTAAAGAAAAAGAAGGCTTCAAACTGACAGAAAGTAGGTTTAGACTGGATATTAGGCAGAGTTTTTTCCCTGTGAGGGTGGTAAGCCTGGCACAGGCTGCCCAGAGAAGCTGTAGATGCCCCAAAAATGATGTGATCTAATAGTAAAATGAATATCCTTCTTAGATGGCAGCAAAGTTTTTTCATTAGAGCTTGGGCTTCCTAGCACACAGTCTTTATGGTTACTGCAGAATTAATATTTTTCCAGATAGAATTTAGAATTTGCCAAAAGTCATCTGCAAATTGTCTTCTGTATAAATAATTCACAGTCATCAGGGGGATGTCTCCAAATAAATCAGTGTAGGTTTTAACACTTGATTGACAGGAAGAAGAAAAAAAAAAAAAGATATATCTTATTTCTCTACTTCAGCTGTGGTGAGCCATGGAGATTGTCATTTGCAATTTTGTGGAAAACAGCTGTGGTTATGTTAAAATTGACATTGGAAAGAATGTTGCTGGAGAAGCCACCTTGGATGGAAACAGGTAATAATTTCCCTCAAGCCAGTGGTTACTCTGACCTTCTCTAGGTTTCTGACAAAGCCAGTTTGGACATAAATGTTGAAATATAAGGTCTCTTCTCTCAAATCCTATGTCCAACCCTGGCCAGGAATGGTGGTTTCCTCACTCCTGTGGGCGAGGAGTGCAATGAAACCTTGCAGCTCTTCCATGACAATAATAGAGTTCCATCATAAAAATACTCATGTCAGGGTTGATGTTTCCATGAAGATGCTGGAGGAAAAGATGTGATTTAAATAGACTACATTGATCTAAGGGTCTGATGTGTACAAGGATCAGGTAAAATGTCTTCCTTTGCATGATTTCACTCCAGTGGTGGTGTCCTAGCACGTAGTATTTCCCCCAGAAAGTATCACAAAATCCATACCAGGGCTTGCTTTGCTCTCTTCAGTTAGTAGAGGTTAGTTACATTATACCATACTTAATTCTCTCAAGTAAGTTCAACACATTTAAAACCTCTCCCTCCTCGCTGCTTAATTATAGGTGGAAATGCCTGTGATTGGAAAAGTGAAAAATTATTTGAATTATTTAAACAACGTAGTCTTATTTTTTTTTTCCTGTCTTCTTTAAAATTATTTGAAAATCTAATGGTGTGTGATTGAATGTGATTCATTTAACATGAATTTGCAGAGCAAATTGTTTGAGTTTCTCAGTTCAGCAAGCACAGTAATTTTCAAGGTAGTGCTGCACAAGGGGGCTGTTTAAAGGAAGGTTATTGTGAAAATACGTGGTGGTTTATTAAGCAAGAGAATGGTGCAAAGAAGCAGGGAGTCTGGAGGGTGACAAAGCTTGTTCTGGGAAGGAATGCCCTCGAGCTTAAGCTTAGCCTCTGTGCCTTGAAGGAGACAGTGTTCCTTGAACCAAAGAGGAAGCAAAGGGAAAAGCAGGAATCCACAGCTGAGATACCAGAGCATTTGACTGAGAAAGGGATGGTGGCTCCCACAGTCATCTCTGGGTTTCAGCTACTGGGAAAAATACCTGCACAGTATCTCTCAGGATCATGTTTTAAAAGTCTGCTCAGTGCCTTGAAAGGATACAGGTACCTGCCTTTAGGAGAATGTGCTGAACTGTGGGTCTAAGGCAGGCGGAGTAAATTCCAGTAACCATCAAAATTTTGGTCAGAATTCCCCTTTCCCACTTGTCTCCCAGAGTATCTCCATGTCAGTGATACATGCTCACAATGGAGCAGAGGCTGAGTAGTGCAGAATTCTGGAGCACCAGAGAGAAATCTCTCTGGAAGGCTTGGAAACACTGGGCATTTCAAAATAGCATTTGCACTGCTTCTTGCTAGTGGAAAACGGGGTAGCTCTGTCCTTAAAAAGGAAGCTGGGTATTCACTGAGGGGGAGATACAAATTCTCAGAGACGTCCTGACTGCATCTATATTAGAAAACGAAATGTGCCCAGGCCCATTCCCTGCACTGAGGCCAGCTGGCAGGACACAGGCTGTGCTCCTGCTGCCAGAGGCTCGCTCTCAAACAAGGTGTTCGGCACTCAGCCTACTGGGCTCCCTTCCTGGCCTCTGCTCATTCCCACATCGTGCCTAGGAAGTATTTTGGGACAGAGTGCTTTGGGTACAGACTTACCAGCGTGATCAGGAGCCTTTAAGTGTAGTTGATTGTGATTAATTGCTTGGGAACATTCCCTCAAACTCTTTAGGTGGCAAGTGGAGATAAAGCCCTGCTTTGATGCCTCTTGCCCTCAGACAATTTTGGGGGTATCTTAAAAGCTTCACACATTTCCCCCTATTGGCACATTCTCAAACAATAATCAGTCTCTATTCACTGAGAACAGTTATTCCTGCCAAAATCTGTTCTCTTCTAATTCTGCTTCCACCTGCGCTCATCTATATGCAACTCTAACTAAAAATCACACACTCTTCCAGCTGCACACAGAGGAGCACAAGTGGATCTGACAGTGGGAGGGGAATACTGTTGCTTTGGTTTGGGGCTGATTTTTCCTGTTTGCCTGGCCCTAGTGTAGGCTGTACTTTGTGTTTCAGTTACTGCATCTTCTAACTCTGCTTAGAATTCCAGTTGAGGCCCTGGTGGCCAAGCATATCCCCTGGTCTTGCCATCCAGCAGGATGCACCAGGAAATGACTGTAAATTTAAAACAAACAAACAATAAAAATTAAGGAAGAGGAGAGGACACACTGCATTCTAGTGCTGAAGAAACCAGCACAAGCAGAAAGTGTGCTGAAAGTGGACCAGCACTAGAATTCTTCTGTGGCTTCAAGGTGAGCCTACATGCCAGTGGTCCCCAGATAATGGAACATGAGTTAAATTCAGTCACAGGGAGAAGAAAGGGTGCATGTCTAGAACTAAACTTCCACGTAAAATCTGTCCTGTAATCCATGGGTCTTGACAGGTCTAACTACAATAGTTTAAGATGTTAATGCTGTCAACCACCCAAAGAAGGGGGTGAGAAGTAAATCCCTCTGAAAGGACAACTAAGGACAGGTTGATGGGATTTTTCCTTCAGCAGATGAGTGGGCACATGGTTTAGTGTGGGTGTCATAAAGAAAAGGCCACCAGAATGTGGAGGTTGGAATGCTGAGGTACACCACCTGGGAAAAAGTGATGGAACTTTTTTTGTCAGGGTATCACTCCTTGAGGTCTGTTTCAACAATGAGTAAGGCTGAAAACTCTGTTTATTGTGAATTAATATTTAGAGACAGGACACACAGTGAAAATGCACATGTAGAAAACATGAAGATTTGCAAGAAAGCAAAAGTGTAATTCAGGTGCCAAAAACATCCTGGAGATAAGCAGATGCAATCATCATCAGAGCCAGTAAGGGAAGGAGGGCTTTCTAATTACTTCCCAGAGGGAGAACAGTTGTAAAGTCATTTTTGCCACATTCACGGAAATATATATTTAAAATATTTCAGAAGCATGCCCTGCACTCTGTTCACTCCATAGCTGCAGATTAGTCCTGCTGAAATCAACTGGATTCCATTCCAGGAATCCTGCTCAGATAGACTTGAGCTCTGCAGTCACATCCTTTGTTTTCCTTGACTCCTGACAGCCCAAATTAAACTGAGATCTCTCTTAAAAGTGAGGGAATGGTGACGGCATGTGCTCTGGGCACGGTGTGGAGACAATAATTTTCTTGCCTGGACTCAGTGGCCAAATGGCAGCCTGGCATGTCCTGGCTGCACTTGTCTCAGGCAAGGCAGGTGATGCTGGGGAGGGGTGTGAAGGGTCCGAATTTGGAAGAGAAAATAATCAGAGACTGATGACTGGAACAAAATGCTCAAGCCAAAATGCTTTCTCCCTAGGGAAGCTCTCCCACAGCCAGATGCAGTGTTGTTTAGCTGTCTGGATTTCATTCCAGGACTGCACGTGGCTCTTAAGGTCCTGCCTGGGACTTTTTTTGTCTGCTGTTGGGTAACAAGCCCAAACAAACAGGAAGTTTGTCAGGCCTGAACAGAAATGTCACATATCATCCCCTTCTCATCCCTGTAAAACCCATCCCCTGATTTTCTAATTGAATTGTCATCGGTGTAAAATCACACTGTAAAATTTCCTCCTCTCGTTTGCAGAGAGCCCAGAGGCAGGACCCAGTGTAACATACTTGGAATTTGTTTTCCTTTTTAGAAGGGGCTTGCATTTTGTTTTGTTTTGTTTGTTGTGTTTTTTTGTTTTGTTTTGTTTTGTTTTCCTGGGCTAATGTACATCAGATGTCAGGCTCCCCAGATGAGAATGGTTAGACTGGCATTGACATTTTTAGAAATATGTGCGAATGGAAAAATATCCTGGGAGTGCTGCCAATGGCTGATTTTGTAAAGTTTTAGTCTCTGTTGGATAGGAACCATGAGCCAGGTACCTGTATTGAAAAGAAGGCTTACTCATAAAGTGTCTTGCTCAGATGTGTGCCCGACATGTTTTATCAATTTAAAGAGGGGCAGGAGTGAATTTCAGCAGGCAGTGACTCAGCCAGGCAATATTCAATTCCCTTTCTGATCCGATGACAAACAGCCAATTAGCATCTCTCCCAAAGGGAGGTGCAGCGACAGGAGAAGTTCCCGGCAAAAAAAAAAAAAAAAAAAAAAAAAAAAAAAAAAAAAAAAAAAGGATTTTCCAAGGTTTAGCTATGAAGTGGTGCAGACAAATCTGCCTGACCTGTGGCTGTTCCTTCCCCTTTGGTGCTGGGACGAGACAGCTTAGAGCTGAGCTGGTTTGCAGCGAACCAAACCTGCAGCTTTCTAATTCCCGGCGAGCCGGTGGGATTTGGAGGAGGAGTGCAGCTGATTCACGGTGCTGGGAATGTCAGCAATTTTTATGGGCTTTGTGGGGGGCTGGCGTTTGCTGCTCCTCGGAGCAGGTGGAGCTCACGCTGGGCACAGGGGTAAAGGCAGCGCAGGTCGGGCTCTGCGGCTGCAGCATCAGCGGAGCAGAGCGGCTCTGTCTGCAGCCAGGGCTCCTGCCAGCCCCCAGAGCCGCTGCCTCTGCATCCCTCTGCGAGCCTGGAGCTGCTGCTCTCCACTGAGGCCAGGCTGAAAGGGAGCGGTGGGCTCCTGCAGCTCCGGCACAGCTCCGTGCTGAGCCTGCCCTGCTGCCCGGGAGCATCAGGATCGGTGCTCCAGAGAGCCAGCACGGCTCTCCTCCTGCTTTGGTGGGCACATCAGCCATCCCAGGACAGTGGCAGGGTGCCTTTGTGCACACCGTCCTTCTCCCATCCCTCTCTCTCTTCTGCAGGCTCAGCAGGCTCTGCCTCATCATCATCTCCATGCTGGTTTCCATTCTCCAAGCTGTGCCTGGTGCTCCTTGTTGGACAGTCATCCTCAGCATATTTATCAACCACCTGGATGCAGGAGTTGAATGTACCCTCAGTGGGGTTGCTGGTGATGCCAGTACGTGCCATGGAGTCCGTGTTCTGGCCCTGGCAGGGCTGCCAGGGTTGGCTCCTGTTGGGGAACATTCCCCACGCAGGGATACCCTGGCTGAGTGGGGCCTTAGCAGGAAGTTTAGGTACAGCTGTTTTCACACATGGTTGGCTTTGTGGAGCACTGCAGGAATAGGTTTATATCAGCTCTGCAGACAGCAGTGGACTGAGCTGGGTCCAGTCTGGAGAAGGGTTTGGTGAATTTTTGGTTACTCTTTTGTTCATCAGTAGCTTTTGAACTCATTAGCTATTTCCAATCAACTTTGGCAAAAGGACATTGACCTTGCAGAAGACAACTTCTTTTTACAGCTTTTGGAAAGGTAGCTGGCTGCTTGGGGGAAAGAAAGGCTGGAATTAAAACTGCTCCTCTTAGGCAAAAGCTGTCATAAACTGTTGCTCTATCAACACAGAAGAGACCATGGTATGTTCACAGACTTCTCTGAAGAGCTGCAGATGCTAATTAGATGGGATTTACAAGGCAACAGCAAAAAGCAGAATTAAGCTTAGAAATAAGGCAGACCTTGCCTTGTATCTTGAGGCAGAATTCCTTCCTTCCTTCCTTCCTTCCTTCCTTCCTTCCTTCCTTCCTTCCTTCCTTCCTTCCTTCCTTCCTTAAAGGGTTGAGGAAAGAGCACCTTGAGCTTAAAGCTCGTATCCTTTTCTGCTGAACTGCAGTAGTGAGCTTGCAGGGGCAGGAGGAAGAGAAGGAAGGCTTTACCAGGGAAGAGTTTACAAGAAGAATGGATCTTTGTGTGCATTCTTAGGCTGTGCTCATCATGGATTCTCTGGATGAGACCCTTCCAGTGATGCCATATAAAATGTGGTTCACAGTCCTCATGTATTGGCTTTCTGTGAGCAGTGAAGCAGCTGGGTGTTTTAAAAACAAAATATAGGGATACATATATTAGCAATGTGTGATTTCTGAAAGGAAAGTGCATCTCAGGGCTGTCCTTTGTCCTCAAAACTTTGGCCCCTGAAGGAAGTGTTCTTTCATGGTCCCTTATGGTGGGGAGGATTTGCTGTGCTTGAGGAAAAAATATCAATTTCTGTAAGTATCAGTTTGAAAAAATACCAATTGCTGTGGGTATCAGTTTTAAAAAATACCAATTGCTGTGGGTATCAGCTCTGAGCTGATGTTTTTTTATGCCTTGGGCCTTGTTTCTTCAAGTCTTGGGCCAGTCCTGTTCTATTATTTATCAATGACCTGGATGCAGGAGTTGACACACCATGAGAAATTTGCTGGTGGCACCAAACTGGGAGGTGCTGTTGACTTTCTGCAGGGCCAGGAGGCCTTGAGAGGTTGGAGCATGGGGCTGTGAGCCATGGGGTGAAATTTAAAAACAAATGCTGGATTCTGCTCCTGGAACAGGGGAATGCTGGTTGCAATATACACTGGGAGAGGAGTGCTCAGACAGTTGGGCCTTTCCAACTGAAAAGATTCCATTTTTTTTTTGTTCCATTTTCTAAAGCTATGAATCACCTTGGAGAGAGGGCAGTCATGCTTGATTGGTTCACAGACAGGCAGATCTGGGTGAGGATCAGAAAGCATTTGATGTGCTGCCATTGTTAAGAAAGGCTGCAGAATTTTGTCAGTGATGGATTTCTGGTGAAATCTGTTCAAAACCAGTGATGAAATGCTCACCAGACCAGACACTTACAACACTTTTAACTTTATACCATACAAAGCACATAGGATCTCTACCAAACCAGTGGTGAACAGGAAGAACCTCCTGTTTGAAATCTGATTTTTGCATTAATCTTATGATGCTGTGAAGTCTGACTCATGACTGTTGAACACTCAGCCTGTGCTACTCTCTCAAAAAGCAAGCTGATTTTGAAAGGTAAGAACTGCTGCAGAAGAGAAGCAGAGGCCCAAACATCCTCACCTTGAAGCCTGCCATGGCTTCCAAGTCTAGAAAAATCTTCAGTGAAAGCCGTGTTTGTGCTTTATTTTCCCTTTCTGTTCTTTTACCATGGTAAAATAAGTGTAGCAGCCTGCTGCAAAACAAATGGAACATAATCTGCCATTTTTTCTCTTGCCCATTTTGAAATAGTCTGTTCAAATAGCCAAAGAATGGTATGCAGGCAGTTTGTGAAATCATTTTGCATGAAGGGATTTCAAAAAGCTTCCCCAAAAGCTACCTACAAGTCATTAACTCACATTTGGGTACCATCTGCCCAGTGGCTTTTCAAAATAATGCTCTAAGCACACAGGCTAAAAGCAAGAAATATCTTACAAAAGCATATTTTCCAGAAAAAAAGG
>WEIU01017508.1:945118-988511 GCA_013389925.1 Aegithalos caudatus | reverse complement strand
AAAAAAAAAAGGAAAATAGAAAAAGGATAAGGCAAAAACTGCAATAACTGAGCCTTTTCTTACAGCCTAGGTGATAAATCAAAGGGTTTTTGGACAGAAAGGTGTCTGGGGCTTTGCCACAACATATGTGTGTTCTGAAAATCATCTTGTAGTTCGTATTGAAGAATTTTGACCTATTTTGCTCCTGCTACATTTGTTTGGGGAAAATGCAGTGCAGTAAAAGGGACATTGCTGTGGCTCTTCAGATTCTACAGGCAAGAATTTACAGCAATTTTTTTTCTCTAAAGAATGACCAGGGATTAGAGAGGTGTTTTTTTCTAAATCTGTAAGTCATCACCTACATGGTAACACTTGGGAAGTGTAACTGGAATGGGAATCAGAAAAAAAAATTGTTCTTAATTACAATGACTCAAAATGTTGCACACTCCTTTGTGGATAATCACATGTGGAATAAGAGTAGGCCTGACTTATGTGTAACTGAGTCCACTTTGGAATACTAAAACAATCTAAATCTTTATTATTTTATTAGAATTATTATATTACTAGAATGGCTGTGCAGGGACTAACCAGGACAAACATGGCTTTTTCCTAGCTAGGCAGTCCCCATTTTTAAAAGTCATCTCAGAAGTCAGGGAGGACACTGAAGTCATTGCAAACAGAGATACCATCTTCATAATTTGCTCAGCAAAAAAGGAACACTTCAACAAGGTGCTGAGAAACGTGTTGGTTTTTTGTTTTGTTTTGTTTTGTTTTTTTAATGTGCTGCATTCCTCTTTTCACCTGTGGGTGTTGAGGGCCATCAGTAGCACCCATGGTGAAGTACAGGTGGCATTGAGGGTGACCTGTGCTGCTCAATACCAGTTATGTTGTAGCTGTTATCAAATTCCATAGGCACTGAATGAAGAGTTACTTAATATATAAGGGAGAAAAAAACCTTTACCATTCTCAGCTACAGAGCACTAACCCCTGGCATCAATCCAGGATGGAGAGGATAAATATCCATACAAAAAGGCTGAGAAAATTGGGATTGTTCAGTCTGGAGAAAAGAAGGATTGAGGTGACCTCATTGTGGCCTTCCAGGACCTGAAGGGAGCCCCCAGGAAAGATGGAGAGAGACTCTTGGCAAGGGCCTGGAGTGAAAGGACCACGGGGAATGGCTTCACACTGACAGAGAGGAGATTTAGATTGGATATTGGGAAGAAATTGTTCCCTTTGAGGTTGATGAGGCCCTGGCACAGGTTTCCCAGAGCAGCTGTGGCTACCCCATCCCTGGAAGTGTCCAAGGTCAGATTGGACAGGGCTCTGAGCAGCCTTGGCTAGTGGAAGGTGTCCCTGCCTATGGCAGGGGATTGGAATGAGATGAGCTTTAAGGTCCCTTCCAACCCAAACCATTCAGTGGTTCTGTGGCTGGAATTTGGACCAGAGAGGTGCCCACTCCACCCTTACCTGATTCAAATTGTGCTTGGACTCTGAAGGCCTGTTCTGAATGGATGTTTTGCAACTGGCTTCAGCAGACAGAGAGGATGAAATAGCTCTGCTGCTGGTTTTGGTAAACTTTCCCACTGCTGGTTGGATGGAGCAGGGGTTGGTCTGAGCCCTGTCCTGAACTCGTGGCAAAAAGCACTTCAGAAAAGGATTGGGATGAGGCAATTATTCCTCACTCAGCTTGGAGCCTAAACTATGAATCAGTCTGTTTCAGTGGTCTCTTATGTAAGGCAGGGTATCACTGTCAGTCCATAATGCTTAAGCTGGGAGAAATGGAGCTGGAGAAGGTTGGAACAATTCTAGGCAAGCGGGACTTTTGGACTTCCCTTAAGAAAACTTACCTGGGCAGTTGCAAGTGCTGAACTGATGTGTAAAGACCTTGTTATCCCCATCAGGGGATAACAGATTAGTAGTTACTAAATTAGCTGGAATAGCAATTTATCCCATGTTTTTATTTTCGGTAGTTAATAATCTGGATATTCCCTTCAGTGCCCTTTGGAATCCAATTAAGTTTTTGGCTTCTCTGATTACCCATGTCACTGAGTTCCATAGCCTAATTACACCTTTTGTTAAAAAGTGACTCCTTTTCCTGTGTTTATATTTTCTGCTGTGGATCATTCACACATCTCCTGTAAGGCTCCTTATTCAGTTTTAAGCTCCCAGCACCTAAAGCTGGATTCCAAAACGGGCTGATCCATGGATTACTGTAAAGATGATATTTTCACTTTCCCTCTGTTTTTCTCATGCATCCTGTCACTGTTACAGCTGTGACTGCACCCTCTGTAGTGAACTCAAGCCTTCAGTTTGCAGGTAGTGAAACTCTTCACTGGTGGTCTCTCACAGGTAGAATTTAGAGCACTGACTCTACATTCTAATTTTGGGCAGCCAGGTCTTTTGAATATTCACTGTTGGTTAAGTGCCAGGCTGATTCAAATTTAAATTTGGGCTGGCATCTTTTTAACCAGCATCACTATAAATACCCATAATGTGTTTTTTTCAGAACACAAACAAAAATTTAGATCTCTGTGACACACGAGGATTTTTTCTAATGCAGCTGCAAGTTTCACTGGCCATTTTGCTGTGTGTTCACCCAGCTTTTTCCTCTTTCTCTGAAGACTCTCCACATTTCTTTTGTCCCAGCTACTGTAAATGAATTGAGCATTTGCAGGCTATTCTGTCTCATTTCTATCTTTCCAAAGAAAATTTAAATATTCAGTGGAACACAAGCACCAGGGACCCTTGCATGATCTTCTCCCATGATTACAGCAAGTATTTCACCCACTAAAAGAGGACATTCAGCCTTTTTTTAAGCAGGTACAGCCTTCACAGGAACAAATCCCTTCCAGTACCTGAAGGGAGAAAGATAGAGAGGATTTTTTTACAAATGTAGTGACAGGACAAGTGAGAATGACTTCACACTGACACAGAGTAGGTTTAGATTGGATATGGGGAAGAAATTGTTCCCTGTGAGGGTGGTGAGGCCCTGGCACGGGTTGCCCAGAGCATCTGTGGCTGCTCCTATGCCCTCTCCTGAAACATCTTTTGTTCCTTTTCAGTCTGTGAAAGGCCTGGTTCCTGCACAGCCCCCAGAGTCATTAACAGGACTGTCTCAGCAAGCTGCCCTGTTAGTTCTGCCAGCCTCCATGAGTCACAGCAACACCTCCCACAAGCTCTAGCAACACCTGTGGAAGTCTCACACTGCCAGACCCAACACTGCCTTGTGCCAGCCTAAATTTGCCTTTGTCATAGGCAAACCTGGCCTGGTGCTGCATTTTATAAGGGGAGTTGCTGTTGTTTCAGTAAAGCCTGTGTTTCTCTGTTGGGAAGGTGCTCCTGGTCTTCATTCCCAGCTCACAGAGAAGAAGTCTGTGCTCCCAGAGCCTGTGTAGGAGCAGGAACAGGAGAAAGGCAATGCCACAGACAGATTGCTCTAATACTGCTGAACATACCAAGGCTGGTCTAATTAAGCTGGAGGTGGAAGAGTTAATCTAGGCCTTGCCATGGCAGCCAAAGGGTGCACTTTAGGTAACTGCCAGTGTCTGACTTAAAAACAGTAAGTCACCGTCCTGATGCAGTGGAAGACACTTGGTGTGGTGCCACTGACTCACGGGGTCAGGACTGGGCTTAGGGCTCAGCTTAGACATTTTGGACAGCACAGTTCAAGGAGAGGATATTGATCTCTGCCAAGAACTTAAAACTGAATCCAGCCACCACAGTATCAGCTAGTTCCTCAGGAAAGTTTGTTAGACTTGTCAGTATTGACACTGGATTTCAGATGTATATTTGCTTAATTACCCCTTTGATAAAACCCCTTATTAAGCAAGTCTGCTCTCCATCTGGTGCTGATCTGACTTAAAATACAGCAAGATTGGCAACTCATTAATTCATGGACAGGATAAGTATAAAATTTGCATAAATCAGTTAATACTAGAAAGTACAAAACTTGTAGCTTCTTGAAAAAGCAAACTCTGAACCTTTCCTCTTAGGAGAGAAACTCTTTGTGAGATGGAGACGGGTTGTACACATTTCTCTTGACGAGGTATTGAGTAGTGATGTTTGGGTTTTTCAGATTCCTTTCCCATTGTTTCTTTTTCCAAACTGAGAACTATAAACTTGTCTTGAAACTGGTGACACTTCACATTCAAGGCAAAATTCCTGCTTTTTAATGATGTGGTTTTATTTTTAAGGCTTTAATCTTACATCAATAATTTTAAGTGCTTTTCAGTGATGCTCTGAGCGAGGAACTACCATCCTTCTTTGTTGTTTTCAGTGCCAGATGACATTTTTATCCAATGGCAGGCATCCATTTGCCATGAAGATTGAGTTCCAGGAATACAGTGTACAGATGTGAGGCGATTTTGATCATTGTTCTCTGGAAATTATAGTGATTATATACATTTTAGTATTTAGTTTACCCTCTGGATTGCAACTCATTCTTCTGAATCAATAGATGGAAATCACACTAGTTTTTTGGTTTTTTTTTAGTTTGGTTTTTTTTCTGGAATATTAAAAATCTTATTTAAAATGAACCATCCTGCTCCAGCTTGTAGGAACTGCCAGTTACCATCTGTGAGAGGTGGCAAAGAGCTCATCTCCCATGTGATTGAGGGAACCTTTGCCAGAGAACTCTCCATTGAATCAGGAATGTTTCCATGAAAAACGTATCTTACATCCTCCAGAAAAAAAAACAGTTCATGAAGGAAGTCCCTTGCTTTGCTCTATCCCATGTCCCAGTTGACAAAAGTGTCCCTGCATCTTCCTTTCCTTGTGTTTGGAGAAGAGTGGGAGGAAGTGCAGAGACCAGCTCCGTGTGAATGGAAAGCTGCTCTTTGCATGTTATCTCCTGACTGTTCTGAGTGATTTCTTTCACAGAATCCTTAGGGCTGGAAGGCACCTCTGGAGCTCATCCAGCCCAACCCCCCTTCCCAGGCAGGGCCACCCAGGGCAGGTGACACAGGAATGCATCCAGGTGGGTTTGGAATGTCCCCAGAGGGGGAACTCCAGGCCCTCCCTGGGCAGCTGTTCCAGTGCTTTGCCACCCTCAGTGGAAAGAAATTCTTTCTCATTCTGAGGTGGAACTTCTTGTGTTCAGTTTGTGGCCATTGCTCCTTCTCCTGTCACTGAGCACCTCTGAAGACAGCCTGGCACCATCCTCTTGACATCCCCTTTGAGATATTTTTATGTCCTTTCCTGACCTTTTGTGCACTTCAGGGGATAAGACAGAGCTGAGAAGTAAGATATGGAAAGAGTTCCTCTTGATTCTTGATAGAGTCCTCTTAGAACAGCTGCAGACAAAGACAGGTTCAGAACAGGAGATTGCAGCTCAGGACAAACCTTCCTCTAAAGGACTGCTGACAGGTGTTTGACAGCAAAAACTCCTTTAACTCAGTAGCACTGAGGAGCCTCTCTGTTAAACAGAAAGCTCACAGCAGGACACTGCTGCATTAACAAGATTTTCTCTGGCTGCTCCAATTCCCTTTAGCTTTTTTAATTCTTTTTTTTTTTTTGGTAATCATCTTTCAAACTGCAGTAACATTTGTTGTCCTGAGGTGCTGACTCCAGTGGAAGAGATTTTAGTGGAAGCTTCTCCTGCAGTGTGCACAGGCTTTATTTCAGGTCAGCAATCACATCCTCCTCAGCCTCTCCTGGGGCTCTCACATTGATCATCCTCCAGCTGGAGGAATTGTCTGAGAGGAAGGGCATGACTGTTGTGTTGAGGTCACATTTCTAGACTGAGGGTGGACTGAGGGAAGCTTCTGCCCTTTGGATTCGGGGGAGACCTGACATTTGGATGTGGTGTGGGTGTGCAAGCCACCAGCCTTCCTGCTCCATCATGCACATCTTCCCCCCTCCAGGCATCCAGTTATGTTGGGGAGGGACAAGAGGAGAGGGCAGAGCATGTGACTTGGCTTGAGCTGGTGTTTGGGTTCTGAGCAACAAAGTCTCTGCTGGATGAGGCTGTTTCACCAACAAAAGGCTCATTGACTGTTCTGAGTCATCATCAGCCTTCCCTGTGAAGGACTTGAGTGGATGTGACAGAGTAGGAAGTTTGCCCCAAGACAAATCTGGAGAACAAAACATCCACAGAAATTAAACATGTTTTATGTTTTCCAGTGTTACCTGAAGAGGCAGATGGGAGCAAAAAGAAAAAGCAGGAGGCCAGAGGATCTAAAAGCTTGTGAGAAAGGGCTATTTGATGTCCTTTGCTAAATTTTCCTGGGAAAGCTGGAATAACACAATGGATTGCAAGTGATCCTTCTGCTAAACTGACTCCAGAACCAAGTTGACTCCTACCTACCTTCTCAGAAAAAAAAAAAAAAAAAAAAAGGGGATTACTTTGGCTAGATACACTCTAAGGTCCTGGAGAGCCCATTGCTTCAGTACCTGTGTGAGGAAAATCCTGCTACTGAGTTCTCATACCTGAGCTGGGATTTTATTCTACTTTCCCCAGATAAATGCGGGGGTTTTTTTGTTTTGGTTTGGTTTGGTTTTTTTTGGCAAGATGAAAATGTTCTGTGGACAAGGGTTCTTTGACACCTTTCAATGAAGTTCATTTTTGAAAGTGGCAGGGCAAAAGAGAAGGAAACATCTAGAGTGAGATTTATCCGTTATTTTCTGGTATGAATATATTTTTGAAGGGTGATATGGTGTCCAATTGCTGCTTGAAGTACTCCCTCTAGCCTAGAGAATATTTGCTTGTTCATATAAAGAGCGAACCTTCTGTGCTCTTTGCTTCTGACTGGTTAGGAAATGCCCTCAGGAAGATGGGGATGGAAGTTCAGATACAGGGAAAGGAGAGAATTGTGATTCTTGATCAGGGGCTGTTACTACTCAATGAGGAGGTAAGAGAAAATAATTATGCTTCCTCTGATCAGCCTCGTTTCTGGGAGGAGGTAGAACTGAGGTTCCTGACTAGCAAACTGCATGTTACTTCTGGATTTAAAGAGCAGCTAGAATCCAGACACTTGGGGAACTGAATCCACTGGGAAGTGTGAGTGCAGGATTCTACAGCAGCAGACTGTACTGGGGTTTAGATGTTCTGCATTTTGAATCACAGTAGCTATATGTGCAATTAGTAAGGATTTCAACATCTAATTCCTCCTTTGGGCTGGCCTTCCCCTCCCACATCAGGGAACTGTGGCTTGGCCTTAGGAAGCATCAACCCTGGATGGTCTGCCTAGTGTGGCATAAAGGGCCATGTCCCTGAGGTGATAACCAAGAAATATGGAAGGAGCAGATCTTTTACTCATCTTGAATTACATTTACCTGTCTCTCAAGAGCCCTTTCTCACCTCACAGGTTGAGCCTGTACTTTTACTAAAGGCTGGTGCAGTGCCAGCTTTCCATGAGATTGTCTGGAACTGGGACTTGCATCCAGACATGTCACTAAGACTGTAAAAACAAGGAAGAACTGCAACCCTCACAAGTGCTGCAGACAGTTTTCTAAGGAGGCAGCAGCAGCCAGAGCAGGTATGTGATAAACTGGTAAATTCTGTTGCCTCTCTGTGTTTTCCAGAGTGACCTGGAGCTCCAGCAGGAGCGGTGCTCTCCAAGCGGCTCTCCACGGCCTCCCTAACACACCAGTGAGCCACGAGACCCAGGCAGAAATTCCAGTGTGGGGAGGGTGTGAGTCATGAGATGGTGAGTGAAGGAAACAGCAGGATAAAAATAACAGAGCCCAGTGTGATGCAGAATATTAATCTCTTGCCCTGTGTTATCCTCGCCTGTATTACAGGCACCGCTCTGCTGTAGTATAGATTCTCTGCTGCTCAAAACAGATCTCTCTGTGCTACTCACAAAGATTATGGCTCAGGATGCCAGATTGCAGAGACTCCTAATACTTGTGCCTTTAAGTTGGCTGAAAATTCTTAATCAAGAAATTCCTGCTGCAGAAAATATGCAAAGAGCGTCAAAACGCTACATTCGTGTTTTTCATGTTTGCATGAAAATGTCAATTTCAGCTAATTTGACATCAGCTGAAAAAAAAAATTATTTGTTCAAACTTTAAATGAGTAAAGTCCCTTTCATTTTCCAACCTTCTTTTTTTTTTTTTTTTCCTCTTTCTCCTTCTTCTTTCAAAAGGAGAAAAGGAAGGAGAAGAGTATGAAGATATCATGAAAAACCCACATAAAGTTCAAGTTTCATCTAGCTAGCATAATTCAGTAGGGGAAAAAAAAGCAGGAAAAGTGGAATGGGTAAAATAATTTTTTAAAAGGCCAAGTATTTTATTTTGAGATGGGAATCTCTCTTTTTTTTCCTCAAATCTTCCATCAGATTTGCTGAGCTTTGTTCTGAGATCACTCACAACAATTAGGATCCCTTCTAGGGAGCATTTCCAGCTCAGCCAGTGTGAGGTTTCTAACACAGTCCCCTTGACATCTCCTCTAATCACTGGACACTGATCTTCAGAGAGCTCTTGGGAGCTTAGGAAGCCTCTTACTCTGGTATTTTTCAATCCAGTCAGGAATCTGAGCACCATAAAGACAGCAGGAGCTTTTCCTTTAACTTCAAAGGGTGCCAGCTCTGGCACTGAGGCTTCACTGCAGATTATCACATGGGGAGCTCTTCTGACAGAAACTGCCTTTGGTATTTTGGAATGGGGAGAACTGTTTATTTCATTTCACACAGATTCAGTTCAAAACCTTGCCAAAGGATTTCACTTTGTTGCTTTTTCTTGTTGTTGTTGTTGTTTGTTTGTTTGTTTGTTTTAAAGTAATTTACCTGTAGGCTTAAGTTGACCTTCAAGACTAAAACTTTATTAAAACTGGGACAGCCTTCTGAAACAGGCAGGGAGGTGTCTGTGTGGTCCCCATGCTGCAGGACTCACAGGGTGAATGACCAATATTTACAGGGCTGTCTCTCCTCTTTGCCCCTTCAGGGCTGCTTTATGAAGTGCAGGGTTTGCACACACACTGAAAGAAGGCACTGTTCAGTTGTGATGGATTTAAGGGGGGTGGATGTGTGTGTGTAAAATCATGTGGTTCAGGTGTGCAGTCATGGTCAGAGTACTCCTTGCTTTCCTTCAGACCCCATTGAAACCAACTTCTTTGATCCCACTAAGCTGAAAAATCCCCTTTTTTCTGCTTCATTCTTTTCTATTTTGTCTTACAGAAGCTTCCTGGGAAGCTACTTGGGAATAACTTCTCTGGTTTTAAATACTCTTCTTAAGCAATCTCCTGTTATTTTTTACTTTTATATTTCCATCTATTTGACTTATTCCCGTATACCAAGTCTTCTTTATTTTCCAATGTGTACAGAAAGAAAGACTTATTTTGGAAGTACTACAAAAATGGAAGTCATTGTAATCATGATTTGATGTCCTTGGAAGGCACTTTATTTACTATTTGTTTTTATTAGGACATTGTTTGAACGTAACTTTAAGCCCAATAAGGTTCCAGGACTAATCTCCTGGGAGAGGATATTTATGGTCCATATTTTCAGAGAGGGAAATTGGAAGTAGAAAAAGGCTTAAGTATTTAGGCCTTGCTTCAGCTCTGAAGGCAGGGGAAATCTGCAAATAGTCACTTGACCAGTTGAAGTAGAGGGTGGCATGTGCAGATGCCCAGCTCCAAGGGGCACTTGCATTCCATGTGTGCTCATTCCAAGCAGAAACGTGGGCCTCAGATTGTGTGCATTACTGCAGGGGAACTGACCTATTTTTCTGGAGAGGAAAAATCTACCATAAAAATCTAATTTGCAAGGACTGTGGGAGTGGAAACGGGGCTGTTTTGTCTCTAGGATATTTGGTTATGCAAACAAATTGATGAGGGAGAAACTTCCAGCAGGAAAACCGCTGATGGTGCTCAGTGTCACTCAATTAATTGTAACACTCTTGAAAGGAAAATGAAATAATGGTGAATCTTTCAGAGAATCAATCTTAGAATGGCCTGGGTTGGAAGGGCCCTTCAAGATCCAGTAGTTCCAACCCCCTGCCATGGAAAGGGCACCTTCCACTTTGTCCTAAGCCATAATTTTGTGCCCAGCGTGGAGCCTAATGCTTTTTCCTCCTTAATTACTGCAGATTTTTGTATGACACTCTCCTGATTGCCTTCCTCCTGCAGACACTGACCATTAGGAAGACACTGCTGCAGAGTCTGAAACCAAACCAGCCTATTCCTTGTTCTCAAGTCATCTTGGATTGGAAGCTGCTGAAAAACTTCCTTCTGGATAAATAGCTGTGACATCTCCATCATCCCCAGAACTGGATTTCTTCACTGGGATTGCTGAAACACTGGTTTGCTCCGAGGTTTCTCTCATAGAGGGATTGTTCAGCTCCACAACAAGAATGAGAAAAGTTTAAATGCTCTGGGGCTCACTCCCAGGCACAAGATTTTATTATTTGAGCTTTTGTTTGGAAATAAATTGAGTTCTTGTCATAGATTGGGCGTCTTCTCCCTTGGTTCTTACATATCAAACTTTCTCATCATTCTGGAAAAAGATTCAAGTGTTTGTTTTCCTTCTTTTATTGGCACTCATCTTTGTTTATTTATTTTGTATTCTTGAGATGTGCTGCATCTCTGCAGTTTGTATTTCTACTTTTAGCGTTAAAATGCTGTACATACAAGTCTAGAATGCATATGAAGATTAGTCTAATTTTTCATGTGACTTTGACTTGAACATTTTTCTGTTTATGTTTATATTGCTATTTCAAATATGTGCATTACCTGTATTCTTTATGCCTTTTCCCCATCTATAACTCAATAAAATAATGTCCCCATTCTTCAGAACCATATCACGTGTGCGTAACAGTGATAACAGTTTCTGAATAATGACTGATAATTTTAAATGTGTTAATCTATATTTATATTTAATTCTATATCTATATCTGTATCTATATCTGTCTGTCTCAGGCTGAAATTCGTCTGATGTGGGATTTGAGATGGTGAAAAATTACCAGTGAGTGGTAAGCTCAGCTCAGGAGTAATTCTTCATAAGTCTCTTTGGACTTGAAAGGTAGATTTTCCTGCTCCATAAAGGTTTATGTACTTTATTTCAGTTCTCATCCATGGCTAAATTTAGAACTGATATTGCATGAATCAGTGGAGTGTAACCCATTTCACCAGAAGTTTGTGTGAGGACAGAACTTCCCTGAGTAGCTCTTGGAACTGGATGCTGTAGGACCGGGCCCTGCCTTGTGAGAGTCCCTCAGGCAGAGTCTCAGCTGATGTGAGCCAGCTTCATTTCCTTGACATTACTGGAGTTCTTCTGGTTTTTGCTCACTGAACACATCAGAGTTTACCTGCATTTAAATGAAACTTGTTTCTGTGAATCACGACCTTTTTAAAGGAATTTGTTGGGTTGGGGTTTTTTGCCCTCTCTACTAAGGAAAAGAGCACCATGACCTGGGAGATCTGTGGGCTGATGCAAGCCTTAGGCATTTAAATGGAGGACTTCAAACTTGTCACATGGATCTTCCCATTCCGTCCAACTCCCTTGATTTTCTTTTGCTGGATAGATCCAGTGAGGTGCTCAGTTCTGTGCTGAGGCATAGTCCTGACTAACGTGAACAGATGCACAAATGGATGCAGGACTGAGGCTTTAATGAGGAGATTTCTGAGTCTCTGGAAACAGGCTTTGATCTTAGAGTGAACTTATCAAAATTCTGAGAATGCTCTGAGCATTCATGGACATTAAAGTCCCTCAGAGCAAGGGCATGAAACCATTCAATGTCTCTCCTGCTTTGGGGAGATTCAGCTTTTTTTGGCTTTTTCTGTGGAAAAGACATTCACTGCCAGGAGAAACTCGAGGCCATTGTACAATGCTGGCTTTTTACTTCTGTAATATTCCTTTGGGTCTCAAAGGTTTAGTGAAGTCAGTGGGAAATTTTCTATCACTTTCAGTGTGTTGGGAACATGTCCTTGCTGCAAGTAAGACTCCATCAAATACAGCTGTTTACAAAGCAAAGAGAGAAGGACGTTTCTCGTCCTTGTCTCTTCAATGCTGTATGCCAAGCCTCTGTTCAGAATTTTAAATTGCAAAAATTACAAAATTTGTCCCATTTAAATAGAATGAAGACTGAACCAACTCAAGCTGTGGGCTATTTACCACAGGCAATAGCACCTCCAGGGAGAAGCCTGAGGGCTGTGAGTAGTGACAGTGGTGATGGGGACAGGTGATTTTTCTGACTTACCTACACCTCCATGGCTGAACTGAGTGGGGCTCTATTTTCTCATGTACCCCATAATGACAGCTCCTGATTCCTCTTACATCTTGGAGGCATAGTGTACACATCTAGGCATCTCCAAACAGAAACAAGATATGTTCCTGCAAACAAACAGCTGGGGCTGGCTTATAATTAGCATTTCTATTAATAGGACATCTTTTTTCATTTAGGTGAGCTGCTGCTGCTGTTTTGCCAATGGCATGTTCATTAATTTCTTTCCAGCTTCTCCTTGTCACTATTAGAGCATAGGAAGCAAGTTCATGGTTTAATAAGCTTGAGTTTCAGACTAGGCTAATAAAATAATTTTGATTCTATTTATCAGCTTTTAATTTGCAATAAAGGATTAAATTTAGATGAAAATATCTTCAACCTGAAAAGGGGATTTTGCTTAGAAGTTGACTGCCTTTAACCAGCACCTGGCTCTTTGCTTGAGCTTTGTGCTTGTAGTTACAGGGAAAAAAGCTCCAAGGTTGTCAGGAAACACAACAGAAGCCTCCTAATGATAAGAAAAGTGATGGACTGAAATCTACCGAGGTGCAGGTGGTGCAAAGACCTGTCTAGGACAGGATTTTTAATCCCAGGATCCGGTCCCAAACCCTTGTGAGCGTGTTTGCAGCAAAGGAGCCTTGCTAGAGCATGTGCTGCCATCAGCCTGGTTCGGCTGCCAACACTGCTGAACGCCGAGTCCATTCATTATTACTGCTGGGTTTTCAGGAGGCGGGATGAGCAAAATCAACATCAATTTCCAACAGATGGGACTAGAGGAGGGCAGCTGCAGGCACACGGTGCACTACATACGGCGGGCGAGCGCACGTGGAATCCTCTGCCCCCGGAGCTCCGGCGTTTCCATTACACGGGCAGCAGGAAAATACAATTATCTGAATTAACTGCCCGCAAATCCCCGCGCTTTGTGCCTCCCACTCGGGAATTCGGGCAGGAGACGGGGAACACTGAGCACAGGAGTGCCATTCCTCACGTGGCAGCGGTGGAAAAGCACATTCCTGCCTACGTGAGACGAGCAGGGGCATTCCTGAGAGCCTTTTCTTTTTTGTTCTTGGTAGCTCGCTCTGGTTTGTTTTTACCTTTCAGGCTGGCAAATGAAATTACAGCACAGGCATGCAGAGAATAAAATGCAGCGGAAACGTGTGTAAACAAGATTACTAGGGCTAAACAGTGCCTCTCAGCACATTAACTGCACTGGGGGATGTGAGGCTGGGAGCAGGTTTTGCCTGGGTACAGCAGATGCAGGCAGAAAAAATTAATGATGTGCTCTGAGAGAGCTGCTCTCACCCCGCTCAGAATGTGGACAAACTGAAGTGGGAAAGAAGCACGAAGAGTTCAATTTGTTTGGGGTATTTTTCTTATTATTTCCCCCAAAAAAATCATTAAATCATGTTGGATTTTGACAACTTGCAAAGGATCTCAGCTGTCATTTTGCTCTCTCATGCGTGGACCATCACACACCTGGCTCTCCCAGGACACGAGAGCTTTTGTAAGATGAGAAATCTGATAATGGCCAAAAATGTTTTGTTGGTAATAGAGAGGTGATACTTTTGGTTGGATTCTTTGTTGTTGGTTTAAAATGCTTGAGGCTGTTGATACGAACCCTGTCTGCCCAGTCTGTCTGAAGAGCTGTGAACTCTTACCTTTGAGAGCTCTACCTGAGGAAGGGGCCATGGGAGAAATAAAATTATCTCGTGTTTTGTGGGAAACAACATAACCACATCACGACAAATCCTCCACCTTTCTGCTTGCTGGCAGAATCTCTGCTCCCTCCCACGCAGCCCCAGCTGGAGAGCCTTTACTTGCAGCAAAGCCACTCTGGTTGTGACAGTCCCTTTCCACTCACTGCTCCCTTTTCCTGCTCTCCTAGGGAGCTGCAGCTGCCACCACAGCCACTATTTTCTGCCAAGGGGCTCCCCACTTACGTAATTTACAAAAGACAAAGGAGGAAAATATTGAACTGATGCTAGACAGTGTCAGGGTGATCTTTCTACTGGCAGAGATTAACAGGTCTGGTGCTGCAGTGAGCATCCTGCTTCAATTTCAGGTGGAGAAAAGTCTTTCACCCAGGCCCTGAACCTGCCTCACCCACAAAGCCAGGGCAGAGAAGCTCTGTGCTCCTGTGCTTCTGGGTTCAAAAGTGCCTTTCAGGCCAGAGTTGAACCTGGTGTTTGGAGCCAGGCTAAGTTAATGTGTTGGGGGGAATGTGGCTGTGTGGAAGCTTTTCTGCATGTGGACTGGCCAAAATGTGGTCTCTTTGTCAGTGCCAGGATCAGTGCTGCTGCTGAGGGGTCATCCAGGGAGACTGTCCCCTTACTCCCCTCTCTGTCAGCCAGGGGAAGGAAGGAATAAGTATCTTGAGCACCTTGGTCTGGTGGAAGGTGTCCCTGCTCAGGCTAGGGGGTTGGAATGAGGTGGTCTTTGATGTCCCTTCCAACCCAAACCATTCCGTGATTCTGTGACCTTATTGAACCTTGCTGAGTGCTGGCTGAGTCAAGGGCCCTTAGTTTCTGTCCTTAAAGAGCAAAGCTCAAAGCAGCCTGTGGGAAGAAGATGGGGTAGAAGGCACAAATTAATTTTCCCCTGCTCACTCTGGGCTCTGCCCCATTCCTGCCCATCGGTGAGATGGATGCCAGTGTGAAAGCTGGGAACAGATGTGTGCTCCAGTAGCTAATGAGGTGTGAGTGATTGCTTCCCTTTCTTGCTTAGGAAGCACAGCAGAGTGCTTCTTTCTCTGCCACAGGCCATCCTCCAGGACATGTGAACAGGGATTCTAAGGCTGCAGTAAGGAGAATTGTCAGAGAGTGGGGAATGAGCAGAGCAGCCTTTGGGGACTGCAGGGGTGGCCGCAGCCTCAGTGCAGTTTGGGTGTTGGCTAAGGAGTATTTTATAAATGGAGCACAGCTATCATCCCTCAGCTGGGTGGAGGTTACAAGCCTCTGTGGAGGATAACCAATCATTTGGGTAGGCTTGAACAGGACAACTCACTGCAACAGTGTGGAGCCAAGATATCCCTGTGAGCACCTCAGCAGAAAGGCACGAAAGACTGAGGGGCGAAAAAGAATCCCATCTGTCAGTGCAAAAACCCACCTGATTGCTACAATACCATACACTGGTATTCCACGAGTCTCACAGAATTATGGAATGGCTTTGGTTGGAAAGGACCTTAAAGCCCATCCAGTTCCAACCCCCTGCCATGGGGGACACTTTCCACCAGGTTGCTCAGAACTCCATCTAACCTGGCCTTGGATATTTCCAAGGATATGGCATCCACAGAAACATCTCCGGGGAAGTTTCTTTCAACTCTTTTTCTCATTGATCTTGCACAGCTCAGGCTGAGAGGCAAATAAGGTGTAAGAGCAAACCCTTTCTTGCTGCTTTTGCTCAGGTACACTTTGTTCTTACACTATGAGATTGATGCACTAGAGAACAAAATTCTCCTTTCAGAGCCTTTCCAATGCCATTCTCCATCCTCTATCATGCATCCCTGGGCCCCACTGGCACTGGCTATGCAGGTGGAGAATTCCCAGGCTCAGCACCACACCCAGGGCAATTTCTGGGTTGAGTTTGCTTTACTTGATTTTTCCATTCCCTTTGTGCTTCATTAGAGTGACAAAAAAACAGGCTGCTCCCAGCACATATTTGTTAGGCACACATAGATTGGAGAGTAAAGATCTTTAAATGTGAGGGACATGTTTTTCTCAGTAGCTTTTTCCACCCTGTTTTGCCAAACTGGCACTCCCTGCTCAGCCTCATTTGGAAATTGTTACAAATAAAGCCCATACTGACTTCAAAGTACAAATAACTATGAAGAGAATGAGTCCAAGAGTTCATAGCTGTCCCAACTTTTCTTCACTTAATTGGGGGTTTACTAGGCAAGGTTTGAGATTCTGGAAGAAAAAAAACCACTGTAATATAATTTTTTTAAAAGGTATATTTAAAGCACTTTGATACACCAGAATGTGCTGCAGAAAGGCAGCTTTCATCACTTACCTTTGATCATCTAACAGGTTTTCTGTGAGGAATATGAGCAAGAGCTGATGGGAAAAAGAAAGGGACAGGCAACAGTTAATGGCCATTTTAAAAACTGGCTGTCCAGACTAGTGCAGCTGAGTAAATGTGACAGCTAAAACTGTGACTTCCCTAGCTCTGTCCATATGAATTGCTGGTAAAACTTCCCTTCCCCTAAGATGAACACTTAAAACCCCATGGTGAGCTTGCCATTCTCTGTGTTTGCACTGTTATGAATCAGAATAAAATTTTCTCCTCACAATTTACTTTATTCACAATATAAGAAGGTTCTAAGAATAAAATCTATCTATGTACCTTCTGACCCACCCTCCAAAAAAATTAAGCTCAGGCCTAGAAGGTTCTTTATATGTGGTTGTGTGGTGAAAAAATGTTCCTTTTTTATGGTATCCATAGTTTGAGGATAGGCACGAGGGAAAGTCAACCTCTGAAGAGATATAGGAAAAGCAGATACAGGGTAAGAGAATGGATGGGATGTGGAATAATAATAAATTATTTTGCCATGGCTTGAGGCCAAGAAGATGGGATTGCTGATAAGCAGGTGAATTATGTGAAAATGAGGTAAGGATATTTTCTTGTTCTCCCCTTGGACACAGGGAGTCCATTCTGAGAAAGGTGCTTTGATTAAATGGAAGTTGTTTCCAGGCTACACAACCTCCCTTTCTTGGTGTAGGAATGGGCACCAAAGATCCATCTCAGCAAATAAATGTATTAAATTCTTAAAGGAATAGGCTGCTAATAGTCTTATAAGGAAGGAATGAAAGACTTGGGAAAAGAAGGTTAGACAGCAGGGAAGAAAATAATAGGGAATGACTTTGGAAAAATGACAAACACTGAAGCTCCAAAAATTCAGTGTAATGAACCTCTCCAAGAGAGTACTCAAGGCCAGCCAGTGGAAACGCCCCTTGGTATCAACTCACCACCCTGAACCTCCCAAGATGTGAGGATGGGGTGAAGTGAAAATCACCCCCCATTTCTGCTTCTTCACTGTTATCCTGTCTGCTTTGTGCTGGAAATGTGTCTCAGTCACAGAACAACAGCATGCAAGAGAAGGAGAAGGAAGAAAAATTTGCACTGACGAGGATTCCATGGCCAATTGATTCCACAGCCACTGATCCAAGTGAATTTTAGCAGGCTGATGCCAGCACAGTGTTATTTTTCTTTCATGGGGTGAATTGTTTTCATCAGCCTTTTCCTTTCAGTAAAAGACCTGACTAAAGTGATGGTAACATTTCTAAACAGGATTCTGATGGTAACATCTCAAGTGAAAAAGCTGCAGGATGTACAGGAAATTTCCATCCCTCTTTTGTCTCAGGTAGCCATGGCACTGAGAGCAGTTTTTGTGACATTTCTGAAAGAAATGTCAATAAATCAGCTTCACTCGAGGGCCACATTAGCAGTGCAACCACTTTTTAAAAGAGTCTGGAAATAGTGTAAAAATCTCAGCTCTGTTCCAACTTAAATTTATGATTGTGAGGCACACCACAGTGTGTGGGACTTAAAACATTAACTGTTTTCAGAAAGACTTTTGGCTTCTTTCTGATGTAGTTTGATGCATAAGAGTAGTTTATAAGTGGTCACTTGTTCCAACACATATAAATATTAAGAAGGAAAAGTTTCTATTTTTTCTATTTCCCCCCCTGTATTTTGTCCAAATCTTAGAAGTAAAAGTACTTAATGAAATTAACTGAAAATTTCAAAAGCTCAAACTGAAACATTTTATAAGCCAGCAATTTTGTCCTAGCTGAAATGACACAGAGTGCCATGAATTAAATATATAGGAAATTATGGTTACCCCTGAATAATATTATTTGTAGTAAGGATTGTAGAAAACAGATAAAAAGGTGAAACAAAGGTTTACTGATTTGGATGAGATGTAAACCAGAAAACCAGATGTAAAGCAGAACATTGTTCTATTTTTTTCCACTAGCTCAATTTTTACTCAAAATCCATTAGACATTTCCTATTTTCCAGGGAGTTAAAGGCTGAGAAAACCACATTGGTGATCAAGGCAGAAGCTGAGAGTAAATAAAGCAAAGTAAATAAAGTAAATAAAGGATTTCTCCTAGTGTGGAGATTATCTGGTCTGGTGTGTGTGGTCAGCTTTCTGTGGCTCCCATCCAGGATCCCCATCAACCTGTTTGTGAACTTTTCCTTGTCCTTGTACTCCTAAAACACCTCCAGCAATCCATTGGAAGCTGTGGAAAAAACAGATCCTGCATTAAACACAACCCTGTGCTGGAAGAGTGATGTGAAAATATGAAGAATAATCTGTGAGGAAAGTAGTTTTATATTTCTGATCCTCATTCTGGGAATGACATAATTCCTTTCCAGATATACCTGAAATTAGAGCTCATATCATAAAGTGTGTTTGTCAATTCAATCATACAAGGAAGAAAGTTATGGAGCAGCTGATATTTGTGAGAGAGGTAAGAATAGGGAATAGGATTAAAAAAAAATACCAGCCCTACTGAGGTAACAGCTCTGTTGTGCTTCAGCCTGGAGCTACAGGCCTTGTGTTTGTTTCTCTGTTGCCAGAAAAGCTTAAATGGAGGTTAAGGTACTATCTATCAGTACTTGGAATTTTATTTTGATATCTCAGATACCAAAGAACATAACTCAGGGAAATAATACAATTTTCTTTCAGTAGCATTGATCCAATTTGCACCTCGTTATTTGGAACTGTAACAAGTCAGAAGAGTTATCTTTGGTCACAAAGTGAAGCACAGAAATGCCTTTGCTGTACATTAATTAAGATAAAAGGGTATGATTGCATCTCATTCCCTTAGGTAGTTTAAGGTTAAAACAGCCTGGCACCAGGGCAGAGCTCTCAGAGTGAGCATTTTTTATGCAGGTTCTCCCATCTTCCAAAGCTCCAGCCTTCCCAAAAACCTAGTTTTGAGCTTTGGTAAAATTGGTAACATGTTCTGCCCTCACCCTTCTTAATGTTCTTCAAAATACATTTCTTTCCTCTTGGTTGTAACTACTTATCCTTTCTTCTTAAAATATAAGAAGGTGTTTTTTTTTTGTTTAGTTTGGTTTGGTTTTTTAATCTGATTGAGTACTTTTCCAGATTATTTTATCCTACGAAGTTTCTCTGTCTCTGTGGATCGTTCTTTATTTTCTCAGAAGTTTAGGAAATTAATCTTAACATCCCTGCCTGTGAAACTTAGATTGAATGATCATTATTGCCTACTAATGTTTGGTTCTTAAGGTGGCCCAAGAATTTTTTTTTTTTTTTCCCCCACACAGTATTTCAATTTAGACTGCTCTCCAGTTAATACTTATCTGACGATATGCAAATGCAAGATGAGTGTGAAAAACCACAAACTTGTACCTAATCAAAGTGCAAAAGTAAGGACTTTTTTCTTCATTTGTCACACTTAGAGAAGTTTAAGTGGTGGTCTTCAGGTAAGTCCACTCAAGTTCACATCAGGTGAGTGGGAGAAGATTCCAGGCCAAAGAGATTGAACCACTCACCGCATGAAGAAAACTTGACCTGACAACCCCCAAATCTGCCCTCACATCAGCTGAGGGATCAATGACCTCAGTGGCTCTTTCCCCTTTCTCTCCAGTGATTCTCTTCATGCTCCATGAAATGTGCATTGCTTTGACAGCCAGCAGAGCACTGAAAGATGGAAAAGAAATATTGCAAATGTAAAGTTCTTGGCTCACTGGGTTGATCTCCCAACAGAGACGTGTTTTGTCCTGCATGGGGTCTTCAAACTTGAAAACCGTGAAATAACTTCTAGAAGAATTTGTGACAAAAAACCCACAGTTATTATTAGATTTGTAATTAGCCCCCTAATTTCTGATTCTTTTCTGTCTTGTCCACTGTCTTTTGCTCCTACAACACTCTTTAGCAGAAATCAGTTGTTTGAAACAGCTCAAAGAAGATGGTGTTTGCAGTAGAAATGTTGCTTCTAGTCACATGCAGTCCATAGTGTTTGCTCCTTGTCTTGCTTGAAGATAAAAGATTTTCCTAAAAGCAGCTGTCTGGCTAGAACAGAACAGGGAAAGCTGAAATTCCAGGGATTAAATTGGATTTTCCCATGCAAGAGCATGCATAGAGTGAGACTTGCCAGCCTGTTTACTCCTCTGTAGAGCCCAGTGAAGACAGCTTCAGAAGCTCACAGATAGCTCACATACCAGGAGAAGTTACTTCTCAGTGATGAATCCATACTAAATTTATCCCAATTCCAGAGCAGCAGTTTATGGTGCTATAGTTTATAGCAGTTTATGTTTTAAAAAATAACCTCCTTTCCTTGACTTCTGAGATTTGAGTTTCACTTGGGAAACTTCTCTCAACAGTTCTGTTTTGGTTTTTGTTTTCCTTCTCTTACAAGTAAAATCATGAGCTGCTGAAAGGTCCCAATTTAAGTTCTGTGGGACAGCAGGGCCCTCCAAATGGTCTCTGTAGAAATGGCTCTTGGCAAAGGCAACATGCCTGCTTTTTTATTTGGTTTCTTCTATGAGGGTGAAATTCCCACCATGAGGGCAGCCGTGGGCTGGAGAAGGAAGGTAGTGTATAATCATGGGAGATAAATAGTCAAAATATTACTAATCTGAAAGTGGAAGGAGGGAATACAGACCTAATGGGTACAAGAGATAAATAGGTAAGAGTGCAAACTGTGGGGATACAATGAGAAAGGCAGACAAAAAGAAGAGGTGAGGGACATTGTCCTCTGCTCTCTGTGGGATTCCAGGGATGCCACTAAAAGGAAGATCTGCATGAGTACAGGATACAAAAATTTATTAGGAGGAGGCATTATAGTCAGGTAACATCATGATAGGAAATCAAGAATGACTGACCTGTAACATTTTTATTCCTCAGTGAAATAGGTGTAAAATCCATGTGAGAGTCGTAATCATAGAGGTTCTCATCATTCTCAGAATGTCCAGCTGAGAGTAGAGAAAGGAACCTGCAATCAGCCTAAGCATACAGCTGAGCTGATAGCTCTCTAATATTCTGGTTTTGGGGTATTTTTGAAGTTTTTTTTTTATTATAAATAGTTACCAAATTCACTTTGTAAAATGGGTACCCAGTAGCAATACCTGGAATGTAAGATGGCTCTGCTTATTTTCCTCTGAGACTTTAGCCTGGAATCGGGTCACTGTAAGTGGACCTCTATGGCCCACTGTAAGTGGACTCATATTGTTCCCTCTTCCTGCAAGTCCCCTGATTTGGATGGATTTTGAAGACAAAAATATATCACATGTAGGCTTCAGGTGTAGCTTTTCAAATTTGCAAAGTTTCAACATGTAGAACAGTTTTGGTGGTTCTAGGATAGCTATGGACAAGAAAGGAAACATTTTCTGGGCTGAATCAGTGAAATACAGATAGTGGCATCATGAATTTCAGTGGACCTTGGATACATGGGTTCAATCACAAACTTTAGGCATTGAGCACCTTCAAATCCCCAGCTGCAGAAATCAGTCTGTGAGATGGACAGCTCCAGCTTCTGCTCGCCCATGTTTAAAAGTCTTTCCTGTCTCTATAAAACATGTTGGCCATAAAAAATAGAACAATGCAAGGAGGCAAAACCCCTCTAGATGGAATTAAGTCATGTGAAAGTTGGGAACATCAAGTCTCAAGAAGACTTGCTCCTGTGTTTGTGTTAATTGTCTTTTCTAACAGTGCCAATGCCATGAAAAGGAAAAAGCTCGTCATCTACAACCATATAAAATAGTGTTAATAGTATGTGCCAGACACACATTTGCAACCAACAGGATTTTTCCAGTGGTTCCCATGTGTATCTGTTAAAAATGTGTCTCAGTACCAGGAGTCACGCAGGTATTCCAGGAGGAAAAAAACAAAATCCTGGTTGAAAGGAATACTGCTGGCCATGTGCCTGAGGTTGCCTGTTAAAGCCAGAAAAGATATAAGATTGAAATAATGTGAGATAACGATTTATTATGCAACTCCCTCATGTTAAAAGGAAATAAGGACCTGTTAGATTCCTGCTTTGCTTGCATTTAAATAACAAATGCTTATATTCTCAAGATCTTAAGGGCTTCAATCTTCTGCACATAAGAAACCATCTTTAGTTTAGTGATCAAAGGAAACAGATGGTCTCTCCTTTATGCACTAATCTTCCTGTATGTTTCAGAAAATTAAGGTTTGGGGAGTGGAGTTGAGATGGGGTGAATTCTTCTCCTGGGAGAGAATATTCAAGAAAAATCACTTCAAGTAGATTCACTGAAAATCATATCTCTTTTTATGGATAAGTAGTTTGCAGGCAGATTGCCTATTGCTTTTCCAGAATATTAACAGCTTGTTTTAGCAGTTCTCTGTTGTGCAACCTGTGAGTAGCTATCTCCTCTCTTCCCAATTTCATCTGGGCTACACTGTGACAAAGTAATGTCTCTGCTGCAAGTTCTACTGTGGTTCACTACCAAAGTGTTCTTCACTTTAGGGTGAGGAAGGCAGATTTTCATCTGGGATTTAGTCTCATTCTGCTTGTTTTGTGCACTTGAGAGCAGAAACTTTTGGAATTAAATGTATATTTTGGAGAAAATGTCAGAGAAAATGTGTATCTGAAGAAATCAGTCAAATATGGATTACCTTGTGTCTTATATATTTAATATCATGTAATGTTTGCTCTAATCATACACAAGTACAGTATCAGGCTTCCAGTGACCCTACAGGGAGACTTTGCTGAGTGAGACTTTCTTGTTTCCTGAGTTTTGGGTTAATGGTGGGGTTTTTGGTTGGTAATTTGGTTCTTGTTGGGTTCGTTCAGTGTTTTATTATGCAACTTTTATAGAACTGTCTTTCAGTTCTCCTCCACAGAATCATGGAATCATTAAGGTTGGAAAAGACCTCTGAGATATCAAGGCCAACCTCTGACCTTATCAACTCAACCAGAGCACTGAGTGCCTCACCCAGTCATTTCTTGAACACCTCCAGGGATGGGGACTCCACCACCCCTCTGGGCAGCCCATTCCAGGCTTGGTAATCCTTTAAAATCGGAAAGTAAACTCAGATTTGCATCAAGGAATAGAAAACTGGACAGAAATTAGGGAACCTCAGTGTTGTATTCACTTTGTGAACAGCAAGCAGTCTGTACTTGCTAAGGAAGCACCAAAGGAGGAATCCACCTCTCAAATTTTTTCTATTCTCTGTTCAGAATTAGTGAGCAGTGTAGGTAGGAGACACTGAGCCTGTGGCAGTGGATCTGAGAGGACACACGAGCCTTTCTCAGTCATGTATTTGTCCTCAGAATTCTTTAAGGTGAGGCAGCACAAAGTACCACAGGTCATTTCATGTTATTGTGCCGTGGAAGACTGAATGACAGTTTGAAGGCCAAAGGGTAATTCAGAGATATTTCAAATATGGGACAGGTTAGTGGTGACCTTTCTGCTTCTGAAAGGCTGGTCATGGTGGGCTTTTGGTCACTACCAGCAATGTCATCATCAGGTGTAAGTTTATTGTGAGATTTACAGGCTGCATCCATGGGCCCAGGCCAGTGCTCTGAGGCTCAACAAGGCCAGGAGCTGGGTCCTGCCTTGGGTCACACCAAGGCCCTGCAGCTCCAGGCTGGGGCAGAGGGGCTGGAAAGCTGGGAAAGGGCCTGGAGGAGCTGGGGACAGTGGCTGGACAGGAGCCCAGGTGGGCAAGAGGCCAATGGCACCTGGGCTGTGCCAGCCATGGGGTGGCAGCAGGGCCAGGGCAGTGACTGTCCCCTGTGCTGGGCACTGCTGGGGACACCCCTCAGATCCTGGGGCACTCCTGGGAACCTCAGGACAAGAAAGACATTGAGGGGCTGGAGTGTGTCCAGGGAAGGGGAGGGAGCTGGGGAAGGGGCTGGAACACCAGGAGGGGCTGAGGGAGCTGTGGGGGCTCAGCCTGGAGAAAAGGAGGCTCAGGGGGAACCTTCTGGCTCTGCACAACTCCTGACAGGAGGGGACAGCCAGGGGGGTCAGGCTCTGCTCCCAGGGAACAGGGATAGGATGAGAGGGAACAGCCTCAAGCTGTGCCAGGGAGGTTCAGGTTGGGCATCAAGAAGAAGAGGAGTGTGCAGGTAACTTTGCTTATAAATTTGGCATACTCCATATCATAGAAATGATCCCAACCTCCTTCATGAGTAGTAACTCTCCACCACCCAAGGAGAAGTATGAAAGCCCATATATATCTGGAACTCCCTTGAATGATGGGGAAAAAAAATCCTATTTCTTTACTTTAAGCTTGCCAAAGCTGGAGATAAAAATCTTAAAAGGGGGAAAGTGACAAATTTCCCTCAGCTAATTTAGAAACAGAAGGGGAAGTTACAAATACTTGCAAACTGTCAGTACTTGCTTGTCTACCCACTTAATGGAAATATGAAAGCTACGCTGAAGAAAACCAGTGCAAATTTTCTGCTGTATTTTGACAGCCTTTTTTTCTGAGGACATTTCTGACTTTTCAGTGAGTATGCAGGAATAATGCAAGTATGCAGGTCTCTATGGTCACAGGAGCCTGTTTATATTTCCTTACACATTGACTGAACATGATAATGCAAACTTCAGGAAAGTTGTGGTTGTTATCATAAAGAAACACTTCCCACATTTCCAGCCTCCTAATTTTAATACAGACAGGTGCCAGGAGGAATTGGTTAGTTCAGTGGTAGTGCCACTCTGCAGCACAAGCTGATCATGTTTCTTCAATATTTGATATGATGAGGCATTGCAATACCTTCAAAGCAGGGTTCTAACATGTAGATGCACCTGCCATGACTCAGGAATTAGTGTTGAGATGGCAAAGCCCAGTCAAAGGCCTTTGCAATTAAGTTGACCAAGGCTTGCTTTTCTTAAATCCAGCTGTTGTGCTTAAATTCAGTCACCTTTGTTGCTGACTCTAATGAAAAACATTTGCAGTGATATGTGATACAGCCTGCTAATGTTCTGCAGAGGCAAAAGGTAAAGGCAGGTGTAGGGTTTCACTTAAGTGATTTAATAAATTAACTTTAATGTGACCTGTAGTTCCTTTGCCTAATAATAGGTCAGCAAATGAATTTGAATATGTATTATTTGAAAGATGAAAGCTAATGTTAGCATCTGAATGGGAATGGAAACCCGACAAGTTTTTATTGAGTGCCAGTCTTCTCATTATTTCCAGTGAATAATTCATGTCCTGACAGTGGCTGTGGCAGAAAGATTGCATCACCAGACATGAGACAAAACCAGACCTTTCTCCCATCCCGTTCACACTTTAAGGTGTGCATTCAGGTAAGAACAAGACTGAAACGCCAGTTCTCCTCAGGGTTCAGTAATTCACAGCATCTGGAAGCAGCCTGGTGTGGAGCAGGCCCTAAGGAAGACAGCAGGGCCATGAGGCCAAAGTGGCAGTGTTTGAAGGTCAGGGAGGTGTAGTTTCCTGCATGGACAGCACTCCCCTGCACAGGGAGCTTCTCCTGAGCCCAGTGATAAGGGTGTGCCAGGAGATTCCCTTCATGCACCTGACATGGCCTTTCAGGGTGGTCTATTGCAAATAATCTCCTTCATCCTGGATATAATTTAGTGAAGAATTATTGAATAATTTTCTAAATGATATCAGGGATATAAAATGCTGTTAAAAGACAGAAATGGTGGATTCTGTTGCTTGAAAGCACCCAGTGAAACTGATGCCGTGACTGAGATCAGTTTTTTATTCAGCAAGTAAAATGTCAAATTAAAAACAGCTCTATTGATACACCAAGAAAAGGGTTCTTGGTATAATGCCAACATCAATAATTATAAAGAGGAGACAGCAGGCTAAAAGGCATGGCTGGCAGCACTTTTAAAATATTTGTCCTTGGTGGGACCAGTGACTGATTTCGTTTAAATTTAGATTCCAAAGAAAAATAACATCTCAAAGGGCATATCATAAAACTTAACTAGTTTATTTGTTGCAAACCAGATCAAACAAAATACAGTAGAATAAATATTTATTGGTTTTAAAATAGTGGAACAGCGCTACAGTCAGATGAGTGAGTTGATTCAGTACACAGAAGGTGAGGATTTAGTAGATGGAGGGAGGGGATTCTGCCCCTCTGCCCTGCTCTCCTGAGCCTACCCACAGAGCTGCATCCAGCCCTGGGATCCCAGCACAGGAAGGACAGGGAGCTGCTGGAGCCAGGCCAGAGCAGGGACACCAAGGGCATCAGAGGGATGGAGCAGCTCTGCTGGCAGGAAAGGCTGAGGGAATTGGGATTGTTCAGCCTGGAGAGGAGAAGGCTTTGGGGTGACCTCATTGTGGCCTTGCAGTGCCTGAAGGGAGCCCATAGGAAAGATGGAGAGAGACTCTTGGCAAGGGCCTGGAGTAACAGAACCAGGGGGAATGGCTTCAAAATGGCAGAGAGGAGGTTTAGATTGGATATTGGGAAGAAATTGTTCCCTGTGAGGGTGGTGAGGCCCTGGCACAGGGTGCCCAGAGCAGCTGTGGCTGCCCCATCCCTGGCAGTGTTCCAGGCCAGGTTATGAAAGGTGTCCCTGCCCATGGCAGGAGGTTGGGACAAGATGACATTTAAGGTCCTTCCAAGCCAGGCCAATAGTCTCTCTTCATCTTTCTGGGTTTCAGATCTCTGTCTGTCAGTGTCTATGAGCATGTGGTGTGTCCTAGACAGTTCCACATGGGGAGGAGATTTAAATTGACAGATTCTGTCTCAGTTATGGCTCATCTCTTTATGATTTATCTCCAAAAGGAAGCAGGTCCTGCGTGTGGAGGGCAGACAAAAGGTCTCCAAGCAAATATTAGCTATTAAAGCCTATTGAGTGGAAATCTGCCTTTAGTTTATGGAATGGTCATGCGCTTAGACAGTTAAGGCAGAGCCTATTGCCAGTGGGTGATCTAAACATTTTCTGGCAGATCCTGAGAGAAATCACTGTGAGTGAGGTTGGTGAAAGAAGAAAAGGCTTCTTAGTTCATTCACCATTCTCCAACCAGTCATGCACGAGCCCATGGTGGTGCAGAGCACAAATATGGGTTGAACATTCACAAGTGACACTGGTGATGAGTACCTGGGACAAGGTAACTCGTCCAGATAAGAGAAATAAAGTTTATTGTGACTTCCTGCTGCTCTGGCTCTGCAGCCTTTTGTTTGCAATGAAGAGAACACATTGCACAGGCAGGAAGCTCATCTCTGGGGCAGAGAGAAAAATGTCTGTGGACATTGTGGAGATAACTCAAGCCTTTGGGACCAAGTCCAACAGGACTGCAGTGGATGATCTTTCCTAATCATTATTTCATACATCCACACTCTCAAAGTCATATTCCTCCAAGGGATAAATCATCATTATCCTTTTGGAGCCATTGCAAGACTCTTCCATTCAGAATGCTTTTTTAAATGTATCCTGTCAAACTTCTGCTGGGAAAGAAATTTCTACAGCTCCCCTTACAAAAACAGTTTTCAAGGGGAGTTTCTTGGAGCTCCCTTATAAAACAGGCCCCTTAAAACTAATGTACCTCTGTTTTGGGGGAGAAAGCTGTTTCTGAGAGTGCTGCAGCAATGTTTTTAGTTTTCATCACTATTTCATTAACATGTATACTGGCTTCAAATGATCTCACATTCCTTGATACTTCTCAGGCAACTTACAAAACACTAAGTTAAGAGAAAGTGCTCTGCACCAAGCCAGTGCCTGCTCTGATGTGGTGACAAGTGCTCTTTTGGGAACACTATGTCTCTGTTGGGGATGTCTCATTGCAATGCATGGATGTAATAACCCATGGAATCCTCTCTCCCTCCTACTGGAGTCAGATCAGTCCTGAATTTTATCCACTTTTTCAACAGGAAATCACCTGATCTCACATACTGTGCCTGGCCTGAACATTAAAAGAACAGTCTGATCCACTGTCTGAAGCTCTAATGACATCAGAAAGGATATTTTTTCAAGATCACATGCTCAAAAAATTACTTTCAAGTATTAACTTTCATTCAAAACAGGAAAAAAAGACGTCAAAGCACAAAGATTTTATGCTATTTCAGATGAATGCTCCTAAGTTCTGAATGTGATTGTCTAAATAGCAAAAAATAATCCAATTATCATCTTTTTCCAGTGGTTAAATTTGAATTTGTTATACGTTTTTATAGTAATGGTGTCTTTATGTTTACCAAAAATAAAACCCTGCCTACTTACTCCAGGAGCTGTGTAGTCCCAGTGGAAATGCCACATGGTGGATAAAAACTTTTTCCTGTGCAGCCACAATGTTCTGTTTTCTTTCACCTTCCATGTTGTGAAATTACTGTGCACTAATTTTAAGGAATTATTTACAATTGTCCTTTGTTTGTGTCCTTTTCCAACCCCATGTGAAAATTAGTTTTCTTCTACCTACCACTAGAACTGGAATTTCCCTTGAAAAAATGTAAATATCCATAGCATCATGCCAGGTCGCATCAAGTCATTCAGGCTTTCATGACATAACATCAGCCTATACAATGTGACATGGTTGCTGCATCGTGTCACAAATCTTCAGGGATATTATAGTTTTTTAATAAATTATTTTGGAAGTTACCATGGCTACAAACCCACTTTATTCTGTTCCGATTTGAAACATTTCTTTAAATATTGGCTAAACCACTCTTTCCTTCCCAGCAACAGCACGAGTGTTTCAAATGAGCTGATTGTCAAGTTTTGAGGGTGAGGAAACTCCGAGCATATTTCCATGAGGTTTTTGGTTTTGTTTTTGTTTTGTTTATATTTTTAATCAGCTGTGATTTCTTTCCTAGGGATAAATGTAAAATGTGAAGAAAGGGATTTTGTTGCTATTTAAATAGCACCTAAGAGGACTTAGCTGCTATAGGCCAGGACAACTCCAGTAGACTTGTGAAGGTCAAGGTGTTTGTGGGTTACAAAAGAGCAGTGTCTGGAGTAAGAGGCAGTGCCTTGTGAATGTCAATTGTAATTGCTTCTCAGAAATCCTCATATTTTCCTTGGAGTTAACCAGAGGCATTAAGCTGGAACAGCTTGGCAGGACACCCTGTGGAACAGCCTGACAAAGAGGCTTCATTTCCCACCCTAATACTGGTGGGGATTTGGAGGTTTGATCAATGGAAAGGTTTTACCTCATCCTGTAGGTTCTAATGATGCTGCACTGCTGCTGCTACAATGAGCAGGAAAAGGGAAAATAATGCAAAAATGGGCCTATTTCCCCTCCTGCCTGTGTATCAGGGACTTGGCTGAGTGCAAGATTCATCACACTCATTCAGATGTGACCTTCCTCAAGTCCAGACTTCTCTGCCTCTGATGGAGGCCATCATCAGGCAGTTCCAGTGAAATAAAATCACTTTGAGGGAGAAGGATGTGAATTGTGATTCCCTAGCTGTGTTCTCACAACATCTCCCTATAAGGCTGGCCCTGGGGAAAGACCTTAAGGCAGTTGGTTTAATAAAATTGGAGAGAATCTCATTTTATTTCTCTTACTATGTGTGTTTTCCCCTCTTTCTTCCTTCTCATTTCTTTTTTTCTTTCTCTTTTCTGGCCATAGATGATTTTATTTTTGGGATTCTAGTGTCCACCCTTAGCAAGTCCCAAAGTCTGGCAGTTTTTCTAAGAAAGTTTGTGTAATTCCCATCTGAATTTGCAGCCAGATGCTGAGAGTTTCAGAGTCTGTGGAGGAATACAGCCTGGGAAAATCACGTCTGCAGAGAGAAGGTAACTTTCCTTGAGTTTTGCTCAAAAAAAAAGTAAAGACATGTCTTGGTTCACCTTCCCCTTGTGTAGTTCTGGAACATCCCATGGCTGGTCTTACTGGGCTGAAAGGAAGAAAAAAAGTATTTGTCTTTTGCCTTTTTGGTTTTAATTTGCTTTTAATCACTCAGATTACATTATTTTAATTTCTATTAGAAGTTGATCTTTTGAAATTCTATTGAAAAGTTGATCTTAGTTTTAAGTTTTAAAATCCCTTTATGACAAGCTTCTTTGCTTACTATCCTAGTCGTGATTTTTAATATTTCCCACAAAAATGAAAGGGAAATTTGTTGGAATTTTACCAGATGCTTTAATACTCTTTATCATAATTATCTAATATCTGTATTATGAAATGTGAAATCTAGGAATTGAAAACCAAGGAAAAGAATTCTATCCTTTCCCTCTGGGGATTTTGCACATCATATTTTAGTACACATTATATTACTGGTATATATTTATTATATGCAATAATTACTATAATACATAGTTTATAAATATTTTAACTACATATGCTTTTGTATGCACACATTTTGCAGTGATTTCCTTTACTAGTAGGAAAATCATTAAGACTAATTGCTAGAAAAGTAGCAGTTGGCAGGATGGAAGATCTTGAGGGACAAGTTTTAATAGAAAAACATCTATATTAGCAACCTTTTCTCTGTTCTTCCTCATTTTCATCATAAAAATGGAACAAATGTCACTGATTAAAGCTGTTTAAAAATAAATCTTCTCAAATGTGCATGCAAAAGTTAATGGTTTCAGGGGAGTTAAGGCTCCCATGTGGCCAACAGCAACTCCATTAGATTTGAATAGTTTTGTACATCCAGAGTCAGCGTGCAATGTAGTTTTCCTTTGCATTTTATTGGGTTGTTCCTTCCTGTGGTTATTTCCTGCAAATTCTCATGACTAATCTGCTTCTGAGGTGGTTCTTTTTGCAGTCAAAACCCATTCCCTGGATGAATAAGACTTTGGGAATCAATGGGCATGATGGCACCTGAAAAGAAAGTCAATGAAAGTGATGCAAGCCAATTTAAAATGTCACAAAAGGGTGACCAAGGTTCTGATTTTTATCCCTTGGCAGTCACCTCACAGTGGGTTTGAAAGAAGCATTTTCAGTTGGTTTATGATCTGTGCCAATGCCTCTCTTTATAATCCATCACTTGGGCTCTTTTAGCTTCTGTAATTTTTGCTATCCATTTCAGAAAGAAACTGAGATTGGCCAAATTTAATGAAGGTTTTTACTGGAATCCAAGTCCTTTCATTTCTAATACCCACTCTGTCTAGGTATGAAGTGATTTAAGATTCTGTAATTTAAGTATCTGGGAATTTCAGAAAAATGAGAAATTGTATTATCCTCCATTAAGTAGTTATTTGGTTTGTGAGAAAAATGTAATTCTGAAAAGAAAGAGCAGAGAAAAGAGTTATATTGTTAGACTATGATTGTCCTTGTGAAGCAGCAGGAGAGCCTCTCCCACACAGGAGTTCAGTTATTCCTCCAGGATTCCTGTTTCCCATAAAACAGGATCCTGGCTCCTACCCTCACACTCACCTGTCTGATATTATTGTGTGCAGCGTTGTGGAAATGTGTTGATGATGTGGCAGCTCTGTGTGTGTCTGTGTGAACAGGAGGATGTCAAAATCAGGGGCAGGGTGACAAAACCCCAGCACAATTACCTTTGCTTGGTATTTCCAGAAATCCAGAAATCTTTTTTTTTTTTTCCTTCTCTGTGCCAGGGAGCAGCAAGAGCGAGGCAGATGGGAGTAGCACTCTCATGGAGTGCACAGTCCCACAGATCCACACAACATCAGAGAGGACCTGGGATGATAACCAAGATTCTGGGGTCAGGCAAGAATCCAGTGATTTTGGGCACAAGCTGACCACCAGCTGAACATGAGCCAGACATGCCCAGATAGCCAAGAGGCCAGTGGTATCTGGCTTGGAATGCTCTGGCAACAGGGCCAGGGCAGTGACTGTCCCCTGTGCTGGGCACTGCTGGGGACACCCCTCAGATCCTGGGGCACTTCTGGGAACCTCAGGACAAGGAAGACATTGAGGGGCTGGAGCGTGTCCAGGGAAGGGAAGGGAGCTGGGGAAGGGGCTGGAGCACCAGGAGGGGCTGAGGGAGCTGTGGGGGCTCAGCCTGGAGAAAAGGAGGCTCAGGGGGAACCTTCTGGCTCTGCACAACTCCTGACAGGAGGGGACAGCCAGGGGGATCAGGCTCTGCTCCCAGGGAACAGGGACAGGATGAGAGGGAACAGCCCCAGGCTGTGCCAGGGGAGGGTCAGGTTGGAAGTCAGGAAGAATTTGTTCACTGAAAGGCCTGTTAAGATACTGGAAGTGGCTGTCCAGTGAGGAGGTGGAGCCCCATCCCTGGAGGTGTCCAAGAGATGACTCAGTGCTCTGGGCTGGGTGACACCGTGGTGGTTCGGTCACAGGTTGCACTCATTGATCCTTGAGGTCTTTTCCAACCTTAGTGATCCTGTCACCCTGCACAGGTTTGTAGCACCGAGGCAGGGCTGAGACCAAAGCAGCAGGTGCAGGCAGTGACTGAGGATGAGGGGGGACACGAGGCAGAGCAGAGGCACAGCCACCACACAGCTGCACACAGATGAACCCCAGCTGCAGGGCGATGCTCCTGGGCTCTGGCACTTTTTTACTGTGTACTGTGCTTGCAGCACAAATGCCATCCACCCAGGAAGCTTTCCTGCAGCACACAGGAAAGCAAGTGGGGCTGGCTGATACTCACAGGACCTACCTCTGGGGCCCTGGCTGTGGTGTTTGGTTACTGTGGCCTTGAGCACCATGTAGGCTTTCATTGCCCTGACCTGCAGCCTCCCCACGTGCACCTTCTGCTCATTGCCCCAGGACCTCTGTGAGCCCAAGCCACAGCACCCACCTGTGCCTTTGGCTGTGTTCCAGCACCCAGCCCCATCCTGCTGAGTGGATTTTCAGGGCTGACCTTGATTTGTTTGCACCATGGAATGAGCATGCTGCCATCACTCATCTCTGCTTGCTCTGCTCAGGCCCCGGGGAACAGTGCTCTGGCCAAGTGGGTGCTGCATCTGCCCATCTTGTGGTCACCCTTGGTTTCTTGTTGTCCTTCACAGAGCAGCTCTCTTCCTGTTGATCCCTGGTGAAGGTCTGGGCCTTTAGACCTCTCTTCAGTCACTGCTGGGAGAGACAGGCACACACAGGGGAAGTTCTGCTTGAATTATGTGTGTGGGATGTCTTTATTCCCCCTCTCCCTGGGAAGGCTGGGTCCTCAAACTATGTGGTGGGATAGCATCAACACAGAGGAAGCAGAATACACTGGCAGCAAAAGTCACATGAGTGTCATGATAAAAGTGCTGCTTTTGAGAGGATGAAAAGGAAATCTGAGGGGAAGGGACAAGGAGAACAAATTAGTAAAATAGTCTAGAAAGGGAAGGTGTTGGATGAAGCTGAAATCCACCACAAGAGCTGGAAGTTGTCAACCAGCACAGGATTGAGCAAGTTCAACCACAGACATGATAAATGAGAAAGTTTTCTGTTTCTAACATTGTATCTGACCACAGTGTCCCTAAGGCTGAGTCCTCTTTCTGCAAATTTCATCTCAAGCCAAAAGGCACATGTTTTACCCTCAGGCCAGAGGAGTTACCACTTGTGTCCTCTTTGGTCTCAGAAAGCCTTCCTTGCTTGCTTTCTTCCTTGCTTAATTCGGGGTTTTAAATAAAAAATAATCCTACTGGGAACTCTCATCCATTGATACTGTGGCTGCTTCTGCATCTCCTTCTGCCACATCAACCCTATGTTCTGAATCCCTAGTTCTAAGAAAGATATTCCTGCTCTCTTGTTTGTGCTTGGATTTTTACTGGCAAAGTCATCTTCAGCACAGAGTCAGTGTCAGGTTCAGTTTGTCTGCAGTAAGGTCACACAAGTTGTTTAATATAAAAAATAAGTAGCCCTGGCAGTGTTTTTTAAAGCCTTAGCAATAGCATGTGGGAGGGATTTCATTAGTCGGCAGAGTGGTTCTTATGAGCAAAATGCAAACAGAACCAAAAGTTTCCATTTCTCAACAGTCACCCAATGTTTGAAGAGCCTGTTTTTTAACACTGCACTGAATGATGACTGCACATTTCTAAATGACAGCTGTTTTGAAGGCCCTGCACTCATTAAAAGGTGCTCCAAGTATAATATCAGCATTATGGATTGGATACTGGCAACCTTTTTCCTCTAACCCCTTAGTTACCCAAAGATAGAGAGAGGGGATAATTTCTGAGATTCACAGCTTGAATTTTACCGAGAGACTAATCCCAGGTAATTGTGAAAAATGAGATCTGCCTTCACTGTGCTCTGAAGTGTGCTGTGGATCTCCTCTAAGTGTAACCAGACAGCTTTGGATTTTCCTGGAGAGAGGCCGAGTCACATCTGCAAAGCTTTTTTGGTGGATGGTGCCTTCAGTTCCCAGTAAGGTGAGTGGGAGCATCTGCTGCTCCCTCAGAGCACGGTACAGAACAGCTGGGGAGCTGCTTCTTTGCTCAGCACTGAGCTGGCCACTGATGCCAGCAGGCAAAAAGACAACTGGCTGATGAGAGCCTCAGAGCCTCTGTCTCCTTTGAAGCACTGCTCTGTGGGAGACTTGGACAGAGCTCTTGGGAAACATTAAGGCAAGTGGATGCTCCTGTCTCTGAGCACACTGTGCCCTGGCCAGACAATCAGCTGATGGCAGCCACTGCTCAGGAGCCGATGAGTGGCTCATAACAAACACGAGTGGCTGCAGGGCAAATGCTCCCTTGGCAAACATGACTCTGAGCCAAGCAAGGGAAAAGGTCAGGCTGAAGCTGCGTGCCACAAAAGCAGGATGCTGCAAGGGGGGTTTTAAGGGCAACCTCTTAAACCAAGACTTAAAACATTTTACTTTCTACCAGGCTTTGATTTCCTGGTCCTAGCACAAAGTCTGGCCTTCCTAACACTGGCTGCCTCCTTTTCTTCTGCTGTGTGCACGTATTTTTAAGCTTCCATACAAGATCCCAGCCGACAAACAAATGAATAAAACTCAAATTTGCCAATACCTGCTCTTGGGTATGTGGGGGCTGACTCCACCAAAAGCAGTGGTGCAACATCTGTGCCTCTGATGTAGGGATGCAGAGCACTTTGTGCAAACAAAAAATAGAAATTACCACAGCAGAACTTCGCTGCCGAGCTCTTCAAAGACAAACCTCTTCAGATGATTTAATGGCAGTGAAAAAAGCTGTATCAAATTATTTCCTTGTTTATCTGACAGCATCTAGATATGCCAGACATTCGAGCTCCATTGCAGGAGGCTTGGTGCTTCGATATGATAATAAATATTGTTTGTCCCAGAGCTCTCTGAATGTCCAGGGAGAGATGAGCTGCCAGGAGGGCTGCATGGGTGCTGTGAACTGACTAGGATTAGTATAAGGAGCAGCAGCCATGGAACACTGGCTCTCTGTCCTTCATCTAGAAAGGAGAGAGCAGGGAGCAAGTTTTAAAGAGTTATACCAAGAAATACATGGAATGCTATTTACACCTTACAACCAGGAGCTTTCCCCACACATAGAAGGTAGCATAAAAAAATGGAAGACTGAGCATGGAGGAAATCTAATAGACAAGTCAGAAAAGGCAGGAACAGGTATCTGCTGTGGAATTTATAATTGAAGGTTTATTATATGAATTTCTTTCTTTTTGACTGCAGTAAATTTTTCTGTGTCTCATTTTTTTCCAGTTTAACATGTACACCCACCAAATACTCCAGCCAAATCATTTCCAGCCTCTGGATTGTTTGTGGACTGCTGAGTTTGTTTGCTTTGCTCTTCTTCCTAAATTGCATGCCATTTTCTTTTCTTAATTACTCGAGTGAAGGAGGTTAAATACAACAGCAGAAAGTCACTGCTGAACATTCCTGAGAGGCTTTGTTATCCTGAATATCTGAAGCACATGAGATTCCATTAATAAAGACCAAAGTGTCTCTATAACCAATTTTTAAAAAAATTGTATTCTTTTTATCTCTGTGGGATGATTAAAATCCTCCCCAACCTCCTCTTTCACTTACTCAAAAAATAGATGTGTGTTTTGTTATCCAGCTAGCAGGGCCTGTAGCAACTATCTGTGTCCTAAAATATTCAGCTGCAAACAGCTCCAAAGTTAATCTAGGATGATATCCAGCAGGAGGGAATCAGAGTCTTGGCCTGTGCAGGTCAGGGGCCAGCTGTCACATAGCATGGACAAGTCCCCCAGTCCCCTATTCCTGTAGCAATGGGACTGGTGTGATGCCAGAGTTCAGCTCTGGAGATCCTTTGTTTCTTTGGTAACTACAACTTATTTTCATGCCAAATGATGTTGCCATTGGCCAGCAGGACAGTCTGTGTTCAGCCACTGGCAAGTTTCTTTGCAGTGGAAATAAACTCTGCTGCCAGTTCATCAAATGAATTAGATTTTGCCTTGATTTCCAGGTTTTTTTTCAGGCCTCTGGCATGATTAGCCTTCTGATGGTGCTTCTGTGACCTTCAGCATTAGTCTTCTATGATAGTTTAGATGGAATCAATTTGCTTGTTTCTTTTGTCTCAAATAAATTGGCAGCTTACACTTCCCCCTTTTTCAATGGCAAAAAAACCTGTTCTCTGTGTTCTTTTCCCCCAGATTTCAGGAAGGTGAAAGGCCCATTGCAAGTTACCCACAGCAGGAGCCCCTGCAGCCCCATGTGGTTCCAGGAAGCTCTGAACAATGCTGGCAGTGCTGGAGTGCTCTTTGTACACCTGTGGCCAGGATTTTATAGGGTTTTATACATTATGGGGGAAAGGAACAAATCCGGCTTCTGTTCTTAGGAAGGAATATGATGTGGAGTTGTGGGAGTTGCAAATGGTACAGGGAAGTTTTTCTGCTTTTCCAGCTGTGGAAAAGAGTGTGATTCTCTTTTATGGCAAAGAATTTAGTGGGAAAAGGTGCTCTTCTCCCCCACCTCCCCCTGTTTGCTCTACAAGCACAGGGAGAACAAGAAGGTAGGGAGTAAGGCAGGAGATATTTGTGCTTGTGGAAGTAAAAGCTGAGGTTAACTCTGTGTTTTTCTTCTTGAAGTGTAGGAACAGTCAAACACTGGTGCATTAAAAATTACTAGAGTCTCTTTCTTTTTGTTATTACCACAATCAGAGCTTCTCTCAAAGCCATACTAAGCACGAATATTTAAACATTAGGCTTTTTAAAAAGACTGAATCAAAATATCTGGAAGCAAATTGTTTTCATTCTACCCACAGTTGCAAATTTAACAAGACAAGGTCTCCTTTTGCCCCCTTTACTGATCTTGACAAGTGTTTGGCTGAATGCAGAATCACATTGCTGGCAAACATCATTGTGCCACTCTGGTCTCTTCCCTGTGTTTACTGACCCCATCCATCCTGGAACAGCTGCTTCTGAAATGGACTGGGAGGACTTTTGCAAGTGGTGGGGAATTTTTATGCACATTATTGGCCTGTATACACCTTTCACATGAACACAGGGCCTTTTAGGCCTGTAAGATGAGGTGAGGTTTAGAATCACAGAATTTCCTGGGTTAGAAAGGGACCTTAATTATCATCTCATTCCACTGCTCCCCCTGCCATAGGCAGGGACACCTTCCACTATCCCAGGTTGCTCAGAGTCCCATCCAACCTGGCCTGGAACACTGCCAGGACTGGGGCAGCCAGAACTGCTCTGAACAACCTGTGCCAGGGCCTGACCACCCTCACAGGGAACAATTTCTTCCCAATATCCAATCTAAACCTCCTCTCTGTCAGTGGGAAGCCATTCCCCCTTGTCCTGTCACTCCAGGCCCTTGCCAAGAGTCTCTCTCCATCTTTCCTCTGGGCTCCCTTCAGGCACTGCAAGGCCACAATGAGGTCACCCCAAAGCCTTCTCCTCTCCAGGCTGAACAATCCCAATTCCCTCAGCCTTTCCTGCCAGCAGAGCTGCTCCATCTCTCTGATGCCCTTGGTGTCCCTGCTCTGGCCTGGCTCCAGCAGCTCCCTGTCCTGCCTGTGATGCTGACCCAGGACTGGAAGGCTTTTCAGCCCCTCAGTGAAGTGTCTTTGGAGCCTGGATAACTTGTGCCTTAATTATGGATTTAATAAAGCTGGCAGATATTGCACCTCTCATTTAAGAACAATTTAGGTGAAAACTGTTTAAAGATGTGCAAGGGAGGGACATTTCATTGTCTATAGCAGAGGCTGTCATGGTCTTTGCAGAGCATGTTACAGACCCTTTATAATTCCTGTAAATGCTCTTTGGACTGTGAAGGCATTTGGGTAACAGCCAACACTTTGGTTGTGGGAGTCTATGGAAGGTCATGGCATTATCCAAGGAATATCTGTGTGCCTATTGGAGTCAGGTAGAAGAGGGCTGTGAGCCCCCCATGCTCAGATGGTCCTGCCCTGCTGTGTAAGTGCAGGCACAGTCTTGTGGTTCTCTCTGCTCACCATTCCTCACCTGGCTCACCCAAAATCTGAACCATGGGCTTGCTGGGAGGTGCCCTTCAAAATGTGCTGCACAATTTTCCTTTCCTTAAGAAGGGTCAGTGCTAGTCCTAAGCAGCTTGGCTGTGGTCCTGTTAATTAAGTAGCTGTCACTGATTTAAAGGATGAATCAGCAGGAACTTCATTTGTTGCTGGCTGAGAGCATCCAAGCAGTCACTAAAGCTGCCAGGATGTGTTTATTCCTACATATTCCTATGTTGTGCCCTCCACGTGACACAGCCTTGTGTGGGGCTGAAACGAGTCTGGATTCACAAAGCTGACATGAAATGTCAATACTGCAAACCATTTCTGACATGCATGAGCTTATACTAATCCAACTTAAGGTTTATGCAGACCCAGTCATTCATAAGTCCATCAGTCACCCAGCCCCTCATGTGTGCCCTGAGCCCCTGGAACAACACGGGGCCATCTGTTGCTTTAATGGAGGATTAATTTCTAGGAAAATCCAGTGCCCAGTATCAAAGCTGATATGCTTACATCCATGTTTGGCCAATTTTTTTAGTGCTTTTATTCTGGGCAGGAGCTGAATCTCAACCAAGATAAATAATGCACATGCATATCTTGAGATTGAGCCAGCATGTGCAGTTTTCAGAGCAATGAAGTCAGATTTGCTCAGTCTTGTGACTTCAGGTGAAGGCTTTGTCATTTTTTGTCTGGATCCTGTAGCTGTGTATGGAGATCATCAGGAATTGTGTCCTTATGAGGAAGAAAAAACATGCAAAAGAGATTTAATGAATCATAGAATGGCGTGGGTTGGAAGGAACCTTAAAAATTACCCAGTTCCACCTCTCTGCCACGGGCAGCAACACCTTCCACTATCCCAGCCTGCTCAGAGCCCCATCCAACCTGACCTTGGACACTTCCAGGGATGGAGCAGCCACATCTGCTCTGGGCAATCTATGCGAGGGCCTCAGCACCTCACAGGGAACAATTTCTTCCTGATATCCAATCTAAACCCACTGTCAGTTTGATCATGATGTCAGTGAAACTCCCGTGACAGATAAATCTGTTTATTTACTTAATCACTATTATTTTTAGCAGCAAGTTAGAATGTGAGTAGAGCTAAACATAAAATGGTTATAAGAGGACAATGAAAAAGCCACTGTCAGTGTAAGGTAGGGGCCTTTACCTTCATTAAGTGGCATGATAAACTTTATGGGAAGTATCTGTTTTCCTCAAGCTTTTTATTTTTCCTCAGGGAAAATGCTATGTTTAGGGGCAGGCCCACATTTCTGGAGGTTGCTATTGTTTTTCTTCACCAGCCTTTTCTGTGATAACTTCTGCACTGATGGTTTTCTGTACATCTAATAACAATTCTAACTCTCACTCAAAAACTGCCTAGGTGAGGGTGGCTTTGAGTCCTGAGTCCTTCAGAGCTTGGAGCTCTGGCTGGTCCCAGGGATTCAAACTGTACCTGAGCACTCCACCTTCAGGCAAGTTTAGCAGGATCCAGCATTAGCACACAAATCCAGACAATACTGGAACAGAGATGAGTGCTCACTTTTTCCTTTCTTTTCCATTCATAATACTCAAAGTGAAACAGCTCCTCCAGATTTGTTGTGGTGTGTCTTAAAACTGAGGGATTGAATGGTGTGCCATGATTTTTCTTGGTACCAAATCCAACAGCAACTGCTCTCTTTCTCTCCCGGAAACAATCCCCATCTTTTCTCTTGGACATCCTAATTTACAGCTTGGCTACAGCAGTAGATGGAAGAGCTTTTAACTAAGAGTTTGAGTTCTGACTAGGAATAAACTCCTGTGATTCTGTGAAAGGCTAAAGATGCCTGTCTTCCTCCATGTTATTCTTTGCCTTTTGATCTTGATTTTCAGTCTTTCAGAAGATCACTAAGGTCAGAAAAGACCCACAAGGTCATTGAGTCCAAACACTGACCACACATTTGCAGTTCAGCTAAATTCTTTCCTGTTTTCCCATCATTTTATCTGCAATAATCTTCTTCCCTCTCCAGTTTCAGCCACTCTCCTGCTCCTCCAGCTCCCAGTTGTTGAAAAAAACTGGAATCCATGTTTCCACACTGGAAATGAATGCAGGAATGGTTCTCAGAGCAGAAACTGGACATTACTATTTGCAAGAATCTCCAACTTGGAGAACAAAACAATGCACAAAACTAGAAGGCCAGTGGTGTTGGAAAGAAATAGAAGAGAACATGTTTTGTTTTGCTTTTTTTTAATAGGAGATAGAAAATTGTTGAAAGAGTTTATCATGGGCAGTAATATTAGTAACCTAGGTTGTTATTTAAAATTGCAGTTAATGATAAGGAGTGTTATAGAAAGGATAGTGCATGCTATTTCTTGGGGAAGTTGTCTTGGGGATTCAGGATAAACTCATTTAAAAAAATCCCCTAAACTGAGCTTATATTTGATTAAAGGGGCAGTTGGTCAGACTAGTCTGAGCTATCTCCTTTGTTTTAACCTATCATAAGCAGATTTCTTTCTGTGCAAACAAAAAATCCTTCTGCAGCAGTCTGCATTAAGCCCAGAGCCTCTGTCAAAATATCTGAAAAGTAGGTTAAATTGATACAAATATTACTTCATTTTTAAATGGGGTGATACATGCTGCTTGAATCAAATTTAAAAAAAAAAAAAAAAAAAGAGAGAGGAATTATGAGAACCCAAGTATCTGTAAATTGGGAATGAGAATGCTGAGAACAGACTTGCTTTGCCTTGATATATTTAAACACTTATTTTTAAAAATATTCTTCCTGAATCTACCGAAATCTCTTTTACTACAAGTGTATGGTTTGTTGTGCTGAGGCACAAGCAGGAAACTAATTTGGGATTATTTTATTTATCCCTGCCAGACAATACTGATTGCCTGACAGTGCTTGTATAAAGGAAGGAAACCCTTAGGGAACATGATGTACTTCTTGCCATGAAATCCTAGACCTCCACATTAGAATGAAGAGACATTTTAACTTTACTACATTCTTTAAAAAATCAGCCCTCAATCCCTATGGCCTGACCCACTCTGTTGTGGTTTTACACCATGCCAAGGTGTGAGTGGAGAGCATGTGCTTATTTTTGAGTTGAATTTCAAACCTTGCCTCAGCTGTGCACTGCTCATGAGGATCCAGGCACATGTGACCTCTATGAGTTTATGGCTTGGTTTGCCCCCAGAGGCACAGTCTGTGCTCTGTGGTAACCCCAGCCAGCTTCCCTGCTCCAAACCTGTGGCACCTTCATGACTCTGACCTTGGATTTGCTCTGGTTCAGGGATGCAGCCTGGAATGCGTTGTCTCCTCTCAGCTGGGCATATTCTGATGACTGTAAAAAAATAAAATTCATTTGATGTTAGTATCAAAAAGCTGTAGTTCAGCTGGAATGATTTGAAAAAAATGAGGTACATTAATATTTAATGTTGTATAAAAAGTGAAGGATGTCTTAAGAACCTGTTATTAAGATATTGTTGTATCTTATATACTAAGATATGTTCTGTTCCCCTGTTCTTTGCTGCTCAGCCCTACCTGCAGAGCTGCATCCAGTCCTGGGGCAGCATCACAGGCAGGACAGGGAGCTGCTGGAGACAGGCCAGAGCAGGGACACCAAGGGCATCAGAGGGATGGAGCAGCTCTGCTGGCAGGAAAGGCTGAGGGAATTGGGATTGTTCAGCCTGGAGAGGAGAAGGCTTTGGGGTGACCTCATTGTGGCCTTGCAGTGCCTGAAGGGAGCCCAGAGGAAAGATGGAGAGAGACTCTTGGCAAGGGCCTGGAGTGACAGGACAAGGGGGAATGGCTTCACACTGACACAGAGCAGGTTTAGATGGGATATTGGAAAGAAATTGTTCCCTGTGAGGGTGGTGAGGTCCTGGCACAGGTTGTTCCAAGCAGCTGTGGCTGCCCCATCCCTGGCAGTGTTCCAGACCAGGTTGGATGGGGCTCTGAGCAACCTTGGCTAGTGGAAAGTGTCCGTGCCCATGGCAGGGGATTTGAATGAGGTAAGTGTTAAAGTCCCTTCCAACCCAAACCATTCCATGATTCTTGAGTATTAAACCAACAATTTTTCCTCCTTTTCTCAACTCAGTACAAATGTCATGCATGGAAAAGGATTTGAAGGGGATTGCAATCTGATCTAGAGGTCTCCCTGTCCATGCCTGGGAAGTAGGAATGAGATGATCTTTAAAGTCCCTTCCCACCCAAACCAGTCCATGATTCTGAGATGACTGAAAGTGACTCCCCTCCCTGAGGTCAACAATAAGTGAAGTCCAAGCCCTTAATTTTCCTCACAGCTAGAAATAAACCTGCTGGGCTTTGTGGTTTGCAGCCCCCTCCTTGTCTTCTACACACCACGGGCAACAAAGACAAGGCTAAAAAAGGGGGTCAGATAACGGGAGAAGGGTGGGGAGTTACTTCAGGCTGCAGCCTGGGGACCTTCAGAGCCACCCAGCTGCATTGACCTCGGTCTGGAGCCCTCTCCTGTGCCGTGATCCACACACACCACCGTGTCCAGAGGATCGGACTGATGTGCAGTGTGTGTTCCCCCGAAAGGGCTGAGAGGCAGCGGGTGTTTTTGGCCCCATCTCTGCTGGTCTCCGCCGTGAGGGTGCGGGGCATCCCTGTGCCGAGAGGCAGATGCCGGAGCTGTGGCTGCCTGGAGCCGGGCTGGGCGGCTTGGGCAGGATTAGGAGCGGGTGACAGATGCACAAGGTGGCCTGAGGGCTCGGAGCGTGGCTGGCCAGGCATAAATACCGCAGCTTATACCGCAGGCACGGGGGTCGGCACCGCCGGGGTGGGGAGGAGGAGCGGGTTCAGACCCTCTGCGGGAAAAGGGAGCAAGGTAGCAGATGGGTTTCTTGGGGGAATACGCATATCCCCGATTTAGGGCTTTGGTTCAAGGCGAAAGAGCCGGTGTGAGGAAATTCTGCCTTGGGAACACGCAGCGGGCTCAAGGTTGGGGATTTCTGCAGAAACGCGAGGCACATCTGGGCACATCTGGGATCACAGACCCCGGTGCTACCGAGGCCTTCGCCTGGCGGATCCCGACATCCCGGGGGAGATGCCGCCGGTGTCCCGGGATCCGGCAAGCGGGCCGGGGCCGTGCCGGGGCCGTG
>WEIU01017508.1:917100-944398 GCA_013389925.1 Aegithalos caudatus | reverse complement strand
GGAGAGGAGAGGAGAGGAGAGGAGAGGAGAGGAGGAGAAGGAAAGAGCGAGGCAGGGAGAGAGCGCCAAGTTCTGTCTCACAGCACATTACCCACAATCCTTGCTTGACTCCACAACCATCCAGTTATCCATGTTCAAAACACACATAGCAGTCCTCTTATCTTCTGGGCTTCTACACGAGGTCTCTGCTTTTTTTCCAGGTGCAAAAACATCCATGTGAAGGTGCTCAGCATTGCTAGGTGTCCTTCCTCCTCCATCTGCCCTGTGTTAACCTGGTTCTGTTTTTATGCAAGATATCAAGTAGATGAAATAGGATTCTGCAGCAGACTAAGTTTAAAAAAACAATGCATGAATGGATATAATGGGTACTACACTGTAGTAGGCTATTTGTGTATACATAGCCATGGCCTTTTTATTTTCTTTGGGTTTGTTTGGGGGTTTTGTTTGTTTGTTTGTTTGTTTGTTGTTGTTGGGTTTTTTGTTTGTTTGTTTTTTGTTTTTGTTTTTGTTTTTGTTTTTTTTCTCTCTGGATTTGTTTGGTTTTGAGGTTTTTGTTATATTTTTGTTGTTGTTTTGTTGTTTGATTGTTGTTTGGTTTGGGGGGTTTTTTGTTTGTTTGGTTTGGTTTTTTGTGTTTTTGTGTTTTTTTTTCATTTGGTAGAGATGGAGGAGTCAAAAAAAACCTTCTGGTTTTCATTGCAAAGCAAGTTGGATGTCTGTGTAGATACTCAGTTTGGGCAGCTTCACAGAATCCCAGGATGGGTCAGCACAGAGACTCATCTGCTCCCACCTCCCTGCTCCAGCAGGGCCATCCCAGAACACAGGACACAGGATTGTGTCCAGCTGGTTCTGGAATATCCCCAGTGAGGAGACTCCACACCCTCTCTGGACAATCAGTTCAGGGCTCGGTCCCTGCCCAGGGAAGAAGTTGTGCCTCCTGTCCAGGTGGAATCTCCTGGGATCAGTCCCTGCCCGTTCCTCTGGTGCCATTGCTGGGCCCTGGAGCAGAGCCTGGGCCCTGCTCGGAGCCCTCCCTGCTCACAGGGACACCCAGGGATGAGGGCCCCTCTCAGCTGGGGCTCCTCTCCAGGCTGGACAGCCCCAGCTCCCTCAGCCTTTCCCTGTCAGAGATGCTCCAGGCCCTGAATCATCCCCGCAGCCTCTGCTGGCCCTGCTCCAGGAGCTCCCTGTCCCTCCTGTGCTGAGGATCCCAGGGCTGAGCACAACACTGCCAGTTAGGCTTCACCAGGGCTTCCTAAACTGGGAGCTTCCAGGACCTCTCAAATATAAGACTTTTACAGCTTTTATTTATACCAAACAGACTTGGAGTTCAACCCTATCAGCTGCTTAGGAGAGCATAGGAGAGCTCCTTGCTTTTCATGGAAGCATTTCACTCCTCAGATCATTCCAATTCCTGGTCATCATACCACCTCTACTGAAACTTTGAGCTCCACCTCTGCCTTTGATTCACAGACACCCTAATTCTGGGATGTTTATGAATGCAAAATATTGTAAAGGTCAGTTTTCCTTGCACACTTTACTAAGCAAGGTACAAAGAGTTCTGCACCAATGTTTCACTGTGTGATTTTAGGCATAGCATCAACTGAGTTCTCATTACAGTGTCAGACACATATTTTTGGTGGTTCTCTCTGCTAAATGCTGGAGCAGGAAAGTTTTGCAGAGGTTAATGATTTAAAGCTGGCAGATATGATTTCTCCAGTTCTAAAGGGGGAAACAGTAATAAACTGCTATTTACCAGCAGGAAGAAATAGCCGAAAAACTTGCACTCCTCCAGATCTCACCCAGACAGACTGAGAGGAACTCTAATGGATGTTACAAGAATTGACTTTGGTTTTCCCTCATAAAATTTGCAGTACATTCTGTCAGAGAGGAGTTGTACTTCTTGACAGCATAAGGGATTGCTGCAGTTCTGACTGGAATTTGAATGCTTGCCACAGCCTGTTAGGCAAAGCAGCATTCTCCACTACCTTTGTCAAGTCTGTCTTTTCATTTAATATGATTTTCATTTTTAAAAAAGGTGAAATCCTTGTGACACCATACTTTTAAGTAGAACACATTATACAGAAGTAACTAGAGCTCCTGAGTCCTCCAAGATCTTCATGTGTAACTCAACATCTTCAGTGTGTGGAGTGATTTTTCTTCCTTCCCACTCCACACTTTCCCAAATGAGAGATGGCTCTCTGGATTCCAGAGAAGGATACCCACAAGTATGGTGAACCTGAGTGGGAAATGATTCCAAATTAAGGTGATTTTGTGTCTAAAACAATACAGAAAAATCATCTCTGTAGACTTTCTACTTGGTGGGACCTTTAAAAAGCAGCTTTCAAAGTAAAATTCCAGTCAGAAAAAAACCCCAACAAGCAAACACCACAGTTGTGCAGGATGCAATATGAACAACCATGTTTTACTAGTTTTTGACAAATAAATATGTAAATGTCTGCTTCTTTCTCATTCTCACTCTTTTCTGAAACATTTCACCTGCACCTGTCATGATGATTCTTAAATATAAACACTTTATATTTCTTCCATGTTTAGCATGGCAGCTCTACACTTTAGAAAACATTTGCTGATCTCTGTCTTTATTTCTGAAAAATGTTGATTTAAAAACCTCAAATTTCTAGCTTTGGAAAAGTTTAGCTTTGGAAAAAACTCAACTACATTGTCAGTTAAAACTTATAAGATGGTCTGTACTATCCTTTAACAGTTCTGAGCATTTTTCATTGTGTTTTTGTTTTTTTTTTTTTTTTCTTCCCTTCTTGAACCTACTTTGCTCTAACTAATAATTGTAAAATATATTTTTATTTAGAAATCTTTGGATTTTTATCCTAATTCAGAAAAGAAAACAGTAAAAATCACCACACCAAATAATGAGTATAGTAGGAAACCATTTCCCAGCTGGGGCTATGGGCACCTGAGTCTGTTGGCCCAGAATTTTGCATTATGGCTGAAAGTCCTTAAGCCGAAAAGTCTGAATCAAGTCAGGATTTTGCCATATCTAGAGGAGAAATGTGACTTGGTTGCCTGTTGTGCCAGGACAGTGGCCTCCCAAAAAGGATGTCTGAGGTTTCCAGATTGTTATTGTTGTTCCATTGTGTCACCTGAAGCACTATCTGACAGGCTTACAGAGGTCTGTGGGATGATGAAATGAGAGGAATTGATTTTTTCCTAACAGGTGTCATTAAGGGAAAAGGAGGTGAAGGCATCAGAAAGCATCTTATCCTCTGTAGGTGAAGAAGGAGAATCTATATCAGGAGTATTTGCTGTCTTTTCAAGTCCATCTGTGATGACATACTCTGAGTACACTGGTTACAAATATGAGCCCTAATTTTTCACTGTCCTTTCAGATCAGGGTTGTTGGAGAGGCAATGCAGCTTGTTCAGCCTGTTTATGTTACTCAGGTGTTGCTGTCATACCTTCTTCTCCCTTTTCATCTGTGAAAGGATGGGAGGAATGTGAATAAAAAGCAGGGCCATATTTCCTAAGCACATTGACAGGACTTGGCAACTCCTCCTTCAGATCACATTACAAATGAGATTCAGCAAGTTTTTCAGCCTTTCCTGCTTCTCACAATCACTTTGAGCTTGATACCCTTTTTTATTGGAGATATGTTTCTTTTGTAGCCTCTCTCTTCAAAGTCCCTGCCTGTCCCCCAAGTTCCTTCTCCATTTATTGCCTCTTATCTGGAAGTGTGCTCTGGGGGGCTGTTTGTCTCTTCTCTTTGTTAGTCACAAACTATCTGCTATATTGATTTTCCATCTCCAGAGCCTCTGTGGGCCCCTGGAAAGGACATGAAATATAAAATTACCCAGCTCTGTCTTTAGATCATGGTGATAGTCCTCTAATCCCAATGCACAATATCAAGATACTTTGTTTTATACAGATGAATGTCACCACCTGATAGAAACCAAAGACTCCAACTCCAGCTCAGTGAGTGCAAGCTCTCATCCTTCTCATCACCAGTCATAAAAAGGCATTTTGAGGGAAAATTATTTACCTAATTATTTGCCAGAGGATGTGGTTTGGGATTATTTGCCTTCAAAGCTCTCTGGGGAAACACAAATTTAAAAGATTCCCTAGAGAGTTATTACCTCTAGAAAACTTATTTCCTCATTTTCCTAGCCCACAGATGTTCAAAGGCGCTCTCCTTGTTGCCTGGAGGTCCTGACCTCTGTGGGCCACTTGGACTGGCTCAGCAGCGATAGGATCTGACCTGTGTTCCTGAGCAGGGCTCTTGGGATTTGGAGGGTGCTGAAGAGTTAGTGATGGACATGGGATACCTGGGGGTAAAAATTAAATTAAGCAAGAGTCCTATTGTGCTGCTTTGCTATGCTTGTTTATGTAGGGGACTCTGTGGAGATTTTCCTGTTTCTAGTCCCTTTATGGTTTTGATTTTTCCATCATTGGCTCCATGCTTCTGAGAATTTTCATGTTTCTGAGTGGACAAGACCCAGTGTTCCTGATGGCCACCACAGTGTGACATTTGTTTTCCTACAACCTGAGATAAGAGCATAGCTCCAGGAAGGAGCTCATTTGTTTGGGTTTTATTTGTTTTTTTATGGGGGAGGGGGGTGGTGTTTTGTTTTGTTTTATTTTGCTTTGTAAAGATATATAGCTGGATTGATCCTGGCATCAGGCACAGGATGCCTGCAGATGAAGCAGGCCCTGACAGTCCTTTTCCATCTGTTCACCTGCATGTGCCCATGCTTCCATTTTTGAAGGAGGAATCACCTCTCTCTTCTGGCTGGGTACCTCTGGTGCTAGTAAGAGGTGATAGTTCTGCAGCTCTGCAACAATCCAGAAAGTTCCTCTTCAAAATAAGTAGTTTTTCTCCCATACATCAGGAGTATTTCAATGTCCTTGAGACTCTCCTTTGTTTTCCCCTCTGCTTTAGCTAATATTTATTTTTATTTATGATTCTTTTTTGCAGCTGCCAGCAGGAGCCTTTGCAGCCTTGAGTCTTGAGAGTCAGATGTTGGTGTTATGAGTCCTATTTTTGCTCTGAGTACTGGCAGGGCACCCACAGGCAGTCTGAGATGGCTACAGCTCGTATTGTCCCTTGTTGTCGTGTCTGTGTGCTAGAAAGAACATCTCTTCCTCTTGACTAACTTTTCTGTTGATTTTTTTTCTTGTTTTCACATGACTTCTCTTTTTGTGGACTTCAGCCACTCAATAATAATTATCAATGCAAAGAGCTGGCAATTACAGCCAATCTTCTCTTATGCTCCCTTCATTTTAAGGGGTTCTGGCATAAATATAAATAATATAATTACAGTGTAATCTATTTGTGGATGAAGTTCCAAGTCCTGCTGAGGACTTCCCAGTGGGAGCAGGAATCAGCATGAAAAAGGAGCAGGAAGAAGGAAGGCAGGGCCATCCATGTTATAAAGAAGTGACACCATCACCACCACCCTGTTGAAAGGAAATGTTGCAGTCACAGTCTGTATGGAATTGGTGGTTTTTCCTCAAATGTCCACCGGTAGTGGGACCTTGGCAGCCTCTCAGTGTTGTACGTGCAGTCCGTGTAAAGTTAGATAGATCTGGACATAATTAAAAAGTCAAACCAGCAGGCAGGAGGTTGCTGGGATCTTGTCTTGGTCCCCGGCATTGACAGTGACTTTTGCTTTCCTTTTGAGATAACCCTCAGCCTTCAACACTCAGTGTCTGTCTCTTTAAAGAGTCTGCCTTCGAGATGTATTGGATTGCTTTTATTGGTATTAAAATTAGAATAATTTCCCACAGGAAGCTGACCAGATGTCCTCATTTAATCAGAACAGATCCCTTTTTTTCCCTGTGTAACATCCAGCTGTCCTATCACCTTTCAGAGTAGACTCAATTATCTCCCTTGACTTGTAGCTGAGATCCCTGAAAGGTGTCAAGAATTGCTTACTCATAATTGCATCTCTGATCCTTCTATCAGGAGTAAAACATGACTCAAAACTCAAGGAAATACTGGTTAGAGCTCAGAACTTCTTTAATAAGACAAGGAGTAGATACTCTTATTGCAAGAGATTTCTCCAGTCCAGTCACCAGTGTAAAAGATTTTTAAGAGTTCATTATGAGAGTATTTTTGGGTTATCTTTGGTTTAGCTTGTGCACTGTTTTCTCAGCCTGTAGGAATGCAGTCCAACAGACAGTGTATGGGAGAATAAATACACATTTTTACATACTGGAGTGCTGGAAGGCTGATTTGACTTCAGCTTGGCAGTACAAGAAAGAAAGATTTCCTTAAGAATGATAGCCACTGTTGAAAATGAGACTGATCCACAGACCCTGAGCAGCATGGAAACTAAACCCTTGTCTCTGCTAACAGTATAAACAGCACAATTCAGTTGGAAGGATGCTTGAAGATATTTTTATTCCAGTCATAAGACCCTGGTGCATTGTGTAATATTTTTTTCAATTAAGTTTTTTTTTTTTTTTTTAATATTTGGTTTATCTGTTTTCACCAGAATGGCATAAATTACTTTAGGATAAGCTGTGTCTTAACTTTTGGTGAAGTTTTAATCAAAACAGGATATTTAATTCATTAAAAAATCTTGATGCACATAAGAGCTCAGCCTGAAAAAGGGAAGAATAGGGCACATAATCATGGGCAGCTCCCAATGGGGTCATTCCTTATCCCACAGAAATCTGCCACTCTGCTCAGATATTTATTGTCCACCATAATTATAACAAATCTTTAAATCCTTTCAGTTGTTATTGAGATGCCCTGGGGGCTCATGTCCCAGGGTGTCTAATTTCCATTTGGCCAGATAGCCACAGTGGGCAGAACATGGATTAGATTTAAAACCCCAGGCGACTTCCCACAGCAGCACCTTATTTACACTGGAATGGAAATGTGCTTTCTTCTATATGGAGAGAGATTTTTGGATAAAGTTTGTTATCTGTGTTGTTTGCAGTACAAAATAAATTCCTGAATAGTTAATGAAAAGAAGACAGGCCCTCATTTGTAAGGAGTGCAATTGACCTGGTGGGTTTGATCCAGCCCAGAAATCCAAGGAGATTCCTGTCAGTGACAGCAATCTGAGCAAGGCAGCAATTTTTTCATACATTGTGGTTTGCAGAGTGCATTTCAGCTGCTGTACACGGCTCTGATGAGGGTTGGACTTGATGATCTTGGAGGTCCTTTCCAGCCTTGAAGATTCCATGATTCTGTGATTATCTGATGCTCAGAAATGTGGCCAGAGGATGGGATAAAGTCTCAGCTACTCAGCCACACAAGGGAGGGCTCTCAGAAGGGACACTGAAGCCTTTTTCCTCAGAGCAGGGGGAAAAAAATGTTGTTCCAGAAAACTTCTCCAAACAAAGTATTTAGTGTATGGTGGGGAAAACAAGAGTGATGTGAAAAAAAACTTTAAAAGGACCTTTGATTGTCAAAGAGCAACAAAGGCAAGGGATGAGCATTGCCCCATGGATGAGGAGTCTGTCATGGTATATTTTAAGCAGCCAGCAATAGATCCTTTCATACCTAAAAATAAAGATTTGTGGATCTCCTCCAAAATCCATGAAAGCAAATGGGATTATTTTCATTGACCTTTTCAGTTGGAAGCCATAAATAGATGTTTTTTTCTGTTTCACCCCCGCTTCTGCTGGAGAAGAACAGGACATTTTGGGTTTTATAGCTCTTTTCTAGCTGACAGACTGTGTCTGCTGATAGATGCCTCTCCACTCCCAATCTCAGGAAAAAAACAGTACTTCTGGAGCTAGGATGAGCTGAGAACAGGTGAATCATGCAAATGGCAGCCTCCAACATGGCTGAGGAAAAGAAAAAAGAAAATATTTTTATACAGAAAAAATGGGCAATTGGGATAATTGTGGTGTCATTGTGGGGGGTGAGAGAATTGGGGTCATTAGGGCAGGAAAGGGATGTAACTCCAGGTACCTGCTCTGAGTCTCTTTGTAACTTGTGGTGTGGATCCATGCTCAGCAGTGAGCCTGGAGCTTGTGGCTGAGCAGTAAGGCATCTGAGAAAGCTCCTTCCTTGATTTAAAAGCAATGTATGTTTGAATGACACAAAGTGCCAAAAATGACCAAAAGTGGCTAAATCCCATGTGTGCAATCCTGCAGGGAAGAACCTGTCTCTCAGAGTGTTTACAGAAAGCTGCCCACTATGCAACCAGAAATTTCCTGCAGTGTTGTAGTATTTTTATCCCTCCTTGTCCCAAAAAACTGTGCAGTGACTTTCGTGCCTGTGCACTAACAGGCCTAGGGGACACAATAGCTTGAGCAGAGAAAGGACAGGTCCTGTGCTGGCTTCTTAAAATATTGACAATCTTCTTGCCTGGTGGTTGATCCCAGTACTCCCACATCCCTGCACTCTTTCTATAAAGATGCCTGATCCTCCCTGTAAGAGGTGCCTGGAAAAGGTTTGGATCTATACACTGTGATCCCTCATTTGCTTGATATTTCAATTCAATTACTGAGTTTTATCCCTCTGGAAGTATTTTCCAGAGTCCTGGTACCCAGGCCCAGCTCCAAAAAAAAAATAGAAAATATCTCCATTGTGCCCGAATCTGACCATGGGATTGTATTTTCTTTAAATTCATTCCTGAACTGTTCTACTGACACCGCTTCATTTTTTCAATGCCCTTTCTGTCAGAAGCAAAACATAAGCAGCAATGACAGTTCATAAAGCAACAATTTGTAGGCTAACTACTTCAGACTCTGTATGTAATTCATCTCTTCTTTTCCATATTCAAATACAGTTTTATTATTTTTTTGCTTGTGTGTTTTTGTTGTTTTTTTTTTTCTTCAGAGTGATTTTTAAAAATCCTTTTAATTAGCAGGAATTAAGGGCACTGTAGCCAAGAAAACATTCTTCTTTGAGACAGGAAACACCAGGAAGGGTGAATGCCCAGGGTCTTGCAGCTTTGGCTGAGGGATGAGGGTTGGACATCCAAGGAAAGAATGTGGTACATGTCATACTGTCCCCATAAAGTAGCAGGACCAGTTGGTCCAAAAGCATTTTTGAAAACCTAAGGTTATATTAGTCTAGACAAAGCCTTGGGCATTAGTGTTGAGTGGAAGATGTTTTATTCTACTCTCTGGTTATGGCTTCATATTCTGAAAGCTTTTTGCAAATCCAGGGGCAAGAGTTAGTTAAATAGATATTCCCAGAATCCACCAGTGGTTGCTTTTGCTGGAGTTGAATTCAATGTTCCTTTCTACTCTCTCACTTTTTAAGGTTTCCTACAGCCTGAGAATTAAAATATTTGAATGTTTATTTAGTTATTTCTCCTAAGAAAGAGTTGCTTTGAATTTTTAGCCATCTCTTGTCTGAAGCCTTTTTATTGAAATTGTGGGGCTCTCCTATGTCAAGTTACTGCTTATTCAGGAGAAGCTGAATTTGTGACGTGGCATTTTTATATTAGTGCCCAGCATTTTAGGAGAAACATGCTATGCTGTGAAGCTTATTCTAAAAGTGTTAGAATGCAAGAATTTGCTATTAAGAAGGACTGGAGAACCAGGCCTTGGGAAGGGTATTCTAGCACTGTTAAGATGGACTGTGGAGATCGAGCCTTATATATTGACTTAATTGTTCCCTTGTCTTATCAGATACCGTGCCACCTGCTCAGAAAGTCTTGTTTGCTGTTAGGTTGTCCCCAGGAACTTGTTTTCCTCTCATTTAGATAATGTATCAATCACCTTTCTTTTCAAATGGGGGCTGTAAAGCACTCTGTGATTTGCTGTGGTCCTGATGCTGCCTGGGCTCACTTTTCTGGTTCAGTTAATTTACTTCAACTGGTTTGTGAAGGCTCTCCAGTGACAACATTCAGGTAATAGGAAAGAAATAACAACTCTCCTTCCTGTACAGCAGGTTGTGAACTCTGAGTTAGTAGTTCAAGTGTCACTCTGTGAACCTGCAGGGTCCAGCACTGATTTGCAGCACCACCTTCAGCCTTTGGTTTTGTCTGTCAAGCTGGCCCTTCACAAGGGTATCATGGATGCAGGGCTCTTGTGACCTTGGTAGGTGCTAGGGGAGGCCACCTCTTCAGGATTAAAGGGGTGGGTGGGAATCATGGAATTCTAATGAACACTGGCTTGTGAGACAACCCTTGGAGGATTTTTGTGATGCGGGGCTGAGCCTTGTGAACTCCGGCCAGCCCTGCTGGTCATGCTCCTGACACGCCTCCGAGCTGATTCCATGGAGATTTCCTTGCATTTGGTGTAGAATGCCTGCTCTCAGATGGTGTTTCACGTTCTCATGACTTCAGCCTGCCTGTTCTGAAATGCCAGCATGCCTGCTGCTCGCTCCTGTGCGCTCCAGTGGCTCAGCAGTGCTGCTCCCTGCCCGGCGTGGGATTTCCCTCTGTTTCTCAGGGATACGGTGTCAGCTTTGCTGTCCCGAGTCTCTGTGTCCTGAAAGCCTCTTTCCTCACCACTTGTCAAGCCACACCTGCCTTTTCTCCTCCTCTTCCTACCCCAGACTTTCTTTTTTTGTGATGTTGTTACACTTTAAATCTTCATTAGGACTCGATGCTGAAGCAAAGGTGGTCAAAGGAGGGAGGGAAAGGATATATTTATTCATTTATAGGGACTCCCTTAAAAAAACAAACAAACAAACAAAAAAAAAAACCCACCAAAACAAATAAACAAAAAGGAGTATTTACCACCGTAGTTCTCCTGCAATTTTTGCATGGCAAAGGTGGTTCTCTCTGTCAGAGACAGGTTTTTCAGAGCTTTTACAGCAAATTTAATATGTCCTTTAGGATATGTAATTATATAAAATATGCTGGTATTTTTCTGCTGGAAAAACTGTGCTCTTTCAGTTTTTGCTCTGACTCAAGTTCATAGCCCTCAGGAAGCTCTAATGGTGGAAGGAAGGAAAATTTTCACATGAAGGAAAAGGAATTAAGCATAACAGAGAACTGAGAAAACCCATTTCTTTGTTCAGGACAGTGTTTAAGTACTTTGGTGTGGTAGCAGAATTTCTTCTTGATGAGGGAGGAGATATTAACTGAGTCCCTTAGTAACTTACCAAGTGTCTTCCTTATCAAGTTTTCCCCCACACATATATTTATTTACCAAGTATCCTTCCTAATCAGGTTTTCCACCACACATATACACTTACTGCGCTTCTTTCACACCCCTGTTCTGTGAGCAAGATATTCTGTTGCAGAACTTTCTATTTAATGCTGGACTGCCCCAGCTTATGAGTAAACCTTCTGTCCTTACCTCTGAAATGCCTCTGTTGTGTTTGTTGCACATTTTCTTATCCCACTGATTTCTTTGGATGGACGAGCTGAGGTACCAAAGGGAATGTGTGACTTAAGACCCCACAAGGATACAATGGCAGATGAGAAGTGAAGATTGCACAGGTCTTGTCTCAACACTAAATCAATGGGAATATGCACAAAAAAGGTGATGGTGAGAGACATGAGCTGCTACCATAAAGAGAACAATTTAGAGTGTATGTATGTATATATATATATATGTGCATATCCACTGACATTTGGAATGTTCTCTTTCCATATGCAAGAGATGTAAGTGGGATTCTAGCTCATATATCCAGGCTGTGATGTGTCAAATGTAAGTGGAAATTGCAGCAGTCTGATGCTGAAATGACAATGGATTTGTTGGAAAATTGTGGGAATTCAGACCTCACTGCTGAGATCTCATTTACTCAGTGTACACACTTCATTATACTCATTTTTATATTAATTTTATCTCTTTTTTTTTTTTCCAGCCTGTGATGCAGGTTGTTGACCTTCAGCACTTGTGCAGGCTGATAACAAAGGACAAGGACAGAGATGCATGATTAATCAGTACCACCCATGCCCATTGCCCAACTGTTAATTTTGCAAAACATCTTATTCTGTAACATGACAGGTATGGTTTGTTTGGTATGATAGCTTTGAAAGTAAAGTGCTTTAGTGCTCAGTGCTCTGCAGCTTTAAATTCTTATTTAAATGCTCTCTTTTTCTCCTGAAGGCTACAGCTTTTACCCCTTGAGACAGAGACTTTGTCCTCCTTCACCAGCTGCTTCATTTTGCTCTTCTCTTTTGATCCCCTTAGCTGGAACTTTCAATTTTCAGTCTAAGAAGAACAAAATTCTAGCATTAAACATAAATCATATTTCACCTTAATTTCTGAATAGTGCTTATTTGATTCAAATAAATAACTTTATTTGAAACAAGGGATAGAAACAATATGTTACTTCAGATAAATATTACTAGGATTAACAGAGCAAAATAAATCTGTATTTTCTACAAACCCAAAATTTTACTTTTTTAGAATTTTCATTACAAGAGTTTCTCATTTGTGATCTCAAGCCAATCATCTCATTTCTGCTCTGGTAGGACAGGATGCCTCTCTTTCTCCTGGTACCTTCTTCTATTCTTCTGATGAATTTGCGCAAAAATAGGCAGAGAGAAATTAGAGAGAAGAGGAAAGGATGATGCCAGCTGTTATGCTGTGACTGTGTTAGCATCATTGACTTAGGAAATCCTGTTTAAAGATTATTCTGGCTCATCCTGGACACACAGATAACTCCTTGCAGAAGTGTAAAAGTTCAGTCTATCCTACCAGTGTTAAAAAGTCAGCACATGTTGCCATCTCAGTAAACCCTTGCATTAGAATTTTAAATGGAATTTAGTTAGCTTGTTATCCAAAGTCCTGGTTAAAAATATTTAACCACTCCCAGCCTTAATTTTCCTAAAATGTCCATGGGATTTAGAAAGCCTAGCCTGTGAAAGAGGTTCTATGATGCACCTAAAGAGGTACCTGAGTGTCTTCAAGACACTGGGACCACATCTCTGTTTGGTAAATAATTCCTGAACCTGTGGCCTGTGACTCTTCCCGTCATCAGGGACACACCTTCTGGGTGCAACAGATCCTGGATGCTTTCCCACAAAACTGGGAAATGGTAATGGAAAACTGAGTAATGGAAATTACCCAAAACTGGCTAATGGGAAAGGAATCAGGCTTAAGGACTGCAACAACAAATATGGCACTCTGAGGCAAATCAGTCCCTATTTACAGTGTGCCATGTTTGCTGTAATTCACTCTAAAGCTTTGATCCTTCTGGGTGTAAATATTATCCCACAGAATATTAATGGCATATCCAGCCTTGTTTCCTGGTATTGTCTTCTTGATTCACATCTCACTAATTCCTTGCCTTTCTCTTCCTTGTCTTCCTCTGGTGGAAAGTTTGGATTTTTGCTTCCCAAATGTGCTGGGTGCATTGGAGCCTGACTCTGTGCAGTGTACTCTGCTATGCAACGTCATCCAGCCAGCTTTCCCAAACTCTGCATTCCTTTCCTTCTCGTTTCCCACTGCCCTTCTCCCTCCTTCTGCCAGATGCTGCCTCATTCTGGGCCTGACTTGAGGATATTCTGTCTGATTTGCATCCCACAGCTGTTATTTGATCTCAGTTCTGCTCTTTTCTCCCTCCTCCCCCTCCTAGTTTTGATCTAGTTCCAGAGTTTCATTATCTAATTCATTTGTTCTGGTAGACCTTTAATTTCTTTGTCTTTTATTAGGCCTGATGGGAATTGTTTTCTCGCTTTGGAGCTTAGTGATGGCTTCTTTTCCCATTTAATATGTCCAGGCTGCCAGGCACTTGTACCAGACTCCACCTCAGCCTCCAGCAGGCCATGGTTGTTATCTGACTTTTCCCAGCAGTTGTTTGGCTCAGAACCAAGAAGGCAGGAGTGCACAAAATTCCCCTGTGATGTCTGCCACTGACAATGGGACACAATTACCAGCTCACTTCAGAGATTGTCACCCTCAAAATGCTACCCTTCCCTACAAATAGGTGGACATGGTTCATTTGTGAGGTTTGCTTGGGAGACAGGCAGAAGAGGTTACACAAAAAAAAAAAAAAAAAAAAAAAAAAAAAAAAAAAAAAAAAAAAAAAAAAAAAAAAAAAAAAAAAAAAAAAAAAAAAAAAAAAAAAAAAAAAAAAAAAAAAAAAAAAAAAAAAAAAAAAAAAAAACAAAAAAACAAACCAAAAAACCTCAGCTGCCTTTTTGCCAGATTACAGTCTCTGGAATCCAAAGAGCCATCTTGGTTGTGACTTAATGATGGCAAACCCTGAGAGCAGTATGCTGAGGGGTTTCAGTTTTCTGTATGGGCACAGGGGCTCAGTTTCCAGTCCTCCTGTGTCCCACTTAAATGTTTGTGTGTTTTTAACAGGGCTCACCTAGGGCTCCTAGGTACTGTGTAACACAGGTGTTAGATGCAAAGAGTTGCAATGAGTAACTTCTGCTTCAATGAAAACGATGGTGGCTACACAGTTGAAAAAGTTGCATTTTGAGTTAAATCTTACCCAAAGGAGATGTAAATATTTTGGTGTCTTGGAGTTCCTCAGAAATATTGTGGTCTACTAAGAGTAATAGGCCAATACTAATTAAGAGTAAGTATTGCTTGGACACACAGCAGGAAAAAGCAGGAGTGGGACAAGGCAAGAGGAACACACTGATGTCATGAATTATGTGATTTTTATTTTTACCCCATATAAATACCCTGGATTTCTCTAAAGATTCATTATCTGTGTTTAGAGCTTCTTGGAAAACAGGATTCCCCTTTTTTTTTTTTTTTTTTTTTTTTTTTTTTTTTTTTTTCTTCCCTAGAGAAATGTAGGGAATGTGGAGATTTCCAAGCTTTATTAAAAATCAGTCTTACACTGATGTCTTGCAGGTGTTGAGTGCTGCCCACACGTGGGTAGCAAGGTGATTGTGTGGAGACTTCAAAGCAGCCTTTTGTATCTGAAGGGGCCTCTAGGGAAGCTGGAGAGGGACTTTTCATCAAGAACTGGAGTGACAGGACAAGGGGGAATGGCTTCACACTGACAGAGAGCAGGTTTAGATTGGATATTGGGAAGAAATTGTTCCTTGTGAGGGTGGTGAGGCCCTGGCAGAGGTTTCTCAGAGAAGCTGTGGCTGCCCCATCCCTGGAAGTGTCCAAGACCAGGTTGGATGGGGCTTTGAGCAACCTGGCCTGGTGGAAGAATTTCTTCCCAATATCCAATCTAAACCTCCTCACTGCCAGTTTGAAGCCATTCCCCCTTGTCCTGTCACTCCAGGCCCTTGCCAAGAGTCTCTCTCCATCTTTCCTCTGGGCTCCCTTCAGGCACTGCAAGGCCACAATGAGGTCACCCCAAAGCCTTCTCCTCTCCAGGCTGAACAATCCCAATTCTCTCAGCCTTTCCTCACAGGAGAGGTCTTTCATCCCTCTAACAAACTTGGTGTTTTATTCTGTGATTTTGGAAAGCAAGACTGCTGGTTTTGGCTGGGGTAGGGTTAATTTTATTCCCAGTGGATGGAATGGGGCTGTGGTTTGTATTTGTGCTGAACACAGGGGTGTTAATACTGAAATGTTTTTGTTATTGCTGAGCAGGGATTGCACAGACCCAAGGCCTTTTCTGTTTCTCCTACTGTCAGGCTGGTGAAGGAAGTTAGGGATGCCTGGGGAGTTGGTAGGAGACACAGTTAGGACAGGTGATCCCAGTTGACCAAAGGACATTTCAGACCATCTGACATCATGCTTAGTATATAAAAGGAAAGGAAAAAGGAGGAATGTGAAAATGTTTGGGGTGATGGCATTTTGTCTTCCCAAATATGTGTGATAGAGCCCTGCCCTCCTGGAGGTGGCTGCACATCTGCCTGCCCATGGGAGTGGTGAAAGGATTCCTTGTTTTACTTTATTTGTGCACACAGCTTTGCATTTTCCTGTCAAACTGTCTTTGTCTCAACCCATGAAATTTCAGTTCTACCTTTCTGATCCTCTTCCTCATTCCTCTGGTGAGGGATTGAATAAGCAGCTGCTGGTTGGGGTTAAATTGGGACAGGAAAAGGGACAAGGAACCTCGACACACCAAGGTCACATCTGAAATCAGGCTTTGGGATAGATAGAAAGAAACAACTTTTCCTCACTTAAGCAGTTGCATTACTGTTACAGGTTTGTTGGAACAGTTAAACAAAACCCATAATTTTTGTGATTCGAAATCTTTATTGTTCCTCATATTTTGTTTTAAGGGGAGGAGGAAGGACTTCAGTCCCCAGTCTTTGGCTGTGTAGAGGAACAGGTTGTGGGGATATGTGCAGAATTTATGGACCCCACAGTTCAACCAGGTATCCCCATTCTCGTATGAGGATATAGGCACATGGAACAACCAAGATATCCATCAAGGCCTCACAAATCCTATATGTTGTCAGTAAGACTATTTTAAACCAAAACATTTTGCTTTCTTAGCAAAGAAAAAAGGGTTCTTTAAATCACAGTTCCAGTGAAAACCTTTCCCCAAATTATCACAATTTAGCTGTTTTTACTTGGTACAACCTAACTTTTCCTAGCAAAAATTAGGTGCATGGAGCAGAACAAATCATTCTCATAGAGCAGTGATACAAGAGAATCAATTAATTGTGAACAACCTGTAGCAATGAGTTTTCTGGACAGAGCCTGTGCAGTGCTAATCCTCACTCACAGGATTGTTTTGTTACAGTGAAGTGTCAGTGCTGTAGCCTGAGAGGAACTGTCTGTGCTTGGTTTGGTAACTGTGAGGTTTCCTTTTGATTTTCTCAGTGTGATTTGACATATCAGACCTCCAGCTCCTCACACTGAACTCCCTCCCTAGACATCTCTTGTGTTCAGCACCCCATGGAGAATTATTACTTTCAGGAGGTGCCTGTCTCTACCCATTAAAATAATTTGGAGCCTCAGGATATCTCCAGCTATTCTTCATGCCTTCCCAAGTGCTCTTCCATTCTTTGGCTACAGTCTTGCAGGCCCTCCTGAGTGTTTCCCAGTTTCATATTCAGCTTTGGTACTTGGCTCCAGGTTTGGTAGTGGATTGGCTCACAGAACTGAGAAAGGTGGCACAGCTTTATCTGGTACAAAAAAGGGTTCTTAGGCTGTAGCTTTGTTATCTGGAACGATTTTAAAGGATAAATAATTCAGCCAAAGGTCTCAAACAAAACCACATTTGAACCACAAAGAAACCACCCCTACAAGTAATGAACTTTTTGTGTCTTGTAGTCATGTTTACTTCTCAAATTAATTTTCCCCTTCTCATAATCTTATTAAGAGGGTGAAACATGCCTATTTAATATATTCTACACTTCACTTGTTCTGGAAAAATGAATAGGATTTGTGCTGAAGTTCCCTGAAAGTTTTCAGAAAAGCTGCTTTGAGCTCTAGAGGTGACAAGGCTCAGCAAGGCTGATGGGACATGGTAGCTCAGAACAGCTCTGCAGGTACTTGAGATTGTTCTTGGAAGGTGCAAAAGCTTTGAACCTAGACTCTTTTGTTCTGATGATCTTTCCCTAGAAGCCTAAGACAGTTCAAAATGGTGAAAAACATATCTGAATGTAACTATTATTTTTTCAATTATATCTTAATCTATAAAATAATTAAAAATCAGACAAATGTATCATAAAGTTCAGATATTCTAATCATTAGTTTGAGCAAGTGACAGTCACAATTGCAATTACCTGAAAATCCATGAATTAAGTGGAAAATTGGGGATATCTATCCCTTGGCTAAGAAATCAAGTGAATATAATTGTGTCAATAATCATGTAATGAAAGTAACAGAGCATGAAGACAGATTGGTAAAACACTAATCTCTAGAGAAGACACTTTTCCATTTAATGCTAAACCTTTGACAGGAACCTTTTTAGCAAAATGATTTATTGAATTAATTAAACATTTTTAACATCAAAACCAAACTTGTTTACCAAGAGTACTTGAAGCAAATTTAGACTCCTGGGTCTCTGTGCATTGAATATGATATGGTTGATGTGACCTCTCTCAAATTTACTTGTTTTTGATCCTGTAGCATTTAGGTGATTTCACTTCCTCCTGAAGAGTACAGCATGGCCTTTGCCAGATCTTTTCCCTGCCAGATTCCTGACAATTTTGCAAGCAGGAATTGCATAGCTTATAAGTTTAGGAAATGGTGACAGATGTCTTTTTCATAAGAGCTCATCTGCGTGTGCTCAGACACATGCTTAGGACTTCAAAAATGTAGGGAGAACGGTAGTGGGGGACAGTCCAACCTGCAGGAAAACAGGAAAAAAAAAGTACAAATGGTTTCTTAAAAACAGAGGAAAGATTCATTCATTGATTTGCAGTCTTTGTATGTTTTGGGGGCAGGCAGTCATCAGACACAACCTGCTCATGACTCACCTTGTGCTGATGGCATTATTTGGAGTGTCCAGGCTGGTTGAGTCAATGCTTCACCTTCTCTTTCCAAGCTCAAAAAGCAGGAATCACTCTTTGCCAGTGGCACAGTGGCCTGGAAAAGAAGAACACCATCTTCTGCCTTCAGCTGAGCCTTTAATGCAGTGATTGTGACTTTTCCTGCTCTGCAGCCCCTCAGTCCAAGGTGTGCCCAGTGAACCAGGAGGTGCAGATCCCTACAGCTCTCCCCTTTCCCTTTGTTATCCTTCTTGTCCTCTTCATGGGCCAGCTGGGAAAACCTCACTGAGCCTGGCAGCTCCTTTTTACCATCCCCTCTCGCAGCCACAAGCCAAGCAGGCTCTGAAAATAAACAAGGAGTGGGATAAACAGGAGGTGAATTTACGGAAGCTGCCTCAGCCCCCAGCTCTGGGCACCACTTGACACCAGCACAGTCATTTTCCTTCACCCACATTCTCAAATTTAAGGGTCTTGACGTGTTCTGGATTGTGGCTGATGGTCCACTCAGTGGTTGCTGCTCATTATCCATCCTTCTACATCTCCATACATTTTTCATATACACTCTTGTTACTCCTAAAATAGACACAGATGTGTTTTGGGAACTGTCACAACCCCTGATTTACCAGGCAATGAATCAGAGGATTAATCACTTGCAGCTTTCGGCAGTACAGGGATATAGAGTCACTCCTATCAATTTGCTAACCAAGAAACAAAGTGCTAATTTAGGTTCCTACCTACATAAAGTTCACACAAGGCAAAGGACAGTAAAACATATGTGAACACATAGTCTGACTCCTCTGCAAATTGTGAGTTTGATGGTATGTTGAGTAAATGCACCTCAGTTACTAAACTTTTTGCATAAGCAGAGTAGGAATTCTAATATGTTATTTAAAACATTACTGTATTCTGAATAAAGTCTGACTGTGACAAACCAGTGTGTTAAATGAAATGCTTCAAGGATGAATCAGTACAAGAAACCAAAAGTTTTCTGTGGATTTTTTGATGCAGGACATATATGATTCACCTTTTGGAACATTATGGCTTTTTTAGATTTGAAATTTCCTTTTCTGAATTGCTAGTCAATCCAGAAGGATGTTCCCTAATATTTATCATTTCGGTCCCCATGTTTTTAGCCTTACTTAGAATATAAATTAGTTCTCACTACAGCAAGTTATTTTACCAGCATTGCTTTTGTTAACAGCTGAGTGCAAAATCCTTTTAAGTTCTTGAGCTTTTCTCACATTAAAAATAAGTCATCAATTTGCTTCGTCTGGTATAAAATAATTCCTTCCATCTCTGGCAATGACATGGTTCAGAGCTGCTGGGATCATCCATCACAGGAAGAAAGGAGCATTTCCTTTTCAGACATTTCCTATCACTTTTCACTCTCTAATGATACTCTCCTGAGGCTTCTGATGCTACAAAGTACCATACCAAGGCCCCACTGTTGTGGTTGTTTTGAACTTTTTTTCCTGAAATTACTAAGCTGGTTTTATGTGACTAAAATCACCTACTCACTCAGAACAGTAGATTTTACATTATATTGGTGTTTCCAGCTCAGGGCTCAGTTAAAGGGCATTTCACCTGCTGATCCAACAGCCTGGATATAATGGGATTAAAGTGTGAAAGAGGAACTGCAGAGAGGGAGATGCTCAAGGAAAGGGCTCAGGCATCCTGTTTAATGAAGGCCATGAAACCCCAGCATGCTGCAGGTGGATGGAATTGTCCTCTGCCCTTCTGCAGCTTCACAGTGAAGGCAGGCTGGGCTCTGTATTGAAATCTGGAATTGTCCCCTGTGTCTGGCAGGGGTGGCTGAGCCATAGAGGGCACACTCTACTCCCTTTTCCCAAAGATCCAAGATGTGCTTCTTTCCCTCCCCCCCACCTTTGACTGGCTCCTCTTCAGAACTTCTTTAGCAGCTGCTGCCCTGGGTGTGCCCAGTGGGATTGGGCAGTCCCTGCTCTGATCCATTTCCTTCCTAAGGTGGAGATGGGGCTCTGAGCTCCATGAAAGGTAAAGGCCTGGCTGGGATGTGCTGCTGGCCGGGAGGGCACGGCTGCCAGCCCTGCTGTCCTTTCCCTGGTGCCCCCGGCACCGCCCCCGCTCGGCTTTTCACGGCCCCTGAAGGCATCTCCATTACTCATCTGAGGTCTGGGAAAGAAGGCAGTAAACAAAATTTGATCAGGAGGTATGGGATGAACACCTACTTTCCCAAATGCATTGTTGCAGTACACAGGAGGCGGTGGGAGAAAATAGATGGGACAGAAATGCTGGTGAAAATTATGTTTCCTTTTTCGGTCTGCTACGAGGAGATGTAAATATCCCGGTGTGTTGCTTGATCATGGAGTTCAGCACGATCTTTTCAAGCTCTGTCTCATAACAACCTGGGTTTTTTTTTTTTAATTTCAAAGATTTAGTCTTTTAACAGTCTGCCCATTATCATGAGCATGGGAGTGCAGGTACCTTTGTAGCTCTGGCTGAAGACATTTTACCATTGAATGACCACAAACTGTTCCTCCTAATAACATATTTTTACTCTTAATATTTTACAACAGTATGGACACAAACTGAATCCCAGGTGCCCATGGCTTACCTGCAAAGTTAGGACTATACAAGTCAAGTTTTCCTACAGAGGAAGCAAGGACTGCTGAGCCATAGCTCCATGAGACACGTGTCTTCTGAGCTCCACAGAGAGGAGTTCAAGCCTACCTAAAGATGCTTATGTTGTGGGATTTAGTGCAAAAGATGAGCATACCCTTTCTCTGGCCTGCCTTTCAAAGGTAGAAGGAGTCACGTGCTGTATATTATGTTTTATCTCATTTCTTTCTTCCTCCATTTCCAGGAGTTGTTACTTAGCTGAGAGAACAATTTCTAGCCTGGCACAATTTCCTGGTTCTCCCCCTTTCAGCTGTACCCATCCTCTGTTTCTTCTTTGAGCCCCAGCAGGCCAGGCCCACGTGTGTGGACATGGGGTGTAGCACAGTGGTGCTCTGCTCTGTGTCACTTTGCACTTTCATCCAGCTCTCAGAGGTGCTGAAAGTGCTGTAAGCACATGAGGTATCCCACTGACCTAAACTGTGCTTGTTTCCTGTTTCAGAACTGCTTTTTTTATTGCCAAGTATTGCAAAAAAAAAAGTCCCCACGTTAGAATAAATGAGATGCAGGTCATAGATTTATGGATACAATACCACAGCTAACAAAGTTGATATACCACAGCTAACAAAGTTAATATACCACAGCTAAATACATTAATCTAGAAATACCCTTTCATTTCACCTGGTGCAGGATTATGTGCAGATGAGGCCAAACAATATACTCTTGACTTCTTTTTCTACCTGTAAAGTTACAGCACTTTAGACCTTGTCTGTGTGATGCTGATTTAAACTGGACTGGTGAAACAAGCTCAACATTGATGTGATTAAATGAATGCTAATCTCACACTGTCCCAGTTTAATGACATTTGTTGGTTTGTTTGTTTTTTTTTTTAATCTGAAGTGAACAATGATTTACCTAAGGTCACACCTTCAAAGGGCTGAAACAAAGCTTTGGCTGGTTGCTTGTTTTTGTTGGTTTGGGTTTTTTTGATTTTTCTGATGCTTGTCTATGAACATTTCACAGTCAGCTGCAGTGTTTCATGATGATGTTGCCCCTTCAATGAAGGATTTCCCCACCACACACATTGGTCAGAATGCACTTGCTCTTCTCAGGCACTCTACGGAAATTCTGCCTCTTTGTGTGCATCTTGTAGGGAAGTGGAAGCACTGGAAGTTGCCCTGAATCATGTGAGAAATGCTCCCACATGCCATTCCCCAGACACTGCTTTGAAAGCAGGGACTGGCCAGGACACTGCTAACAAATAAAGGTCAGTGACATCTTGACACAGTGCAGCTGCTTCCTACTCCAATGTGATTCCAATGTTTTGCTGTATCAGTTTTTAAACTGATTGAATTGGTAACTGTAGTTTCCTGGCTAGACAATGCCTCACTCATAAATCCAAACAAATATGGCAAAAGTGGGGGGTAACAGTTTCTCACTGATAAACTCCATGCCTTTTTTCAGATGTGTGTTTGAATTACAGTAAAAGAAATGTTAGATATATAAAGTAGCAAAAAAAGAGCACAACCTCTCTGCTGTCCCAAACTCCAAACAAAGAAACCTTCTTCCCATATATATAAGAAAGTAAACCTTGAAATGCTTTCTGGATGGTTAAGGTGAAATAAAGTCCTCAGGTACTCTCACTCCTCTGGTGAGACACTTCAGTGATGCCAAGATTCACTTTGTGCTTTGGAAAGTCTGTCAGAAAACTGATTGTGTTTTCCCTGTGTTCTAAAAGGACTTTCAGTACCCCTGTGAGGACTAACACTAGGAATTACTTTTGCAATGCTCCAGGATGAAGGGGCATCAAAGTGACTAACTACTCATAGTCTGTATTTTTTTGTTTTCTATCCTTTTAATTCATGGTGTAATTCTTTATGTAAAGGCATCACTAAAGACTTATACTGAGTCTTAACCTAGGGGGCTCACATGCAACAAAATGCTAGAGGCAGGGAAAGGACACAGATTTTTCTTTAACCCAGGTGCTGATCATGCATTTAAATGCCTTATGTGACCATGGCTGTGTTAGAAGCCCAGCAATGCTATTGCTGGATGTAAAGAGCTCAGTGCTTTGCAAGGAGGGCAGGGGTTAAATCACTCTCCTCTCCTCTCTGGAGTTGGAAGGGTAGACAGATCTTCCCAAAAGACCCTAGGAAAAGCTCTGAGAGGGGCTCACGTCTGTGTAGCCCTGAGCACCATGAAAGTGCCAGTGATGACACAATTTAAAGAAGCCCAACTGTGGACACAGTCAATTATACTCACTTCTGTGAGTGACAATTAAGATATAGACATAATTAATAAATTGGAATTAACTTATCAGGGAAAGCATATTTGAAGCTTTGTTGCACTTGCAGAGATATTTAAAGTGTATACTCCTTAAAATTCCCTGTTACATCTTAAAGGAAAACCACTGGCTTTGGTCTTTTCTTGATTGTTTTTCTTCAAGCAGATATTTGCCATTTATTTGTCTGTAGTCTCTTAGCTATTTCTAGAACAGGCTGCATGCTGTAATTTTTATGTGAAAAGCAGGGGTGAAGGTCCATAGGGGGCCAGAGAAACTCCTCTTGGGGCTGACAACAGCCAAGGACAATCTAAATAAGCTCTGGGAGGTCACAGTGCAGTCTGAGGGTGAAAAGGAACACGATCCTTGGCCTGCCTGCCCATCAAACACATTTTTGCCACTCTAACCTTCTGCTGAGGGGGTGGAAGTGCATGGGGCAGGCATGGGGGTGGTGCCTGGGTTCAAAATCCAGGCGAGGCAAGGGAAGAGAACGCCAGGTTTTCTCCAGGATACACAAGTTCACAAATATTAGGGCTGGTGGAGTCACAAGGCTGGCTTTGTTGATTTAATACTATTCAGCTGTTCCCTGTTCCCATGTAACCCTACACCTTTCATAGCAAAACTATTTATTATACCATATTAATAATAGCAATGTTTTTTCAAAGTCACCTACCACGACCTGCCCTCACATCCAGGTCTCAGACTCTCTCGTGGGATTTTGGGAAGGAATTGTCTTATCTTGCCCAAAGATTTCAGTGTTTATGAGGTAGCATAAGACTCTGCCTGTGCCATGTTTCTGCCCCTAAACCACAGCTCCCATTTGACTGTAAAAGCCTTGCAGCACAGAATGTTCTTTGTCATTGACCCAGTGATTCTCAATTGAAGTTGCTTGTTCTCATTACAGCCAGGGAGTAGCTTCTCTGACCAGAAAATAAACCACACTCAGCTTGGACAGCACAAGCTAGTCAGAAAATTTAGATGCCTTTGTGATGGCTGTAACAGGACATTGAATTATGTGTCTGTTATCTCATTAATTTCTAGTTCACAATTTAAAAAAAATATCAGTTTATTTAGGGATTTACTAGAAGACTCTAAAGTTTCGGGGTTTTGATTTCTTTTTTGCCAATATGTGCTGCTTTTTTTTTCACAATAAGGACTCCTTGGGCTAAAACACAGCAGTCAAACTATCCTTTACAGGTTCACTTCAAGTAAATTATTCCCTATGCCTTGAATTGGACAGCAATTTGATTTAAGTACATTTTTGGTTATGTAAAATATCTGTTATGATTAAAGTTATGGATTAAGAGATTTTCCTCTTTGGCTTGTTTAACTAGGCATTCCTTATTTGAAACTAGGCTTTGACATCTCTAGCTAGGAGCATTTTCTAATTAAAGAAAATATCCTTTTGAGGTCAGGCATGCATTAGGAGCCTTCAAAATAAAATTTAGGAAAAAAAAAACAACAAAACAAATAACAAATACCAAACATATTAGTCTAACAGTATATTAGGAGGATGCTTTTTATTTAGGAAAAATGCTTTAGGTGCTTCAGGAAAGAAAATGTTTATTTCTGTTTTTGAAATGGATATAATATTCAGATCTGATGTGCATATTTATATACCATGATTTAGCATTTTGGAGATGCTGTACTCTCAGGAAAAAAGGTTAGAAGGATAATCCAGGTTCAGAATAAAACTATTATCTTATTTATCTTGTGTAATGTGAAATCTGTTTGTACAAATCCTTTTTGACTCCTTAAAGGTTGATTTCTTTCTCATGAGCAATTTTTAAGTAGAAACGATCTCTCCTAATAGAAAGAAAGGTAGCTCCACATTATTACAACAGACGTAAAAAAAAAAAAAAAAAAAAAAAAAAAAGGCAAAGAAAGAGAAAATCAAACCCCAAAATAATTGGGTTTTTACATCATGATCCCAGTGAAGCCACTGCTGAAGTGAGATGCTATAAGATATCAAATCATCCTGAGTCTAATCTGAGCTCCACCAAAAATCACTGATGTGACCCTGTGGCTTTTCCATCATTTCCAAAACCGGCCATCTAGAATAGCAGGCACCTAAATCCGTAACCTCAGTTCTGTCCCCTTGGGAAGGTTAGAAATAGGGGGTGCATTTGTGGCTTGGAAGGATGTCTAATGCCCAGTATCAACAAATATATTTTCATCTATTTTAGGGGTCATCACATCTGAAACAAACCAAGCCGCTGAAACCACACAGTTCATTGGTTGCTTCAACTGCCTGGGTATAAACAACATTGTTCTGTGCAGTTTCACATGACCTAACACTATTTTTATCATCATTTCACTAATAGGTGTCAAAGGCACTTAATACTTCTCTCATTGAAGCTCCTCTTGCTGCCGTTGCCATGGGACTGAAGCCACCCACAGTCCTGCACCTCTCAGCCCCTAGGGCCACAAACAGGGAAGAGGCTCCACTTCATCCTGGAGTTCGTTTGTCCCCTGCCTCCCACCTCGATGGCTCTTTGTGCAAGGTCAGTCTGACAGGGTCTGTCCAATATCTGCAACATCCCTGGAATTCAGATTTTGGAGTTTTACAGCTGAGAAAACACAGCTAGCACAATGCATTATTTTTTCCACTCCTTCAAGAGTGGAATGTCACTTTTCCTGGGCTGGCTGCTCATGCAGATTTCTGAGGCTGATGGACTTAGAGATGTGTGAGGATGTTTTTGTACAAATCATAGAATCACTGAATGGTTTGGGTGGGAAAGAACATTAAAAATCCTCCACTTCCAATGCCCTGTCACAGGCAAGGACACCTTCCACTATCCCAGGTTGCTCCCAGCCTCATCCAGCCTGGCCTGGAACGCTGCCAGGGATGGGGCAGCCACAGCTGCTCTGGGAAACCTGTGCCAGGGCTTCACCACCCTCACAGGGAACAATTTCTTCCCAATATCCCATCTAAACCTCCTCTCTGTCACTTTGGAGCCATTCCCCCTTGTCCTGTCACTCTAAGCCCCTATCAAGAGTTTCTCTCCATCTTTCCTGTGGGCTCCCTTCAGGCACTGCAAGGCCACAATGAGGTCACCCCAAAGCCTGAACAATCCCAATTCTCACAGCATTTTTATGTGGATATTTATGCACACATATGCATAGTGCTGTTGTACAGGAAACTGGGCATACTCCTTAAATCCTTCCTTTTCAATCTGCAGATGGAGGTACACACACTGCTGCTGATTATTGTTTCAAGGACGAAAGCTGAGTGTTTGCTCTCACCTCTGAAACATGGGGTGCTGCTTTGTAGTTAAATCCTCCACCCCTGGTCCATCCACATGCAATTACTTTGAGAAAACCCAGATGTGGATACCTGATACAAGGTCTATTTTCAGAGCTTTGTTGTGAAAACTGTTGGAAGTTTGCAATATTGCTGTGAGGTGGGGGAAAATGGTGCTGAACCCAGTGTGTCCAGTCTCTAGAATTCTCTGCAACTGGTGCTGACTCACTGGATTACTCAGTATTAGCATGTGGAAACTTAGTGGTGCACTTGCTTGTGCAGGATCCACCAATTAATATTTACATAGAAACTACCCAAGGCATTAAAAATACCCCTTGACAAGTCTGTCCTTGCTGTGAACAGAGAGCTGTTCTTCAGAGGAGTGACCTCAGGAGGAATTTTCAGCAACTGCTACATCAAAAGGGGATTTTCTTTATACTTATCATCCTCAGAGCCTCAAAGCCACGGTGCATCAATAATAACTCGTGTTTGTGTAATGTGATGCCACAAACCATAAAAACTTCAAGAAGTAACTTGCTCAAGTAACCAGGGAAACCAAAAGCAGCAGAAAAAATGTGCTTTTCCGCCTCACGAGGAAAAAAACACAAATGATGATCAGTGCTCCGTGCAAATCTACATCTTTTAAGGGAAAGGTGAATTTTGATTTCCCACTGCAGTCCCTGTAAAAACGAATTGCAAACTTAATAATGGGTATCTTTTGTTTGTTCCACCTTTGAAAATTCAATTTTTATGGCTCCTGTGATGAGAGGGAAATTCTATGCCTGCCATTCCATGTTTGCTTCTTATTTATTCCTGTTAGCACAATAAAGGATTGGCAGGCAGGATGTGTGGGAAGCCAGATGAAGTAAGGGAGCAAAGTGGGTGGCCACAACTTTAATAAGATGTGTCCTCTTTGCAGATTATTCCTGTCATGTTATCCATGTTATCCCTGGCCAGACAACCACTTGTTGGTAAGAGCAGCCAGACTGACAAAAGGACTTCTCCTGAAAAGCCTTT
>WEIU01017508.1:898050-917077 GCA_013389925.1 Aegithalos caudatus | reverse complement strand
TTTTTTTTCCTATTATGTACTTTCAGGTACCTTTTTCCTGCTGAGAAAGGAGATGTGGCGCATTTGGTCTGGAAGTGGAGATTGGAGTTGGGCACAAGTTTTCTGACCCCTGATACTTCAAAGGACCTAATAAATCATGGGACTGGATAGTTACAGAAGTGTCAAAAGAAAAGCAGAAGATGTTGCATGATAACATCCAGCGACTACTGTGTTGTCTAATAATAAATAGATAAATTAAAAAAAAAAAATCCATACCTAACTGAGAGAGGCCAAAAATGCTAATCAGTTGCTAGATTTTTGCAAGGCTCTTGTTGTTTTCTTGAAGTTTCAAAGTATTCTAATTCCAAAAGCAGTAGAATACTCATTACCTTTAAATGTTATTTAGTGTTGTTAACCAGCTTCCAAGATTCTGAAGACTTCACATTTAAAGCCTTCACACTTGAAAATTGAGATGTGAACAGATTTTTTTACCAAGACTGGCATGCTTCATAAAGGCCATGTTAAAAAATAAAATCTAACCAGTAATTTACATAAATATGATTTAGGTTATTGAATGAAATCACTGTTTTAAAGGCTCTTGATTAAAATAAACCTGATTCCAATTTTGTTTTTAAGAAATGTTGTGCAGCAGCACGCAGTGGCAGCCCATACATTGCTACTGTGTTGAGATATTGTATGAATCATACATTTTATATATGTTAATATATATATAATCGATATATTACTATATAGAGATAATTACTGAAGAGGTAACATAACTGGAAATTATACTATCTCAAGTGGTTTGCCTTGTTAAAATGAACACTAAGTTCCAGGTTGATCAAAGTTATACACCTTAGTATTATTTATCTGCTTCCAGCTATGAATGGTGATGTAATTAAACATTTTATCAGTACCTGATAATGGCTCTGTCACTTAAAGCCTCTTTATTGTAACACTTTACAGTGTATGTGGTAATAAACATCTTCCCTATTTTTATTTGCTTTAAATGGAAAGCCAAGCAACTCCTAGTCTGGGTTCATGATTGTGCAGAATGATCCTTTGTTCTCAGGGCCACAGTAAATGGGAATACATGGGCCTCCTGCAGGCAATTCCTCAACAAAAGTAGAAAAGACAAGCTTGTTTTTGGGGAACAGACACACTGGTTTGCCCAGCTCACTTGATACCCTACTGCACAGACTGAATACAAATTTGTTGTTGTAAGAAGAGATTTTCTGCCTTTATTTGGGGCTGACTCCAAGTGCACCTTTTGTGCTTCTCCAGTGGTTTGGTTAGGAATAAGCAGATCTAATATCTCTTCTCCCTGACACAAACACCCAGGGCTTTCCACGCAGCCTTTGAAGTACTATGGGGATTTCACTGATGCCTATCGCTAAAAAACTGATTCACCATCTGGAAATGCCCACTGCATTCATTTTCTGTGCCTCATTGTATCTAGCAGCAAGAATTAGCTGGGACCTTTTAGGAAACTTTTTCCAGTTAAAACACATGATATATTTAGGTTTCTTTTGTTCAAAATGTAGTTTAAAATACGGACTAAATAGAACAGAATTAACTGATAGGGCTTTTGCAGTCTCAAAATCCAAGACAAGATTTTCTTAATAAAGGAAGACAATAGCAGCTAATATATATGTGTACAATAGAAAACTTTTCTAACAAGGTTCCCATTGTTAAGAGCTCCTCTTCAGACCACAGCCCTGCTTATCTTTCCAGCAGCAGCCTATTACACTGACTTTTCACAAGCTGAGCCAGGTAAATCTATATGGGGCTGGGTTCCATATTTCACTGGCCTTTAATCTAAACTCTCTCATATTCAGAACCCTTTAGTCCATTCTGGCTTTTATCTTGCTGGTTGCTTTTGTTAATGGGTTATTTCCATTTTCTCTTTTAACTTCATGATTTTGACTAGGAATAAAGAAGTGTTTCCAGCCCATAGTTCAGAACTGCAGCACCAGCTGTTTGCCTTGTTGCATCTGGCATGAGCTGGGGTGCACTTTAAAAAAATGAGTCAGTTTATAACCACTTTATTTGAGAAAGGTTTAAAAGCTTTTCAAGTTGCAGTTTTATACTGGTTGCTTTTAACACCAGCCAAAGGAACTTGTGCTATAACTGGCTTTTGTTTCCATGCCCATGACGCTGGATATTAGGTTTGAAGAGTTAGCACAGCCATCTCATCAGTGTTGTGCAATGGGACACTCATATCTCTCATATAAAATTGATTTCCTCGTTGTGTTTTGGTGGATCAGCTTTGGGAATGACCTTGGCCAGAAAATGTGGAGAGGTTTTAGAAAACAGTAATATTTTCACTGCCTGAAATTAGCCACAAGTAAAATGTAGAGTGTATATATATAGATGATATATAGATGCCTGTGATTACAGAAAAAAAAAGTTTGTTGGTGCAGTGGAATTTTCTAAAGGAGATTTTGCTCTTCATCTATTAAAAAACTATGCAAATCTTCATCCTTCTTAGAAAATGAAATGGAAATTAAAGGGGTTTTGACCCAAGAGATACCTGTAAAAGGGTATGCAGAGCAAGGGAACACTTTAAGTGCTCCCACATTTATGGGCATGATACTTGGAGTTATTTTAAACTGACACATTAGAATGTTAGAGATTTAGTTCACCCAAAGTCAAATAGTAAATTTGTTAGTTGATTTGGAGTCCAAGAAAATGAAAAGTAACTTTATTTCAGATATGTACAGAATTTATTGCAGAAAAATCCATATTATAAAAGGTGTTTGACTCAATTTTATCAAACCTTTTCAAAGCCCTGTGTGCTTTCCAAACGAGTCAGAGCTCTTTTGAAAAGAACTTTTCAAATAATTCTTTTAATATAGATTTTTGAGTAAGATTTTACTTTAATGGGCATTTTTTTCAAAGATACTCTTCTTGCCTTCATACAAATCAGGATTTCTTGCACACAGAAATATAAATTTACAAAAGTTCAGGTGTTAGGGAAAAGAGCAGGAGATGGGACTGTCTTCTATCCTTTTCAGAGAGTTATGGAACAGGAATCATAACCACAACCCAGAGACAAATGTTTCAATTTTCCTCGTGGATATCCCTTTAGCCCCCTTCTTCTTTCTGATGTAAAGTTGGGGCACCTGAAGGGAGCTTACAAGGGAGATGGAGAGGGAATTTTTACAAGGGCCTGGAGTGACCGAACAAGGGGCAGGGGTTTCACACTGACAAAGAGCAGGTTTAGATTTGATATTGGGAAGGAATTCTTCCTGTGAGGGTGGGGAGCCCTGGCACAAGTTTCCCAGAGCAGCTGTGGCTGCCCCATCCCTGGAAGTGTTCCAGGCCAGGTTGGATGGGGCTCTGAGCAGCCTGGGATGGTGGAAGGTGTCCTTGCCCATGGCAGGGGGCTTGAAATTAAATTTTTTTAAGGTTTCTTCCAACCCAAATGTGTCTGTGATTCTGTAATTCTGTGATTTGTGTACATGGTGGATGCCAGAGGGACCCAGTACTGTTTGGGAGCCTGTGTAGGTGATGTAGGAGCTATATCTCATTATCTGATTAGGCTGTTGGGAAATTCTTAATATTACTTAATCCAAACCAGAGTGAACAAAGTCCTTTGAAGTCAGTCTGGAGGAAACCTGATCCCTGAAATCTTGTTGTCATGTCCCTTTTAGTGCTCAGCCCTGCTCTTTTCCTTGGAAGCCTTGCAGCTCCTGCTTAGGCAAGGCTTGTGCAGGCCCTTGGAAAACCCCAGAATCTCCAGGCTTGGGCCACCCAGTGCTTTGGTGGTGAATTCAGCAGTGTGAGCCCACCAGGGCATGCTCAGGCAATGGAGGGTGCTCTGAGCCAACACAGAAAAAAGCTGCTGCTCTGCTGCTGGCCAGAGGGAGAGGACAACCAAGTAGACATCTGAGCACGCTGTGCCTGAAAGCTTTCTAAATCAGGGCTGAGCAGGACTGTGGTGACCACAGTGTGGAATCTGCCAGCCGACACATGCTGCAGAGGAAGGTAATGAGTGCACTCCTTACAGGGCATCGTGGTTTGATTTCAGCAGCAGGGATGGGGCTGGAGTGCCCAGGCTGCCCTGTGGAGCAGCTCAGGGAAGCCCAACTGCAGAAGCAAGAGGTGGGAAGTTACTTACACCCTCCAAATCAGAAGGCTGAGATCAGAAGCCATGGACCACTCCTGTGCTTTTCAGAGGGCTGAGTGACCCTTGCACAGCAGGGTGTGGCAGCCCCCAGAAATGCTGTGTATGCTTGGCATGGGGTGGCTTTCAGATACCACAGTGTGGCTGTAAATTAAATGTGGGGATTCCCACTGAGACCTGGTGGCTGATTATCATCATGAGAACCCTGCTCTTTTTCACAGCCACTTAGAAAAAAAAAAAACAACTAAGAAGACTCCAGGAAGGCTAAAATGTTTTCAGAAAATTCTTTTAAAAGCAGGAACTTTTTCTTTAGTTAAGGGTGATGAAAATTCAAACACAACAGAACTGCTGAATCTCAGACTGGAGCAAAGGTGAGAAATCTGATCAAGTCCCTATGGGGGCATATCCAGCTCTTGATAAACTCCTCATCAGCCTGAAGAGAGATGTGTAAGCACACATTTGCAGAGAGCTGTGAAAGAACCACCTCCATTCACTCAGGCTTGGGTCACATTCAAGCTGAAACCCCCCGCCCAGTCCTACTGGCCTGGCAGTGAAACTCTCATGCCTATTTTTAAGTTCTTTCATGGTGCCAAATGGAGAGTTTGTGTAAAGGAGGGCCAAGCCTGGATCAGTTTACATAGATAGAATTCTAGAGATTTTGTCTGTCTGTCTTGTGGCAAAGATTGCATTGTCCCAACCACTTCTACAGGCATCACCAGTTGTTGCTATGCAAATAAGACTCTTTGCAGCATTTCTTTTCCAGGTGTTAAAGCACCAATAAAAAATACAAAAAAAGCCTATTCACACATACACAAGCTCTTTCCTACTGCATGTTGGAAAGTTAAGGCTTCGTTTTGGTTTTGGGTTCTGTCATTAAGTCAAATATTTGCATTCTGTTAGATAATTAACTGTACTAATCAACAGGAAAATCCAGGGTCTCTGTTGTTGTTTTTGATTAAAAATTTCCCTGGTGTGATTTGACAGTGCAAAGCAATTGCCTTGGCTGAAAACACAGCTAGATAATGCTAGCAAAGAATTGATCAACCTGGAGTGACATGGCTTTTGAGGCAATGAATTATTTATTTTTCCTTCATAGTGATTCACTGTGTGAAATGAAGAATCATAAAATCATAGAGTGGTGTGGGTTGGACGAAACCTAAAGATCATCCAGTTCCAACCTCCTGCCATGGATTGGGACACTTCCCACTATCCCAGGTTGCTCAGAGCCCCATCCAACCTGGTCTTGGGCACTTCGAGGCATGGAGCAGCCACAGCTTCTTTGGGCAACCTGTGCCAGGGCCTCAACATCCACACAGGGAACAATTTCTTCTATAATTTCTTCTGCTTTTTTGACTTTCCCTGGTGAACCACTTTTTAAATGATGGGTTAGGCTTTAAAACCTCTTCATGCTTAGAAATAAACTGAATTCCTTACTTCCTAGAAGAAAGCCCTATGAGACATCAGAGGTGACACTGGCAAAGTTGATTGATACATGGCTGAATTATACAAATTCTTACTTTCAAGAACACCGACTTTCAAATTTCTTGTGCATGAGGCCCATCAATCTGTCAGATGATTTTCCTGATTTTGTGTGCAGTTCCACTTGTAGCCAACAAGTCATGCATGTATGTGTCATCTTTCTACCAAGAAGCAGGAGAAAGATCTTCAGGACTTCAGCTTCTCAGGTTTCCAAATCTCTTCAGGCTATTAATTGTGAGGACTTCTGAAAAAAAGAAACAAACAAAAAAACCCCACCCAAAAACAAAACCAAACACAAACAAACAAACAAAACAACCATAAACCAAAACCCCAAGCAACAAAGCAAATTCTCTCTGTGATAAGTGTTGGATAATTTTGGTATGCGTTCTTGGCAAATATGACAACGTGCAGCCCTCGGAGACCACGCTACTGAGTGGATTTTTGAAAGCAGCAGTTCTCTCAGCAGAGTCTCTGCCAAGGTAATAACAACAAACAATGAGCTGCTTGTTGTCAGAACCCTGAGGAGGCAGAAGGAAAAGTGTCTTGGAAGCAGATAAATTTCACTTTAAGTTCTGCTTTGAGTAGACGAAGAGGGTGCTGAAAGATTGTCAGTAGATATACAGATAGAGTGGAGAAAACAACAAATTTTGGAAGCCCAGTGGAGATTTGGGTCATTGTAAGGTTAGGCAAAGTATGTGTTGGGAATGCAATGAAATGTGTGCTTGTTTGTGTATGTGTGAGTAAGACAATTTTGGGGAGCTGGCTCCCAGGTCTGACTGCAGGTAAATGAGGAGTGACATCCTAATGTGCCTGGAGGGCAGGGCTCGAGTTGTGGAAACTGAATCCTGAAGAAGATTCCATCAATTTGCACATTACAAGGGGTGGTATAGTTTTGGAACCACGCTGCCCCTGTAAACAGCCATCACTGCTGTCAAAAGAGCCACTCCTTTCCCTGCAGATAACCTTGTTTTAAGTTTTGTGTGTGCCCATGGGGAAAACAGGGTTAGTCACTTTCTTTCTGGAAAAGGATTTGAGGGTTTGTCTGGAAGGAACAAACGCTCAAACAAACCCTGAAGGAACAAACCCTGAAGCCCAAATCCAACTACAAAACAGAGAAAAATATTTCCAGTGGTCCATTTTTTCCTTTCTGGGTAGGTGTTGACTTGCTGATGTCTTTGGTCAGTGTGCTGGCTGTTCTGGGAGCTGTTCTGAGGCCAGGCATCAAGCAGTGGTTCTGGTGTTTAATGGCTTCAGCATGGGAACAGCAGGGAAATAAAGAAAAAAATTGGACAGTGGCTGGCTCCTTATTTCAGTCCATCCTGAAGTACCAAACTAGTGCAGAGGATCATCACTGGATCTTGATCTCATGGTATCACTCCTTTGGTTTCAGTGAACTCCTTTGCTTTAATTAGATATGTGTTAGTAGAGGATCAGGTCTCAGCTATCAGATACCTGCAATTTATTTCTCCAGAGTCAAAATTTTGTTATAGATAACTTTTGGAATAGGCACATAAGCCTGAACCTGGAAGCTGGTGAGATTTGAAGGCTTTCATTATCTTACTTGTTAAGTCCTGGGTCTGTCCCAGTACCTGACACTGGCACTGTGTATGCCAAGCCGCAACAAGTAGTGCCTTTGTATCAAAGCAATTTTGCCCAAATGAGTAGAATTTACTGGGAATGTGTACACAGCACAGAAGGGGAATACTCAACATGTGAGAATGCATAATGGGTATGAATCTCAAATATTGAAAACAGTCCAGAAGGCAGAAGGCACAATTTGATCTTAGAGTCTGGCATTTAAAAGCTCCTAATTTACAGTTTTTTGCATTTGGTAACTTAAAAGTAGAGACTGGACTTCAGGGAAAATTCCTGTCTCACTACAGCTGATAGAAATTACAGAGAGGGCAAAATGTTACTTCTTTGTGCATAAGGCTGGTCTTGTCCATGAATGTGAATTAAACTGATAAACTGCTTTATCTGCCCCTTCCATGCCTCCGCAGTAATCACTCACATTTGTTACCTGGGTTCTGGGTAGTTTCTAAGAGAGTTGCTGGCTTTTAATGGAGGATTTTTCTACAAAACACAGAAACAGCTTCTAATACATGGTTCAGAACACGAATTCATCGATTTCCTCAGGAATCTGTGGATTAGGAATTGGGAGAGGTAGGTGTAAATTTGGCAAGCACTGAGTAGATGTGTGACAAAGAGCAAGAGCTGGAGAAATGGAGCAGGCATGATAAGGAAAAGACTGCAGTCAAATGATGAAGGTGGAAGTAACTGGGAAAGAAGAAAGATGCCTAAAGGCAACAAGTGGACTGGATTTAGCTGCAGAAATTAAAGCCAACAAAATACTCCCTGCTGGAACTGAAAGGGAACCCAAGAGCCACGCCAGCGCACAGCTCTGCAGTTTGCTGGCAAACACCATAGTCCACACTAGAAACGCTAAACTATTGCAGCTGTCCTCCACTCCCTGAGCTCCAGGAACTGAGATTAGGCTGAGGTGACTCACACAAGTGTCAGGAAAATGCCCTCTGATGAAGTGTCCCTTTTATTGCCTTGGTAATTTTAGAGCAGACACTGTGTGTGATGCATGGCAGGACACACACACAGGCTTGGTTGCCTTCTGCCAAATATGAGAGTTGGGATGGACTCCCAGTGGCTGCTGTCAGTGCAGTGGGTGGGTCTGAGGAGCTTTACAACACCAACATCTTCCAGGCAGAGCCTGGAATGTGATCCAGCACTAGGCACTGCTGTTGTGTTGCTTTGCCTCCCAGCTTTGGATTTGTGGGAGCTCCGGATCCTTGTGGCTGCAAGGGTACCCTATACAGAGCATGCTAATGTTCCTAGGAATTCTGAATTCTTCAAACTCAATTGTCACATGAGCAATAGTTCTTATTTTAACATTGTCTTCTTGTCCCCATCAGTTAAGGATGTTTTTGGGGATAAATGCTCCTGTTCATGACTCTTCAGACACGGTGCTGAAGTACAAGGAGTACAAGATGTTCAGTCAAGCACATCTTTCCCTTCCCTCTCTGTGGCACTGAAGGACTCAGGGAGGTGATTTATGCTTGCTGCTTGTAGGAAATCCCATGGGGAACTGAAGCCTTCTGTCTTCAGAACAGGATTTTGATAAGTGTGTTCTGAGGCCACACACAGCCAAGAGGATTGAGTGAAGAAGATGGCAGTGAATAAGTACAGAGCAGCCAGAGCACTTGGAGCACTCAGAGAGAGAAGTGCTTTAAGAGGAAAAGATAAAAAAGGACTAAAAAAGGATCACTCAGTTCCAGAATTTATCACATTTCAATCTCAAAAGAGATGAGCTACAGTTCTTAAAGATGTACTTAATTTCTGACATTTTCTGTCTGTTAAGTGCTTGACCTGACAACTTTTACAGAGCTTAATAAATATCTTTCTGAGGGTGAGAATTCATGCACATTCCCACTCACAAGCCAGATGTGCACTATGGTTATTTAGCATATACATTAGTCATATATTTAAATTCAAAAGCACTTCTAGAAAGCACTTTCTAGTTGCCATTGCTCTTATAACTTATATTCCTGAGTTAGGGAAGTGTTAAATTTTATTTGTGGTGTCTAATCTTTATAAAACTTCTGGAGAGCAATGGGTTATGTAAAGGTTATTTCTTCAGTTAGACCAACTTGCAGTCTATGTTAATAACCACTCTGCACGGAGATTTTTTCCAGTGTCCTAAAAGAATTGCCCCCAGATTTTGCTTCTCCCTTGTAGCCAAACTGCATCTGGTGCCCAGCTGATTTATGTGTCAGGATACCTATCTATCACAGGTTGGTGTGTATGTACAGAGATTCACTAATGTGTGATGCATTCAGGCTGGAGCTCTTCATCATCCTGCATTCCACATATGGGGGAAGCAGGATAAGAAATCAGAGTTTGCTTTCAACAAGTCCAGAAGAAAAGCAGAAACCTGTTCATGGTGTTACCTGAGAAATGTCTGATCACAGAATCACAGACTGGTTGAGGCTGGAAGGGACCACAGAGACTCATCTGCTCCCACCTCCCTGCTCCAGCAGGGCCATCCCAGAGCACAGGGCACAGGATTGTGTCCAGATGGTTCTGGAATATCCCCAGGGAGGAGACTCCACACCCTCTCTGGACAATCTATTCAGAGCTTGGTCCCTGCCCAGGGAAGAAGTTGTGCCTCCTGTCCAGGTGGAATCTCCTGGGATCAGTCCCTGTCCGTTCCTCTGGTGCCATTGCTGGGCCCTGGAGCAGAGCCTGGGCCCTGCTGGGAGCCCTCCCTGCTCACAGGGACACCCAGGGATGAGGGCCCCTCTCAGCTGGGGCTCCTCTCCAGGCTGGACAGCCCCAGCTCCCTCAGCCTTTCCCTGGCAGAGATGCTCCAGACCCTGAATCATCTCTGCAGCCTCTGCTGGACCTGCTCCACGAGCTCGCTGTCCCTCCTGTGCTGAGGATCCCCGAGCTGGGCACAGCTCTCCAGATGAGGGCTTATGAGGGCTGATTGCTCAAGTCATACCTGGAAGAGTCCTCAAACATGCCCTTCCTGAAGTTGGAGTCTGCATTTAGTGAAAGCAAGGTGTTTTCTGAACAAGGAGAAATAACAAGGCCTAAGTAGCAGTTCTGCTTCTCCCCCTCTCTTGACAGGCAGAAATGTGTGTGACAATGACCCCTCTTCAGTCAAAAGGAACTTTTCCTGGTTTCCATGAGCTGTTGAAGATGATACAATAGGTATCACAGTGACACTGTAGGGTTCTCTTGGCACTGTCACAGCTATTCCAACTATTCCCGTGAACAATTGGCTTAATTGCTCCCAAACTCTGTTTCCTTCCTGCAATCATGAGGAAATGATAATGGTGTGATTCTTGGGGTGTCCTGTGCAGGGACAGGAGTTGGACATTGATGTTTCTGATGATCCACAGCAAGTCTCAGAGCCCCTGACTTCAAGATTTGTTCTCCTTGCTCAAAGAGGGTTTCATCTGCTTGCTTTTCCCAAGCAAGTGGTCTGTAGCAGATTCCTGCCCCAAATTTTAGCTTTTAATCTGATCATCTTCACAAATTCTTGATTGCTTTATCAACAGTTCCAAGGTTATCTGGATACCTGAGCTCTCTTAGGCATTTCTGATCAGGTCTCCCCTAGCTTCCATTTCTGGTGATAAAGCAGTTGGAGTCACCTCAAGTTTATCTGCATGTCCTGGTGTAAAATCTCCTGCAGCAAGAAGTGTTTCAGTCCAGCTGTTGAAAGCCAAATTGAAACTGTAATTTAAAAAAAAAAAAAAAAAAAGTGTATTTTTGAGCATTTATACTCTTGTGGGGTACTAGTGTATTTGAGAAAGCTACTGAGAGAAAATGGAGGATGGAGGGAAGAATAAAAAGACAACAAAAGAAAACAAATAAACAAAAAAAAAAAAAAAAAAAAAAAAAAAAAAAAAAAAAAAAAAAAAAAAAAAAAAAAAAAAAAAAAAAAAGAGGAAAAATTATACAAAAGGAAGAATTTGTAGCTGGCAGTGAATAAAGTGTTGTGAACATTTTCTTCTTTCTTTTTATCCCCTGGCAAGGTTATAACTTCATGTTATTCCAGGAAAAGTCCGTCTTCTGTGACCACAAGTCTTCTGTTTACCCAAATAGTGTCACAGCTGTGTGAGATCTTTTCACCATGGAAGAAATGAGGCTGGAAGTTGGTGACAGGCACCAGGCACATCTCTGATAGCTGGACAAAGCACTTTGAACTGAACTTGATGCCTGGTACATTGGTGGAAGGAGCAGCAAATGAGGATAATGTGTTTGGGAGAGGGAAGAAGAGGTAAGTTGGGATATTAATATATTGAAATTTTAAGATAGGGGTGCACATGCATGTGATATCATGTAGGAAATTATTTAAGCAGATTAACTCGGGAATTTGCTGTCAAGATCACTTTAAAATCAGTACATCAGCTCATGGATAAAACTGGAATAACATGCAATACAGAGAATGTGCCATGTGGGTAGTCTTTCGTACATCCTTTCCCCAGTAGAGAGCAGCAACTCACTAAGGGATTCTTTAGCATTCCCCTACTTACAGAAACTGCAAAAATGAGTCTTGGTTTGTTTTATATTTTAGTTCATTCATCACAGGTTCAGTTCATCTTAAAGCGTTAAAAGTGTTGGTTATGGTATTAAAAGAAGTTTTAAAATAAAAGATAGAGAAGTCTGGCATCTCCTAGCTCATCCATCTTGCTGGAGAATGGGATGAGCAGAAAAACCACATCATAGTCTTGGTTTGGTAGTTTTTACTTCCTTTATACAAGCAGAATTTGCGGCATCTATCTGTTAGACTTAAACTTCCTTTAGCTATTGATTAGACTGAAATTCTCTTTGGCTACTGATATCTCAGAATCAGCTTACTCCATCTCACACCCACTGGGAGATCTTTGCAATGTTCTCAGATTTCATGGGTGGTCTCTTATAAACACCAAGGCAGGAAGATGAAACAAAGTTATGTAAATGTCAAAACCAGAATGAATCAAAGCCCAACATCTTTTTCTCTTGGATATTTAGCAAATATTTACTCCCAAAGAAAGGATTTATTATTTTGGAAGAGCCATTGAAAATATTGGACTTGTGTACATGTTTTTTTTCTGTGTTTCCTCTCCCATGAAGTACAAAGACACAAACTGGAGGAGACTAGGTGTGATGATACAAGATTCTTTCCTATTCTTCCCCTTTCTATTTCAGTCTAAAACCTCAATAATGCCATATCAAATTTTATCTTCCTTTCTGGGGACCTTTAGAGGTACATATTGTGTAATCTCATGCTTTTTGTAAAGGGAATGAATTCTGCTAAAAGCTGAGTAAGGTCTCCCGCTCTCAGATTCATTTTCAGTATAAATTAAGTAATGAATAACAAACACAGAAAGCTCAATGTCTAAAGTCTCTTTTTCCATGCAGTGCCCATCTTCCCATCTGGAGAACAGTCCACATGTTCTCCTGTCATGATAATCTAAGAAACAGAAAATGTCTCCTTGTCCTTTCTTGGATCCTCATGCCTCGGCATTGTGGGCCAGCTCAGGGAGTGCAACCACTGCCAGCCTGTTTCTCTCAGTTTTATGTGGGCAGGAAGGTGACAGGAAGGGATGTGACATGAGCAAGGTGTCAGTGTATCCACACACACCTGTTAACACATCAAAGCTGCCATAATGGAGGAAGGGAACTTATTTTAGCAAAGGCATGAGCTCCACAGAATCGTTAAGGTTGGAAAAGACTTCCAAGGTCATCGAGTCCAGCCTTTGACCAAACATCAATCACCTTGTCAACTACTCCAGAGCACTGAGTGCCACATCTAGCCATTTCTTGGACACCTCCAGAGGTGGTGACTTAACCACCTCCCAGGGCAGCCCATTCCAATGCTTCACAACTCCTTCAGTGAAGAAATTCTTCCTGATCCTCCTCTGGTGCAGCTTGAGACATTTCTGCTTGCCCTGTCCTTTGTTCCCTGGGAGCAGAGCCTGACCCCCCCACACCAGCTGTCCCCTCCTGTCAGGAGTTGTGCAGAGCCAGAAGGTTCCCCCTGAGCCTCCTTTTCTCCAGGCTGAGCCCCCACAGCTCCCTCAGCTGCTCCTCATGAGTGACTCTCCAAACACTAAAGAAGAAGAGATGGGAGACATAGAATGCAGCAGTTTAAAAAGGATCTGTTTTATATTTAAGGTTCTGTTTTGCCTCTGAATCAGACAGGAAGATGGTGTTGAAAAGTTTGCAGAGTAACAGAGAATTTGCCTTTTCCCACAGCAGCATCAGATGGATGGAAGACAACCATGAACTATCAGACAAGTACTGGGAAGAAACTTTTTTCCAGAGGCTGTGAGGTGTAAATCAAGGCTGAGAAAAGTGGCAGTGGCGGTGCCACCCCTGTGAGGGAGGGGGTGTGGATGGAGATGGCCTTTCCAGCTCCCAGGGGAGGTGACAGCTGCAGTGACACTTGCAGGGGAAGGAGGAGAACCACCCCATTCCTGCTGGGAGCTGAGCTGGGCACACGAGTTGCCGTGGGCTGCCAAGCTGTGTGTGTGTGAGACAGGCAATGGCAGCTCATCCCCAGCTGCCCGTGCAGGCTGGCAGGGATGATAAGCAGGGCAGCTCTGAAGTGGGAGCTGTAACAAAAAGTAGGAAGTACAATGAGTTTGAACCATCTGTTTATGTAAATATGCTCTCCCTTCACCACTTCTTGGGCCACACCCTGAATGTCTTCAACCCCAGCTACATCTCCCCTTAAGATTTCTGCTCTGTTGAGCCACTGCCGTCCTTTTTGTAGTGTTAGAGTCTTAAAGTCTCTGCATGCTGGAACATTTCCCTCTAATCTGAGTCTCTAGCAAACTGCTGTCATCACAGATGTATCACAAGCAGCTCTTGCCCCAGGACACTGCATGTTTCTGAAGAGCTACTTCTCTAACATTCCAGTGAAATGCAGGAATCTTCTCTTGTAGTCTCACAATACCTCCTCTTTACCCATTTTTCTTTCAAAGTGGTCAAACTGTGCATTATCTCTGTGTTTTATTAAGTCTCTGTTTATCCCAGAAAGATAAAATATTATTTTTCTTATTTGCTTAAGTATTTTTTTTTTATTCAAATGGAGAAAAACATCAATATTTTGGTGTCGTTGGCACAAATCTAATTTTATAATAGTGTAAAACCCTGTAAGAATTCCAAACCAGTTTTTACAATTCAGTCTGAGTGTTGCTTTTATAAATCCAGATCTTGACTTCCTATTCCTGCCTTTATTTTAGTGGGAGGTAAGGGTATGAAATTTGCCAAATGATGGATACACTCTCACAGCTGAAGGAGCCTGTCCTCTTCAGCAACACCCTGAAATTCTATTAGTAATACTGAGGGATAATAAAAGTTTATCTTTGTTATTGAAGATTCAGTCCTTTCCCTTAGCTCAGAACTGCTGTATCATGTGTGCAACCAGAGAAATGTTCTTTCTTTGGGAGCAACAATAAGCCTTTATTCCTTTCAATACTGCCAAAAGAGAGTGGCATCTCCTTCCCACATTCACAAACGTGAGTTCAAGCTCCCCTCTGCATCATGTTAAGCACCTGCTCCATGAAGCTGCTCTTCTGCAAAGCTGTGGGTACCAACGTTGCACTGATGTCCCTGAAGATTAATGTTAAAGGCAGCCATTTACACAAGAGACTGCTCTGATAAAAATTTGTCTTGGTTCTAAGTCAATGAGCTGGAAAGACATTCAGTTGGATTTTTTTTGTTTTGTTTTGGTGTTTTTTTGGTTTTTTTTTTTTTTTTGGTCAAGATTCTCATAAATAGCCATGTGGGTCAAGATACTTGAAAAATCAAACCTCTAAAGCTCTATTTAGAATGCAGGTTTGGGGTACTACTCAGCTGTCTAAATATCAGCATGTAACATATTCTGAGCTGTTCTGTGATAGCCCTTTTTGTTTGGATCTACTGTTTCAGATGGTTTTCCATGAGCCCTGTGTCATTTCTGTCCAGCTACAGTGAATATCTTTGGTATCTTCAAGTGTCTCAAGTTACACCAGATTCTTGTGTACACACAGTTGCAGCTTTTGATACAAAAGTGTTGGTAGTACTCACACTGTTCTCAGAGATATTTACATTTGCTCATTTATAAAACATCTGTATTAAATAAATCTGAAGAGTTTGAGTTCTACATGTCAGGTTTTGGGAGGGAATTGTCTGTAAATCATCTAATGGCCAGAAGCTAATCCAGCCCTTGTCTAGACTGTTTGGGGTGAAGCAGACTTTATTGAAGGGTTATTTTCCTGATGATAAAAACACTGTATTTGAACAACCATATGATGCTGTATGGGAAAAATGATTGGAATTTTTTACTGGAATATTGTTTTCTCTTTGGAAAATCCAAACAGTATCTCCCCAGAAGACTACCTTGAAGGTACCAGTCCATTTCTCTCACTTCCATTAAAGAAAAGCAAGGACTTCAATGCTGCTTGTAAAGGAGCAGAGCACAAGTGAGAAGGTAGAAAAAGCTGATGATCAAGAAGACAAAGTTTCTGGGTTCACAATGGAACCTGAAAGGGTGGTTTTTTTTGCTTTTTCTTTTGTAATTTAAGTTATTGCAGCTTTTTTCCTGCATTGAGAAAGCAGAAATTATTGAAAGCTTTCAAGCTGGGCAGCAAGCAAGACATCAAATTCCCCAAATGGAATATTTTAGAATTCCGGTCTCATGAACAACGCCTGGGTTTTCTGTTTTGTTTTGCTTATTGCGAATCAATATGAACTTGCTTTCCAGTCTCTTAACATTTTCCAAGGGATCTTGATTCTATTTCTCTGAGCCAGATCTATTCTTAAGATTTTGGGCAAGAATTCCCAATAGCAAATAAATATGAAAAAATAAATTAGTGGCTACAAAATCAGTGTGTTCTCTGCTAGTTCTGCACTCAGCTGGAGTTAGGGATGACCTCTCTGAGATATGGATACAGATCTCAAGGATCTTGATGTGTCTGATGGCCTGTGATTCCCCACCTTTGGAAAGCAGCCTTGGTTACCCACACCGCTTTCTTTGTGCACTGTCAGCACTGCACAGCCATAAAACACAAAGCCCTGCACCTGGGGACTTATTTTTGTTCCAGAAAACCCATTTTGAAAATGCCAGATGAGGTCCATGAGCTTGTTATAGATCTGTTACACTAGGAAGGAGGTTGGGGAGGGGTTGTCAGACTCGACCTTGGAGGGCTTTTCCATCCTAAATGGTTCTGTGAATAAAAAATGTCTTGAGGAGCTCCACATTAGGGTTCCAGACAACTTTTTTCCAGACCCTGCAGACAGCAGGGATATTCCTCCTAAACACCATTCCTCACAAACCTCCAGAATGTAAATTTAAATGCAACCCAGCAGAGCACCCTTGAGAAGCCATCAGCATCCTGTGTCATCTGAGAGTCACAGTTCATGGGGGAGAGCCAAGCCATGGTTCCATTGATCCATTTGGAAGACTGGCAGTGTGTCCATGCCTCTTGCTCTCTCTCCTTCCAGCTGTGAATGCTCAGGATCACAAAGGATCAGTGCCTGGAGGTTTATGTGCCTGTGTTTCACAACAACCAAAGTGTTGCACCTGCTGGCCTCAAGTGAGGAGCAGAGGGCTCTGTTACCAATGTTTTATTCTCCTACTTACTGTAACCATTTTGGATTTCAGCCAGCACATATAAACAATGTGCTTGGGCCTCTCCAATTCTGCACTGCCATTTTAGCACTCTGGACATCAGCCAGTGCTCATAAAGTGTGTGGCATTGATTTAATTTCAGCTGGCTCCCCAGACTTTTGATAAATGGATCCAAGGTGGACATGTCTGTCTTAAATAGGAATTTAATTCTGTATTGGGGGTGAACAGTATTTGGTTAAATTCTGCTGCTGACACAATTGTCAGCATTGCTTTCAACTTTTGTCTAACATAATGTCAGGTGAAAGGTGCTTTAAAAAAGAGGATGGCAGTGAAAAGATATCATTCCAGTGGGGTTCTAAGATTGATGTTTTATGTTTTATGCCCATGTGGATATTCAGGCTGTGATGGAAATGACTTGCTGAGATTTACCTCATTCCCACAAGGCACTTGAGCATTACAGTATTACATATGAATTCTTCTCGTGCAGTCAAAGAGACTTTCACAAGTTCAAAGTGCCAGTTCTCATTGATTAGAAGCAGAAACAGTCACAGAAATATCCCAATGCACTGGTTTAAATAGTGGTAGGATTCTAAATTATCTTCTGAAACCTTTTTCTTTCATGGACAATGTGGAATGAATAAATTAGAAAATACCACACCAGCTAAGGATCTAATTGCTTAGGCTATTCAAATGCATAATGTTATGACAAATTGTGACATTTCACCAAGATCCTGAAATCACATCATCCCCTATCTACCTTTTGTAGCTACTTGTAAGATTATTGCACTTATCACATTAACACCATATCTCAAACAGTATTATCTCAGGGTCTATTTCTGTCTAATATACATGGAGAGACTAAGATGTGAGCTTTTCAATGTAATTAAAAGCTCTCGAGCAGATAAGGGATTGAAAGGGTTACCAGAAAATCAGAGACTGTAATTTTGACTGATATAGGGGGAGCAGAAAGTAGAGCAGAGTTGAAATCACTCAAAGGTTAAAGGAGATGTGGTTTTATCTGGACAGAAAGTCTAGATATTACTCACAGATTCAAATGCTCTCAACATTTTAGTTTTCCAGCCTTATCAAAAATTATTGGGGTACCCTGTGCAGGGACAGGAGTTGGACTTGATGACCCATGTGGGTCCTTTCCAACTCAGGATATTCTGTGATTCTGTGAAGATTTCCTCTCTTTGGCTCTAGTCAATGCAAATGTTTCTTTAAAGATGGTGCCAGTGTGACAGCAGTGGGACCTATCAATAATTAACCCTTTGTGCTGTGACAGACCCAAACCTGTCAGCTGCTCACAGTTTTGCTCAGAGGAACTGCTTATTTTTTTTCCATGGAGGTTACCAATAAAAGTCTACAGTATTCATAGGAATAAATGCCTTCAGGAATTGCATCCCTGACACTAGTGACTGTCAATGTGATATCTAATCAAATATACAAATGCAGTCCTGGAATTCAAGAGAAAATCTTAATGAAAATGCAGATTAATTTGTGAGCTGAAGCTGAAAAAATAATTATTATTAATGTTTTCTTCTAATTGTCACTTTTCTGTAAAAAGACAATTAGCCCAATGACCTATGGGAAAGACTAGAGGTAATGGATAATTGGAGCTGGCATGCTAACTTGTTGTAAATTATTCAGAAAGTTTCTAAGAGAGCCTAATACACCATATAGCCTTCATTTTATCAACAAATATTCTGTATTTGCTTTAATATTTACCAGAAATATGGCTTAGAAATGCAGTAGAATTTTAAAAGCATCCACAGATATTTATGATTTCTTACATTATAATTGTTCCCTTTAGTTGCATCACTAACCCTATAAAACCTAGGTTTATAAACTTCCTTAAGTTTTATGAAGTCAGCTCTTTGGAGTTCGGTAAGGGCCAAAAATAATAATTAAAAAGCCCCCAGTAATTAGAAACTTGAACATGTTTCAGTTTTAAGAACAAACTCCTTGGGTATGCCCAGGACTGGAAGAGATGACACATGTCATTTTCCCTTCTTATTTATCAAATCCTTGAATCAAAAAATGAGCTGGGAGGAACCTTAAAGATCAACTTATTTCAACTCCTTGTCATGGCAGGGACAGCTTCCTCTAGACTAGGCTTTCCCAAGCCTCATTCAGGCCTTGATCACCTCACAGGGATGGGATGTTCTTAAAACTGTATTTATTTTGATCTCTGTCAGGCAGATTTCTGTGAATGATGACTGCTCTGTTTTGAGGGAATTCTCACTGAGAGGCAGAAAGAGAAAACATTTGAGCAGTCTTTTTTTTTTTTTTTTTTTTTTTTTTTTTTTTTTTTTTTAGGG
>WEIU01017508.1:884656-895494 GCA_013389925.1 Aegithalos caudatus | reverse complement strand
TCCTTCCTTTTGGAAAAATTAACGTTTATGTCACTCACCAGGCATATGGAGAATTAATTTCCAAAGCCTTCTGGGAGAGTCTCCCATACCCTCATTCATGTCATAATTGCCACTTACTCTGGCATGGACTTCATTGCTGAAGCTGCCCTTTCGACAGTCTTCCTAAATGTTCTTTAGGAGAGGGAGGTTATGTGTAAGCATGACCTCATATGTTAGTGGTAAGGGGACCCAGGAGAGGGAGGCTCTGGATTTCTACCCCTCTTTCATTGAAAATGTATCTATTTTTAAGATCTGGAAGCCAGGGCTAGGTAGGAGTTTGTCTTTGGCAGGAGAGAGATGATGATGTCTCGTGGAGAAGAGAGAAGAGCAAAAGCCATCTTTGGTTCTTAGCATGAGTAAGGGAGAAATAATGCTCTGGATAAGAGAAATTCAAGGCTTATCTGTTTGTTTCCTGCTCCACCGAGAGCCTCCTTTCAGCACAGGTGTTTTATTTCAAGCACAGTCTATATCTCATGGAGTTAATTCTGTTTTATTCTCCAGTTGGCTGATTACACTTTAGCTCTGTCATATTTATTCTCTCCCAGGGGCCCACACACTGCATGGGATTTGTATGGCCAGGTTTTGGTAGCAGGGGGGCCCAGGGGTAGCTCCTGTGAGGAGCTGCTGGAAGCTTCCCTCATGCCTGAGATAACCAATTCCAGGCAGCTCCAAGAGGGATGTGCTGTTGGCCAAGGCTGAGCGGATCAGGAATGGTGGGAGCTCCTCTGCAATAACATTTTTAAGAATTAAAAAAATGTGTTGTGCAGAGGTAATGGTGGGCAGAGAAGAGAGGAGTGAGAAGATGTGAGAGGAACATCCCTGCAGACACCCAGGGCAGTGAGGAGGGAGCAGAGGCACCGGAGCTGGGATTCCTCTACAGCCTCTGGAGCAGCCCTTGCTGGAGCAGAGGGATACCCAAAGGATGCTGTAACCCTGGAGGAAACCCCCACTGGAGCAGACTCCTGTGGGAAGAGGATTCCAGGCTGGAGCAGGTTTGCTGGCAGCACTTGTGACCCTGTGGGACAAACCCAGGCTGGAGCAGTCTGTTCCTGAAGAACTGACTCCCATGGAAGGGACCCACGCTGGAGCTGGAGCAGTTTGTGAGGAACTGCAGACCATAGGAAGGACTGGAGAAGTTCATGTGCCCCAAGACAGGGACCCCACACTGGGGCAGGGGAAGGACTCCCCTCCTTGGGGAGGAAGCAGCAACAGAAACAAAGTGGTGAATTGACCATAACTCCCATTCCCCTCCTCCCTCCTCCACTAGGGGCAGGATGTAGAGCCCAGGAAAGAGGGAGAGGTGGGAAGAAGTTGTTTTTAGGATTTGCTTTACTCCTCATTTTCCTACTCTGAATTGACTGGTACATAATTGAACTGATTTCCCTAAGGTGAGTCTGTTTTGCCCAGGACAGTGACTGGTGACTGATCTCTCCCTATCTTTATCTCAACCCATGAGTTTTTTGTTACATTTTCTCTCCAGTGTCCAGGGGGAGTGAGAGTCCAGTTGAGCAGGGAAGTGAGAAGGCAGCTTTGGTGGGCACCTGTGTCCAGCCAAGATGAGATGACCACCCACCCACACAGAAAATACCCATCCAGCTGCTCCTCATTCCTCCTGTGATCTCAGACAGGTACTTAAACTGTAATTTAGGGCAGATTGTCTCAGCAAAACACACTCTGGTCTTGCTGTGTCCTCTGTTTGGGAATATCTGCCATCCCCACATCCCACATGCTTCTCACACTTGAAATGTAGCAAGATTATATATTATCAGAACATAAAAAACCCAACAAACCAGAGGTTCCTGTGGTGTGGCTGCTGGGCACAGATTATTTTCTCTGGTGTTTGTCTTCTAAGCCTGTTCTTCTACACTGTCTTTTTGCTGAGGAGAAATTTCTGCTTCAGGAAACCTGGAGCTTCTATAAAAGAAGCTTGATATAATCACAATAAATCAGCACTCTCTCCAGGACAGCACTCATAGGAGCGTTAGTTCATCAGGCACTAAAGAGGTTTTGGCATATGGTACTTTGAGCCATTTAATGTCTGATCTCTGATTTGGGTGCAAAGAATTTCATTTTACTCTCCATTCCACGCCTTAGTGTCAGGGCCATAAGCAGTGTGGCTGAGAGCTCAACAGGCCTTGCCTGACCCTAATCCCTGAGAATATAGGGATTTGCTCTAATAAAGGGAGATTAGGAAAACAGTGCTAAAACCTTATGTTCCTGTTCATACTATCTCACAGCTGTTCTGTAGAGCAGAGGTGACAAAAGCAGAGGGGAAGACACTGATTGACAAAGATGATTGAACTGCTGAGACTAACACACTATTTCCATAAAGTCATAGATTTGTGAATGATTTGGGTTGGAAAAAGCTTTAAAGAAGTTCCACCCCCCTGCCATGGGCAGGGACACCTTCCAGTATCCCAGGTTTCTCAGAGCTCCATCCAACCTGACCTTGGACACTTCCAGGGATGAGGCAGCCACAGCTTCCCTGTGCCAGGGCCTCCCCACCCTCACAGGGAAGAATTTCTTCCTTATATCCAGTATAACCTTCCTCTCTGTCAGTGTGAAGCCATTCCCTCTTGTCCTGTCACTCCAGGCCCTTGTCAAGCATGTCTCCATGCTTCCTATAAGCTCCTTTCAGGTCCTGGCAGGACACAATGAGATCATCCTGAATCCTTCTTTTCTCCAGGTCAAACAATTCCAGTTCTCGCAGCCTTTCCTTGCAACACTCAGAAGAACTGTTTTGTCGTATCTGTGTTGTTTCTGCCTTTACTTAAAGAAGGTCTGAGAGTGACATGCATCAATGTAGGTGAGAGAAATCCTGCATGAGCCATTGAAAAGAGCCTTCTGTTTTTCCCTTGTGATGAATAGCAGAATATGCTAAAGTGAGAAGACTTTCCATGCTTATGTGGATGTTATGCCAAGTGTCTTGACAGATTATTTTCTGTCTGTGTTCTTGTTGGAGCCCAGATTCTGGGAATTTGGCTCTGGGAAGTGATACCTCTTTGTTTAGGGAGAGGATACACACTCTCTCCTGGAAACAGAGCAGACTAGGCTCACTAATCTCAGGATTTAGTCCTTAGACACCAGGAGCATCCAGGTCTTTACTTTTAGAAGTTGTTCTGCTCCTTGCCACATTTCTTCATTCATGTTTCAATGTGAGATAAAGAAAAATGTTGTTAAACCTTTATGTTGATTTAAAGCATAATGGGGCCCACCAACCATGTGAGTCAAAGTGCCTATAAAAACTCTTTTTGGGGACCTTTTTTCTGCCAAAGAGTGTCAGATCTTGAACTACATGTACCAAAGGTAAGGCTCCTGGGGTGACAATCTCCTTTTGAACACATCTACTACTGATTAAGGAGATGAATTCAGGTCCAGAGGTTTAGTCTGGGGAGCCTATGTTTGGAAATTTGTGTACAAAAAACAGAATATGTTTGGAAAATTTTGTACCAAACCAGAATAAATTAGGACATGAAACTGTTGGAGCAAGTCCAGAGGAGTCCACAAAAGTGACGGGGGACTGAAGCACCTGCCCTGTGAAGGTTGGGAAATTGTTCAGCATGGAGAAGGGAAGGATGCATGGAGACCTCACAGCACATCCCAATATCTGAAGGGGCTGCAGGGAAGCTGGAGAGGGACATTTGCCCAGAGCAGCTGTGGCTGCCCCATCCCTGGAAGCGTCCTAAGGCCAGGTTGGATGGAGCTCTGAGGATCCTGGGATAGTGGAAAGTGCCCCTGCTCATGGCAGGGGGGTTGGAACTGGAAGACCTTTAAGGTCCATTCCAACCCAGGCCATCTTTTGATTCTGTGGTTCTGTGATTCTAAGATTCTGTGTTCCAGAGGTATGTGAGACATTAGGCACCAGAAACTCCTGTGTAAGGTCTTAACCTGAGGTCTCAACCCTGCCCCAGATCCCAGATGGGAGCTGGAAACCACAACTGGGCTGCCACCACCCTGGATCCCCTACATCCCAGAGGAGGACCTGCTGTCCTCAGAGAAAAACACTGCTCACAGGAGCAGGTGTGGAGATGTCAGTCTGCTGTGTTTTATACTACAAAGACACTTGGTTGCATGTTTATTTGTTTTAGAAACTGAACACAACCCATTTGAAGACATACTTTTGTGCTGACTTGATGGGAGGCACTGAGTGAAAAGTTGGCAGGTGGGAGATGTGATTTAGCCTCCTTGTTGATGTCCCTTCAACTCAGGTGGTGATTTTGTTGCCAGAGGAAAGATTTACCATGTTTTTTAATAATCTCTGAAGAAATCTTTCCCAGATCTCAGATCCAACACTTAATTCTTCATTAACTTGCCATTCTTGTTAGCAATTCCCTCACCCAGGGGTGAATAACTGATTGCTATCAGTCCTGTCAATCCCCCTCATCATGCTGAAATTCCTCTTCACAGGAATAGCTTCTGCTTTGGAGGCAGATCAATACCAGTTTCATAATGGAGGGAGTAGGTCTTGGGAATGGGAGCGAACACACCTTAATCAGGAGGAAAAATGTAAAAGCACAACTCTTGGCTTTATTCCTCTGTTAGTGTTAAATCTGGAGCTGTTCCAAAATAAGAGACTTTTAAATGTCAAGCTATTGTTCTAAATAAGTCTGAATAATTGCTCAGTTTTTATCTGAAAAAAACCTACTAAGATTTTTTTTTTTCCCATTGGGGATATTCCCACTTTTTCTTCTAGATTCTGCTGAAAATTCAGGAGAAGGGAGTTGGGGTACTTCTTGTTTCTTTCCAGCTGGTTAAAACACCAAGCATTTCAAAGGAATTTAAAATCAGGATTTCTACCTAGAAACACAATAGGAAGAAGAAACTGTCCTCATACCTTTTGGGGAAGTATTTTCAACTATTCCAATTCCTACAAAACCAAATCATGGAGATTATATTAAGGCTCACTAGACTGGAGCTGTGTTACCCGAGAAACTTGTGAACATAAACACATCCTTCATGCAAAGATATTGTTTCAACTCTTTATTCATCACCTAACATTACACATTTTATGATTTTATTGATTTTATTTCTTTTCTGTTTAAAATTTTAGTTGGTTTTGTCAATACAATACATCAAGCTCTTGCTGCATGGTTTGATATTTGAATACTGAATCCTCAGTTTCTAGATTTTTTTTCTGGAATTTACAGTCTAGCAATGACAGCAGAGTCATTGGATATCTCCATATCTAGGGATTGGGATAAACTTCGGGAATTAGTGGAAAAGTTTTAGAAAATAAACAATAAAATGACAAGCTTTCAAAATAATTTCATATATATTCTTAGATTTGGCTTGAAAAGTAAGACTGATAAATAGGTCAGGTTTGAATTTTACAATTTCAGATGCCTTTGAAAAATGCCAGAAAAGTCAAATTAGAAAGCTTAGTAAGTTAAGAGCAAACTTAATATTACCATACAATGCTGGACCAAAAGTAATTTTCACAAACACCCTGGAGAAAAATAAAATATGAACTCTAAATTTTGACAAACTACTGTGGAAAAGCTTTTTTGTAATGCATCAAAAATAGGAAAAGAGAGTTTCAAAATGATAGTGATGAGAGTTTCATAACAATAGTGCTTTTAAGAAGCAAATTGAAGTTCTATAAAAATGTTAGTGGTTTGGGACTTTTTGTTCATGATAGCTATTTTAAAAACTCAGCACATCTAAATCTATTTTCTAACCTTAAGAAAAGTTTGTTAAGCTCTTATGGTTTGGAATCATCCTCTTGTTGATTGCAGGATCTCTGCCAAGCACTGTTTTGAGTGATGAAAGGAGAAGGTCTAAGTCCCTGGACTCCTGTAGGAGGGATAGAAAATGAGGTGACTAAGCCTGACCTCTCCTCTAGTTCAGATTCACCTCCTTGTCCCACATGTTCCTAAGGAAAATATTTTTAAATGCTTGGAGTCCTGAACACCTCCTGTTGAGTTAGGACAGCTCTACCCACCAGCACAATAAAAGAAGTTTTAATCACACACTCATAAATGTATTTTGCTTCTTGATGCTGTTTTTATTTTTTATGTAATGACAGAATTTCCTCAGCATGCTAACTGTGAAGCTGGGAACCAAACCCAGGAAGGTTTGTCTGGGCAGAAATCATTGCACTCTTCAAATCTCCTGAGGAGCTCTTTATTCCAGCACTCCCCAGCCTTTCTAATCCTCTCAGAACTATCAAGAGCTCTGTAGAATTGCTGTGGTTTGGAAACCAAGGGCAAATCTCTCTGTATTTACATGTGCAGAGAGTTAGGAGATGAGAGGAGGAACAGAAAAGGCAGCAAGTTCAATGTGCCTGTGTCACAGCACATCCCAGGAAAGAATTGGTTTCCTCAATGGGAAAAATAGAGGTGGAGTCCCACAGGATCTGGTCCTGAGTTGCTGCTGGCTCTCTCTGTCACTCTGGTGAAGCTTGGTTTGGTACAAGCATTTTGGAGATGTGTTTAGGAGCAGCCAACTCCTAAGGGAGTAGTAGGGAGGAAAATTCCTCCCTGATTTAAGTTGTTCTGAGCAGCATTAATGGTGTTGAGACTTTTCCTCTGTGTTGAATGACTTATTAAACCAGGACATCCAGAATAGCTAAACTATTGCCAAATAGTTAAGAAAAAACCTAAAAGCTGTGCACATTAAAACACTTTCCCCTGCTGCTGTTAATTAAATAGATTCTTATTATTTGGTATCTTTGAAAACTAAAATTTGGGTTTCTGTATGCTAGAACAGATTTGATTTATCTTTTTTTTATTAAATGAAGAGTGTCAAGGTCCAAATTAACAATGCCAAGGCTAGAACATAATATCTGTATCGAGCTGTAGTAAATGCAGGATATAAAGAAAACAATTTGCAGGGGTTTCAAATACAACTGATTGTAGCACATAAACCCTGATGCCAGCCAGACCACTGCTGGATTCCTGCTAAACTCCCAATCCCTGCAGCAGGGTAATCAGCTAATCTTGTAATCCTGCTCCCTTGGGGAAGGGATTGAGATCAGCCAGCCACTCTTAATGCAGGCTGTGCCCTCAGAGCCAAGGCTGGAGTGGCTCCCACAGGGGAACAGCTCTGGCACGTGGATGTATTGCCCATGGCACGTCTATCCTAAAACTGGGGCATTGTAGGTGCTAAGGGGGGGTCAGGATGGGCCATGTAGAGGAGGCAAAGTAAAACCAAGTCAAACGAGTCTCATTTAGTATGGAAAATCAGCAGGATCTTCGTGGGGTCTTTCCAATGGCACATCTGGAAACTACAGAGGGATTGGTTTCCTTTTCCCAGTTTCTCGAGTCTTGTTAAAGCTAAAGAAAGCCTGATCAGATAAAAGGACCACAAGAGTGGTCAAATACTGGAACAGTTTCTGAGCGTGTTTATAAAGTCTCTGTCCTTGGAGCTGTTCAAAATTTGACTGGATACAGCCCTGAGCAAGGGCTGAAATTCAATATTTACTCATGGTGTGCTCAGGGGCCACAGGTCTTTCCAACCTAAATTATTTTGTGATTCTGTACCAGCTTTTGAAGAACTTGTGCATTGAGGTACATGCAGCTGCAATAAATGGGGAAAAGGTTTAGAAGAATCCCTCCTTCTCCCTTATTGCACCCCTTAATGTCCAGGGAAAGAGTGGAAAAGCAGAAATTTATATATGACAGACGCTGCCAACAACCAGAGAGTATTTTTTGGAGGATAGGAGGGAAAAACCAGAGCAAAGCCACATCAGGAGTAATGTGTGAGTGTTACATACAGGAACAAGGGGAAACATCCTTTTCCACAAACCACTGGAGCTGTCCTCTGGTGTGGTGTGTTTGGAAGTCACCACAATTGCAGGGATGTGTGATCCCTCCTCCATACTGTGGCAGGCCTCATGTATATAAGAGCTTTAACTAATCCTTAATTTGCTGTTTCCTATTGACTTTGAAAAGCCCATGAAATACAGTGGTTACTGGTAATCTCCAAGCTCTTGACTCAGTGAAAGTGAATCATTCTATTTATGTTACTACAAGGGAGTGGAGTCTGGCAGAGGCCCTGTATGGAATGATTTAATGAAATAACTCCTTTAGAAGGGATTATTATTTTTTCTTGGTTTTTTAGCTTTTTCTTCTGGGGATTTTTTTTTTTTTTTTTTTTTTTTTTTTTTTTTTTTNCCTCTCCTCTCCTCTCCTTAAAATCTTGATCTGTTGTGTGGCACAGTATTAATTGTATTTTCAAATGGTTATGAATATGCATATGAATAGTCAATCCTTTTCTGAATTTGATTACATTTTTGGCTTCTCTGCCAGTTTCTCATTGTACTTTAGCCTTACATTATATTTTTAAAGCTTTTGTCACTTCGAAGCTTCCTGCATCTAAATGTCATTAGATACACATCATTATTTTAGGGACCATGATGAACAATATAATTACTTCACACAATTCATAATTTTTCAAATGCTTGAAACATCTTATACTTGCCCTCCATCTCAGCTGAACATTTCCAGGTGTTTCATTTTTTCTTTGGACTTTTCTAACAGGGGATAGTTTTCCTACACCTTAAGGCAAAAAACCCGATTCCCTGAGATCTCTTTGCCAGATATTTTACTGCCTGCAGGAAAGGGAGATCCCTCAATAGAACCAGTGGTGGGCAGAGCAGACCCTGGTGCCTCTCAGTGAGTGAGACACAATTTAATCCAGCTGGAAATGCAGGGAACTGGGCCTTAGATAGCTTGTTGTTATTTTAATGTGAGGTTTATTTCCCACCTGTTCCATATTAACTCCACCGATAGTCTCTAAATATGCTTCCGTCCAGCACTGTGTGGCTACTTCTCAGCACTGCTAAAATGTGGAAAAATGGAGCAGGGAAGAAGCAGCTCTGGAAACAAGAAAGGAGAAGAATGCAGGACACAAGAGATGGAACAAGAAGAACTAGGAAAGAAAATATTTCCAAATGGAAAAAGTTGTGTAAGTTAATGAAAGATAGATGGATTCCCATGTTGCACACAAATGTTGAGGGGAACTATTTTCTCTTTCTAATACTTTATAAAGCCTCCTCTTATCCAGAATCAGATCCATGTCCTTGCTGGGTTTAGCTTTGTTTTGCTTTAACACAGTCCACCTGTCTTGAAGGTTGTGGTGTAGAACTGATTTCAATAAAACACAGGAAATTAAATTAATGATCCTGATCTATTTCCCTAAAGTGATAGAATCCTCTGTGGGAGGCCAGGGCTTTTCCAGCTCCAGCCAGACTTTGGAAATGCCTTGTCAGGAGCCAATATACTCAGTTTGATGCTCTTCTTCCCCTGGATCCCAGTGCCTAGGTTACAGCCAGCTGATTATTTAACTTTGTTCCAGCTTGGAATCTGCTCTCCCTTTTATCTGTTCCTGGAAACTCTTTATCTCCCTGCTGAGGTGGCACTCGTGAAAATAAAATTATTTTGGCTAAGAGGAACATACTCAGAGTGGTGTGGCTGACATGTTCACTTCTTTCTGACAACCTTCTTTTGAAGAGGTAGTCTAAAGGGCCAGTTCAGCCTGGCAGAGAATATTTGATCTGATAAAAATTGTCTCTGCAACAGCACCTGAATTAAGAAAAAAAAATTAAAAAGGAAGGTAGGAGGAAAAAGACCCACCTCATAAAAATAAATCTGAGTAAAGAGTAAAAGTATTACATAGAATTCAACAGGAAAATACATAAATCTTTTATTTGTCACAGAATCATCAAGGTTTGAAAAGACCTCCAAGACCACCAAGTCCAAGTTTTGACCAATCCCCACCTTCTCAGCTAAACCAGAGCACTGAAGGCCACATTTCTTCATGGATGGGGACGCCACCAGCTCCCTGGACAGCCCATCCCAGTGAAGAACTCAGTGTCTTTTAGTAATGATGGGCCCAGAGCTGGACACAGGTGTGGTCTCACCAGTGCCCACTGCAGAGGGACAATCACTGCCCTGCTCCTGCTGCCCACACCATTGCTGAGACAGAGCCTGATATTCATTTCCTTGTCAAAGCACCTTGATGAAGAAATTACAGATTTTAGCAAATGATTGTGAGGGGGAAAAAGAGATCTTGGAAGAGAAAACAGATTCTTTGATTATAGAGGGAGGGGTAGAACTGAGGCTGACACAAGTGTCTTAAAAATCTACCAATAATTTCTGAATGCTACAGGGAATGTAGTGAAATGCTCAGAGAAAATTAAAGAAATAACATATTTTTTCCCTAAGAGAACAAAAGAAATGGTTGCAAAAGGAGCATAAATCCTCACCTTTATCAGTCCAGAAGCTGTGGTACCAAGTAATTAAAATTATTTCACTCTCATTTTCTAATGGCACTTTTCATTAAGAGGCTTAGTTTATAGGATTTAGGCAATCAGCATAGTGGCCCTCTCCATGGGCTGCAGGGAATCTCTTCTTGGTGCCTGGAGCACTGCCTCTCCCTCCTCCTCTCATCTGTGTCTGCTGGATGTTTCTCACACATTTTCCTCACCCCTTTCTGCCCACGAGGCATTTCTGCCCTTCTTTAAGGATGTTTTTCTTGGCATATGGTTTATCCTAACAATATTCCAAGATGTAGCATGAGGTGATAGCTAGGACACTGATTGCTGAGAGTTTCATTTGTTTTATAAGTGGTTTTTATGTACAGTGTAGCTACCTAGAGAAGCATCAGTTTTTTGTCTCATTCTGGATTAAGTCTCTCAATATCAATTAATAATTCCTATTAACTAAAAAGGGAGCAGGGCCTGCTTTAGTTTTCCATTTGAAAAAAGCCCTGAGTCATGCCCACATTTCTTGGAAAAATAAGTACATCTCCAAAGCCTATTTTGAACTTCTAATGTATTCAGTTCCCTTTTTTTTTTT
>WEIU01017508.1:845640-876068 GCA_013389925.1 Aegithalos caudatus | reverse complement strand
CCTTTTCATAGATAAGTGTCCTCACCCAGGAGATAAGCTCCTTGTTTTCTATGCAAATTATGTGGCAGAGAATCTCAGAATCACTGAGGTTTAAAAAGACTTCTGAGATCATCATGATCAACCTGTGATCAGTCCCCACTGTGTCAACCAGCCCAGAGCACTGAGTGCCACATCCAATTGTTCCTTGAACATCACCAGGGATGGGGACTCCACCCCGGGCATCCTGTTCCAATGTTTCACCACCCATTCCAAAAAGAAACTGCTCCTTATGGCCAGCCTGAACCTCCCCTGGTGCATCCTGAAGTCGTTTCCTCTTCTCCTGTCACTACTTGCCTTGGAGAAGAGACCAGCTCCCACCTTGCTACAACCTCCTCTGGAAGTGCAAAGCCAAACCTTGTTTGGTTGTGGCACTGTCCCATGGTAGGAGCAGTTTTCAGAGTCTAATTTCTGTCCCCACAGTGTCACCTGAGAGGTTCAGTAAGCCTGGCACAGGAGCAGTACCACATTGGATCACCAGCCCAGACATCCCTGTATCGTTCTCTTGCCATGCCCTGAGCTAGGCAGCTCATTTTCAGGAAGCTTCTAATTGAACCTTGATGACCAAACAGTAATTGGTTCCTTTACGCTTCGTTTGGAGGGGGGGTTATACTCCAAACCTCAGGCTTTGTTTTTCCTTCCAGTAACTCTTGGACACATTTTTCTTTCCCCCAATTCTTCCTGATGTAACCGTAGCTGTTTTTCTTTATATGATTCATTATATAAGTGTCCAGTCCCGTTTTTATTCTTGACAAATGCTTAACCTCAAAGCCATCCTGTGACTGATTAATCCCACACCAAATGACACTGATATCCTGTGGGCCACAGGAATGGCTATGCAGGAGGTGCATTTGCATCCTTGTCAGGTGAGTTCTCCGTCCCCCACTAGCCTGAGGTAAACATTAGTACAGTACAGAGTTCTGCATCTGTCAGCATGCTCTATTCACATTAAATGACCAAAATCCTTGATGCTAAACCAGGTCACAGGAATAAAGGATATTTTGTAATCTGGAGTGTTTTCTACTTCTGCTTCCCTCATTCAGAGTTGAGCAACACACACTCTACAACAAATCTTGTTCACTTCTTGATGTTTCATTTTGATATTCTTGCATCTTTTAGTTATATAATATTCAAAATTTGCTGCAACAGAAAAAAATACAATTTGTAACAAATAATAATAAAAAGATTGTGCCCATTGTCTTTGGGAAAGTTGAGGAAAGACACCAGGATAACAAGCACAGAAAATGTTAGAGGTGCCCAGGAAGCAAAGTTATTCTCTTTGCACTGAGCACAAAATGCTGAAAGATGTGAAGAGTGAGGGGGGCACATGATGCCAAACACAAATTCCAGGTGAATGCCTTCCTGCTTCTTTATGGGACCCAGCAGTGTTGTTGCAGCCTCATTTACACTGCTGCTGTTCCATCTGGGTCAGTATTTCCTTTGGAAATCCCTGTTTTCAGGGCTTTAGAAACTGCCCATAAAAAGCCTTAATGGGCAGAAATCTTGGCAGCCCTGCTCCCAGTATGGGAGAAAGCCATTGAGTTTTAAGAGGGTTTATTTCCCTCTAAGTTATAACTCAAATTACTTCATGGACTTTGCTTAGAGGAAAGTTTTCAGACTATCTGTGTCCTCTTGTTGCCTGGACTAAAGAAGTCTTGTTGCTGAACACAAATAACACCTGTTGCCCAATGAGAAAATCCAAGGATGAGTCTCTTGGGTCACTTTTGCCCAGACCTCCCAGCTGTAATGTAGTCCTGGAAATTCTTATATGGAAAAGGAGAGAGCAGATAAAACTGAGGGATAATTCAGCACCCTTTCCCTACCCCCACCCCCACTCCAATATATTCCTGGTACCAAATACAGAAGATTCATATCCTGACCAATTTCTTTCCATTTGTGGAGGCCATAAACCAGGCACATATATTTTCTATTCCCCAGTTTGGATCTTAATTTCACACCTTGGGCCTTCTCATTTATCCCACAGCCCTTTTAGGCAGTCTGAACACATAAAGGCATGATTAAGAAGGCATAAATGTTATTGACACTTGTTTTATGGGCCCTTTGAACTGCTCAAGTGATATAAAGGGAACACAAAGTAATAGGAAACAGAAGCAGCAATGCATTAGTAACAGAAAGAATAGGAAAAAGTCTCTTAGACTGGTGGGGATCTAAATGGTTTGCTTCAGTCTTACTCCACCAACCCTGACTAAATCTGTTTGCAGAGGTCAGATGCCCTGTTCCTCTTCTCTGTGGGCTGTCCACTGAGGAAATCACTTCTGATCTCCACAGAAGCCTTGGAGTGACTGCATGGATTTCATGCCATGCCATGGCTGCACTACCCTCAGGACAATTTTTCAGTCTGGTGGCTGGAATTGCAGTTGTGGGTGGTTTGAAGTGAAGCTTCACTTCCTTGTGCACCTCTTACACAGGGTTGGAAGACCCTGGAAGGATTTGTGTGTGTGGTGATGAGCAAACATGGCCCACCTGAACATTTCCATTTCTTACCAACATTGACTTGGATGCTTTGAGAAATAACATTAAACAAATAAAGGACTGTGAGAACTTCAACAATCCCTTTTGTAGTCACACTTAATTGTGAAGAAAGCAAAACACCCTTCAGTCCCTTCTTTAATGTATAGATAACCCAATTCTCTGCTCAAAAATGAAGGGGCACTCAATCTTAACCCTTTTGTCAGTGAAGGACCTCTGAATGCATAGTAAGAGAGATTTATCTTTTCTTCTTGTCACAGCTCCATGTAATTGGTGCTCTGTCACTCAGAGTTATCCCCATATTTTTTGGATGCACTTCTGCTTGGGCATTATTTCCTCCTTTAGATGTATTTGCTCCTTCTTATTTGTATCACTTTGTGTTTGGCTTTACTGGGAATGTTTTTGTTTACCTTGGACTGGTTTGCCAATTTTTCAAGATCTTTCAGATTCTGGCCCAATCCTCCAAAGCACTTAGAATTTCCTTTTTCTCTAGATGATATTCAAATCTTTATGAAACCCATTAAGCACTTACCCTCAGTTAATACTTTGTGCAAATAATGAACTTTTCAGTTATTAGTCCAAACAAACAAAACATTTAGCCTTGAACATAAGTGATTTATTCTTTTTTCTCTTAGAAAAGCAAATCCCTTCCTACTCAGCATATTCTGTGATTCTCTGAAGAAAAGTTATTATGAGTCAATGGAAATATTTTTGTTTTCATTGCTAACAATTCTAATAAAAGCAAAGTACTGGAAATGAAAAGCTTCATTAGGTAACCCTGAAAAATAACAAAGAAATTCCATTCTTTGTACCTAACTCAGTGCTTAAGCTGCTTATCCAAAGTACCAGAGACTTAGATTCACTGCCTTCTCCCATGGAGAAGTGTCAAATCCCCAGCTCCCAGAATGCTCTGGCTCCAAACTGTGCAAGACTGGACAGTTTTCAGTCTCATTTTGAAGCATTTTCACAATAAGCTGAAGTGATCACTGACAAAAGGACAAGAAGCAGGGCATTCCCTTTTCCAGGTGAGTATCCCAACCACTACAGAGAGAGCACCAAGCTCCAGCTGGTCTTTCCCATATCTTGGACAGCCCTGTCTTGGGCAGTGACCTTTTTACGAACAGCAGCCAGCAGAGGAACGTTTTCCCACTGCTCTAAACCACAATATTCTTAATGTGGATATGGATAATGCCACAGATGTGGCATAGGACAAGGGTAACTAAGTCTTCATATCTAAAAGGTCCCTCAAATCCAAAATGGTGTTCTCATAAAAAGGGATAAAGATCCTTGCTCCACTTGAGCAACCCAAACATTTTCTTCTAAAATTTTTCTGAAAAGCTTTGTCAAAATCACTGCATCATTTCAGGCCAACCCCAAACTTTTCCTTCAGTGAGCAGAACATAGCAAGTACATTCTCTGAGTGACATTCACTTGTGACAACATGGGACAAGTGTCTGTCTGTACGCAGGAGCATCCAACACTGACTCCTTCCAAAACAAATAAGAGGGATCTCAAGCAGTTTCTACTGAAGGTATCTGAAGAAAAATTTTTGTGGCTTTGGGAAGCCCAACATGATGTTATGGTGCCACAAGCCCTAACAATAAATAGGTTTGAACTGTTCCCTCTTTAGGTAATATGACTCTGAGCTCCCAGATGTTGCCAAGCAGAACAGTCTGTGCTGCTTTGAGAACAAAGCTGCCATGTGGAACTGCTTCCCCAGCCTAAGCCACACCAAGATTGAGATAATTAGAGAACATAATACAGAAACAGACATGGTTTGGTTTGAAATTCGTTAGTAACAAATGCTGTACAAGATCCTTGCTGCTAAACTACTCAGCAAACAGTAAAGCTTGAGGAAACCAGTCCTGCATATTGGTGATGGACTGGGGTGGTAAAGAAAGTGCTAATTCCATCAGCCTGCTGAGCTCTATATTCTCAACAGAATAGAAAGCTTTGTGCACACTGAAATTGTAGTGAAAGAAAGCCCAGACTTCTAGAAAAAATCAGTGTCTGGTAAGGCCTTTACTCAGTGCTATGTTTGGGTGAGGATTACAAGGTTTATTTTCAATTCTTGTGTTTGGAGCGTAACTGCTGAAGAATATTTTGTTGGAGATGTTCCAGTGCCCGAAGTAAGTTTTCTTGGAGTGACAACACTCCAAGAAAGGACTGCAGAAGGCTCAAAAGTAGAGGGGCCCTCATCCCTGGGTGTCCCTGTGAGCAGGGAGGGCTCCGAGCAGGGCCCAGGCTCTGCTCCAGGGCCCAGCAATGGCACCAGAGGAACGGGCAGGGACTGATCCCAGGAGGTTCCACCTGGACAGGAGGCACAACTTCTTCCCTGGTCAGGGACCGAGCCCTGAACAGATTGTCCAGAGAGGGTGTGGAGTCTCCTCCCTGGGGATATTCCAGAACCATCTGGACACAATCCTGTGCTCTGAAAAATTCATGGCACACTGCTACAGCAAACCAATGGTTCACAATGTGGCCTTGAAAACCAGGATTTCCCAACAGTAGCAGGGTAAGAACAGCCTAAGCAAGTGGCCAAAACATGCCTGAAGTTTTCTATACATGCCTTTTTTTCTATAGGGCACCCTGCACAGAGTAAAGCTTTATCTATACTCATCACAGACTTGACTTACTTTTCAGGCTGCCTTTTCCGAAGTTCAAGAAGTTTCCCATAGCTAACTTTAGTGCAAAAGATCAATCTGTATCTCTAAAGGTATCTATAAAGACTTTAGTTTACCTTCCTCATTATTTGCTCTTGCTGCAGGAGCAGCCCTGAAGGACAAAGTAGCAGCAAAAGGGAACAAAGCAATCCCAGCTGGCACTGATTTCTTATCCTCTGTAAGATTTTATAAGTATCTTTCTGTAGATTTGGCACTGGCCAGGAGTAGAAAAGAGAGCTGCTCTGGCTGGCCAAGTGATGCAGTTCAGAACTACAGTTTTCATGCAACTTTATTATCAAAATGTTTTTGACAATGCTGAACTCATATACATAAATTTAATCTTAAAACCTCAGGAGATTTTCAAGCCTCCAAGAAAAGCTAACATCTTTAGGAATACCAAGGAAACAAACCCAGAACTTGAGTTTAAAAACACATCTGAAAGAGACTGTATGGAGACTATTTATATTGAATATTTCAACCTAAATTTTACATTCTTACATTCTTAAAATGTTCACAGGTTTGGGCTATGAAATATGGGACTTTTGCAGGAGTGATGTACATAATACTTTGGATGCTTTGGATGCTGCAAAGCTGCCAGACTTATTGGGGAGATACATCTAAGAAATGGTTTCTAGAGTTTTTAACAGTAATAATCTCACTCCAATCCCTCACTCTGCTCTGTGAAGCAGAGCTACAGCAGTTTTATTCCTGGGAGGTGCTAAGATGCTCTTCTGCTTGTTGGGTTTTGCTCTGCACTGCTCACAGCAGGTTTGAGAGACACAAATGAGAGGTCTCACCATACTTTGGCATCTGATCTCAGTAGCTGTAACTCATTCAGGAAGCACAAGTGTGGATGGATCACCACAGAATTCTACAACGAGTTCCAGTGTGCACAAACATGTCCATTATCTCCATTAGCAGAGAGGTGGAGATGATCTGAAGGAACCTAGAGAGATGTAGCATCCAGCAGCTACCTGATTTCTTTCTCTGCTCAGCTTTGTTTGCATGTGCAGTCTTAGACTGAGCCCTCTGTCACAGAAGAGAAATGTCCCAGGGTCCAGATTCCACTTTCTTTATTAGAACTGATGCTTTTGGAAACAACTGGAAGTGTTCTGGGAGAATTTTGTCCCTGTCACGCATACAGAAGCAAGTTTTTCTTTCCCATTTTTTCTTTGTCTTCCATATCTTTTCTTCTGTATTCTCCCTCTATCCTCTGATTTTTCTCTCTTCCTCAGACAAACAATAGATGCCTAAAAAGTAAGGGTGTGCTTTCTGGATGTACCATTTGAATGGATTTTAAATACATGGAGATCCACGTATAGAGGATACACCTCTATTCTTCAGCATCTTGAGTGTCTAATCATCTTGAGCACTGCTTCCAGTTAGGAGTAAATTCTAAGTTGACAAATATAAAATTGGACAATGTAAAAGGCTTCTTCCCTTCTCCCCACTGATCACAACACCTTCAAAATTATTATTTGTTTCTCTCCTTAATGAAAACAGTTAAACAGGGGCATCTCACTGTCATAATGAATGGGAGAAAAGTGTATTTAATTGTGTGCTGCTCTGGATAATCATGGACACAGCTCAGCAAAAGGCTTTCCAGTTTTTATAAAAACTTCCTTACAGTATAATGAGAGTGACCAAACCTCATTTTTCTTAAATATAGAAGATGTACAAGCTTCAATGAGCATAAATTTTAGCAGACTGGCATGAACAAGAAAAGTCTTGAGTAATACATATGAGCAGATGTACAGAAATTTGAATTTTAGAGCTGTATTTTAACGGATTTCAGTTGGACCACACTAGGCTCAGGGACAAGAAATCAGAAGGACACTATCTTAAAAGCCACATGTTTGGAATTTTCACTGTAATTGGACATTTTTATGCTCAATACAAGGGTTCTGTCCTTGGCTTACGTGGCATGATAATACCATGATGGGAAATACACAGGTATAAAGGAAGCAAAAATTAAGTGATTTTTCTCTCCTTTTGGGGCATTTGCTTTGTGGCTTAATTGTAGAAAAAAAAGTCCAGTAGAGAGAAGCCTAAATTTAGTACACCCTTGGTGAAACAACACCATTTCAATATACGTTGGCAATATTTCAATATTGCAACAAGTGGCAAATCCTTTGTAGGTGGGTTTTTAGCCACTGAAATCAAAGTCAAATATCCCAGTGACTTTTTGATAGCAAAGTAAAAGTCCTTTACTTTTGCAGAGAGCCTTGTCATACTTCAGGCCCCCTAAATACTTCAGAAACCCTTTTGGATTTCAGACTTTGCCTGCAGACAGGGTAAGGATTGCATCAGACCCCATGGAAATAAAAATATGTTCTCAAATAAAATAAAAGGTGTTTGTTTACAAATCTGCACCCTTAAGGAAGATCTGGATGGATTTCTTGACTCAATGAGGGTAGCAGAATTCCACTAAATGGAAATGTTTTAGTCAGACTTTTAACTTAAAATGCTAACACTTTGTTTTACATCTTAATGCTGCACTAACACTGAATTAAAATGGAATCCCAATGGTAATGTGCAATATCTGAATCAATACCACACGATTAGTGTCATGAAAATGAATATTAAATGATATAATAGCAGTGGGACTTACCAAACAAGAAGGGATTTTTTAAGGGAATAAAGCCTTTGGTGTCCATTAACTCATGCCTGACTAATGCTAAATTATGATCAAATGTCTGGAAAATACTTGTGAGAGCCTCACTAATGCTCACAAAATGTATCCTAATTAATGCTATTGTGATAAATTCTGAAAGAATTCATTATGGCTGGGTACTTTTAATAGATAGTTACCCATAAATTTCATCTCAACAAACTCTGGCATTACCACAGCCCCAGTGATTAGTCCCACAAAGATGTTCTGGTGGACCGTGTCCAAATTATTTAAAGACCACCAATGACTTCTTTTTCTCTTTGACATATTTCAACTTTGGAGATTTCTGCCATGACTGGGAGTCAACATCCTGCCTCATTTTGGGGCTTCATGGTCAGTTGTTGGGGGTTAGGTTTGTTCCTTTTACAGATAATTTTTCCCAATAAAGTTGCTAGAAGATCAAGTAGTGGGTGCTTATGGTGCTTGACCAAAACAAAGAGATGGCCATAGGAGAGTTTTGGGGCAGATACTTTCTGATAATGGCCCAGCTGTTAAAACTGGGTGGGGCTGTGTTTCTTATCTCTTTCACCTCCCATCCTCCCTCCGGGGGATATCTACTGATAATGGGTCATTAAGGCTCAGCACTGACATGACACATTACAACATCCCATTGTGACATGCTCCACTCAGTGAGGGTGCTCCAAGCATTCCTACCCAGATAAAATGAAGACAAAACATGGGAGCACCAGGAGATTTTTTTTTTTTTTTTCTCTGGATTCCCAGAGGAAGACTGGACCCATCTCGCCACCACTGGACTTTCTACAGGACCATCTCTACTCCACAGAACTGCGTCTGTTACTCCAGGAGGATTCATCTGCACTGCTTCTAACACCCTGACCCACAGGGTGTCAGGTCACGTCCCTGACTCTGTAAGGGTTTTCTGGGGTTTTTGTTTGTTTTATTTGCATGCCTTTCTGTACTACTACGTTTGTATTTTTAATACTCCTAGTAAAGAACTGTTATTCCTATTCCCAAATCTTTGCCTGAAAGCCCCTAATTGCAAAATTATAATAATCTGAGGGAGGGGTTTACATTCTCTATTCAAAGGGAAATTCCAGCTTTCCCTGCCAGGTACCTGTCTTTCAAAACCAGGACATCAGCAGAATGCCTCTGTCCATGTGGTCTCCACAATGGACAGGCTGATGTGGATGTGACAACAGGAGGAACACAAGGATAGATGTGATTTCAGTCTGCCCATTAAATAAACATTAAATTCATTTGTTGGAAAAGAAAACTGCTTGGATTCAGATTCTATCAGGCACCAGATATACAGATTTTCTGAGGTTTTTCCCCTGCTCATGTGGAGTCTCCCACATATGTCTCACTGTAGGGCATGGCAGGGCTTGGTCCCAACGCCTTCAATACATCAGGAATCTGGTTTGTATTCTCTGAATGTAAAATAACATGTTTTCTATCAAACTATTTCCCTGCAAAATTAACCTCCCAAATAAGCAAAGCATTCTTTAATATCTCAAACATGAAAGCCATTTACAATTTATCCCAGCAAATTATTACAGACAAACCCAAGCACGGGCCAATTTACAAGGCATGGGAACAATATAAATTTAAATTAAACTATTGTAACTTTGTGAAAATTGCAGATAACTCTTTCAAGTTCTCCTCTTCTTTTTAGTTGGATCTGCTATCTGAACATTTAATGTAAATGCTGCTGATTTCACCCAAAACATGTGTCTGGCCAGGACAAATTTTTTAGAGCATATGCTTTGCTGGATTTATGCTTGGATGAAATCCAGAGAAGCCCAGTGTGTTCTTCTAAGCAAGACCGTATACATACGTGCTTATATGATTTCCTAAACCAAGGCCGTTTTTTTGTTTGCATTGCTCAAAACCTTCCTCTCCATTTAGCCTTCATATTTATTGATTAAAAAAGGATTTGCCAAAGTAACAAGTATAACCCAGGAGTCAGGGGAAAGTAATGCCAAGTTTATTTTCTATATAGCCAGTAGACAAATGCACAACAGAAAGTCTGTTGTTTATATGTCTGACAATTTACCTCTTTTAATAGGTTATTGTAACTGTTTGTCTATACATATGTCACTTATAAATTAATTCAGTAAAATCAAAAAATACCAATTTACTTGGTTTTGCAAGAGCTAAATAAAAATTGGATGCTACATTTTGATTTTCAAGGGAAAAAGTGCAGTGGGTCAGAGTCATCCCTACTGTATGCCAGAGATTAATTTGGTCTCATGATACATTTGGAGATAATACAATATACTTCTACTGTGAAAACAAGCTACATTAAATGGCAGCTTATACCAATCAGTCCCACATTCTGAGCAGTCGAAATTGCTGACTTCAATGACAAAGTGATTTTTTACTGCTTTTTTTCCTCAAGGTACATGCTTGAGATTGTAACTGAAGAATGTGCTTCTGCATATGGTTGAATTCAAAATATTTACACAGAGACGCAAACTCGCCTTGAGCATGTGCTAAAATGCAGGCCCTGAAAAAAGGGACTTGTCTGCACAGAATAGGGTGAGGTAGCCAACTTCTGCTCCAGCGAATAATTTAGCAGGTCAGGAAGCAGATCTTTTTTTTTTTTTTTTCTGAAGGAAAATAAAAAGGATCTTCATGCAAGGCATTACCACCACCATCACCACTGTTGATTTGGGGGGATTTTTGGTATTTTGTGCAACACCCTTAATCAGCTCTTCTCTCTCCTTCTCCTCTGATGTTGTAAACTTCTCATTATCTTAACATTACTATTAGAATTCTCCACACCAAAATTTTCCTCAAATCTTTCAAGGGAATCCTAAGTAAAGAATCTGTAGTCCAAGCTACAAATCATGCTATTCTTTCAAGCAAAGACATCAGAAGGCCCTGATTTCCACAAAGGAAAACAATTTATTTGTATTTACTTCAATGCTTGCTTGGCCTTTCATGTGCATCCAGAGGTACATGTGTGTTCAAGCACTCACACAAAAATCAGGCCCTCATTTTGCTCTCTTGAAGTACCCCTTTGGTTTGCTCATTTTCCTGTGACTGCTTGGACTACAAATTCCTCCTACCCCACATAATGGACCTTTAACTACAAACTCAAGGTACTTTTGGCACATTCAGCTCTTCACAGTTAGTTCAGCACATGGTCAAGTAAAGTGAGAAATTGAATTATCCTTTGTTGAAATCCATGTTGCCCAAAGTACCCTGGTCACAGGTGGAAAGTGACATTTTAATCAGCCAAGACTGTTCATCAGGAACTCCAGACATCCCTTGGGTTCTTCCCCTCATGGAAGTGGAGGTGCAGGGTGCAAGAGAGAAGATCCAACTAAATAGAAGAGGAGAACTTGAAAGAGCTATCTGCAATTTTCACAAAGTTACAATAGTTTAATTTAAATTTATATTGTTCCCATTCATGCCAGGATTTATTTTCAGGGGATCAAAGACATGTAGGCAACCAAAATATGAACAGCTCTGAGGTATCACCTTTATCTCAAGTAATCCTCAAGCTGATTATTAGAGACTAGAAGAGAATCCTGGGGGAGTGTCACTTGAGATTTACTTGAGTGTCACTTGTTTTCCATGGAATGTGATATTTACATTTCCATGGGCTAGGATGCTAAACTTGGTGGACTTCCACCCTGGACATCTGAAAGAGACTGAGCAGATCTTTTTCTGCAACCAACCCATCCATATTCAAGACATGGAGTTATGAATAAACAGCAAATAATTCACATAAACTGGTATTTATTTCTTTGCTATTATTAAATAACCAAATCACTCAAAATCTGCCTGGGCTGGGTGTAGTAATGCACTTCCCATACTGGGAAGGTGTTTCTATATAAGGAAAAGGTTTCAGTTTACTCCTTTACTTACTAGGAAATTCATCTGGAAAGTTCTGCACATGTCCCTCTGTAATTGGCTGAGTGCCAAGAGAGAAACACCTGTTGGACCTTTCCTCTGTCCATCAAACCCTGTAAAGTTTCCTATTGGAAGTTTTCAAATAGAACCATCCTTGAACATTGGGTAGAAAAAGGGACAGAAGAACAGAACCAATGGCATATTTTAGGTGTTAGACCAGGTCTGAAGTCTCCTCACACCATGCACAGCTTATATATTTTGTTTCTATATTATTTTCATTCATTTATTAAACCCTTTTGAGTTACAAGACACTCTAGACCATGCTGTGTCTTGCTAAATTTTTATACCCACAAATCTGAACAGGCTGCAGGTCATATGGTAAGAACCACCAGAGCTGGGAACTGAAGCTCCATGGGGCTGACTGTCCTTTGGAGCTGTCAATTCCAGCTGGAAGAAGAGAGGCAGGAACTGGGGGCAGGAACAGGATTAGTCCTGCTGAGTATCATCTCTCTGAAAATTTGGATGTCTGGCTCAAGCTGCTCACTTGGGGCTCTGTCTCAAGCACCTCAAGGGAGTGATTCATCTCTCTCATCTGAGAGATTAAACCAAGTGAGGACAGCTAAATGGGGGGGGGAAATCATTCTTGTTCTCAATTTCACCCTCTCTTGTCTTTCCATCCCCTTAAGTTTTTTCACCCCACTGATTATATTCCAAACAACTGGATAATGATGTATAGCAAGCTCAATAAAACTTATCAAATTTAAAAAAAAAAAAAAAAAAAAAAAAAAAAAAAAAAAAAAAAAAAAAAAAAAAAAAAAAAAAGATTCTTAAAACCATCTGAGGCTGCCAAGGAATAACAAAAAGATATTTCACATATTTTGTTCTCAGAGTCTGAAAGACAGAGTCAACGGAGACATTTTTGTTCCCATAAGAAAAGAAAAAAACCCAACCAATAATATTAATTTCAAGGGGGTTACTTTGCTTTATTTTGTCCAGGTTAAGCCCAATCTTTTACACTTCCTCAAAAGAAAAGTTTAATTTTCTGTTACAAACTTATTTCTAAAATTGCAAAAAAAAAAAAAAAACAAAACCAAAAACAAAGAAATGATTTAGAATACGAATCACCAAGAATTTTCAGGTGGAAAATTATCTGAAATTCCATTTTCTTCTGGTATTCAGAATTTTGTGTGTGCTTTCATTTCAGTCTAGAAGGAAAAACATTTTGAATACTCAAAAAACCAATGTTCTTTCACAAATGTTCTTGTTTTCAGTTTCTTCCAGAGGACTCTGCCTGGTTGTGAGTGAGTGAGTAAGAACCATTTCCAGAGCTGTCCATGAGTAATGTCTACTCATTTCCTCAAGACAAAAGTGGGTTTTTGTGTCTGGGCAATGACTTCTGGATTGGATTAAATTATTTCAGAAAAAATTGTCCCCTGATGCTGCCAGGAGCACCTGTAAGAAAGGATGCATGTCCATATAGGATGCTTCCTGAACCCAGGCCTTTGTCTTCATTTTTGCTATAATTTAATTTACCTGTCAATGGAGATGATATTTACATCAATGTCACAGAGGTGTTGCAAGGTTCACTTCATTAAAATTTGCCAAAAATCAGGTCCTTGGAAGCAAGATGGGATGGAATTATAAGGAAGTTATTTTTAGTATTCAGAAATTAATCTTTTAACCTGCCAGAACAGATCTTCTGTGCCTTTCTCTGTTGCCTTCAGGATGCTGAATTCTGGTGAATCATGAGCAGAAATTAGCTGCAGACTTTGCCTGCAGATAGGGTAAGCATTGCATCAGACCCCATGGAAATAAAAATATGTTCCCAAAGACCTGTTGGAGTAATTTCAAATGTGAAGATTGTGTTGGACAACTTCCTAGATGATCCTGCAACTCTCAAAACCAAAACTGTTCTCTTGGAAAGGCCTTCTCTGGGAAGTGACAGCTGTTTAGGTCACTGCAATTTGGATTTGTCTTCTGATATCTGCTGATTTTCCATGATTTTCCCCCCTGTTTGGAATTAGTAATTGTCAAAAATGAAGTTTTCAAATGAAGAAAGTAAAACTATAGGAATACCATTAAAAAGCAGTTAGGACCAACAATGAAACAAAATTTAAGAGACCAAAATAATTAAAAAGCAGCCATGTCCTGCAATCTAAAAACTAAGTCCTAAAAGGAGAGAGTGCTAAGGCTTAGAATATCTGGAATCAAAAAATACATAAAGAGTAAATAGAAGATGATTTATTTAATCTTCTGGGGTTTTTTTTCTTAATTATGTTTTAAGAATACTTCATTTTAATTATTAACACGAATGGTTCAGCAACTCAGTTCTACAGACCTCAACAATTACAGCTCAACAATGCCAAATCTGTTCCTCCCACTACCTTCCCCTCTGATACTTGACCACTGCTGCTGCTGTGTTTCAGTTGGGATTGTGTGACCAAAAATGGGAATGTTAGGGAGAAAAATGCCTGCAAACACTCACATTCCCTTTGCTGCACCATGAAAAATGCCACACCACCAGTCCCTCGCTGCACTGGGCCTCCCTGCAGCGAACAGCTCTACAGGAAAATGCTGTGGGCCTCATTGCTTCAAGCTGTCCAGGCTTCCAGCTTTGGGAGAACCTGCCCAAGAGCTTGCCAGGGTGATGGGATCTGAAATAACAGCCTTGTGGCCTTGTGTATTTATCATGCTCCTTGCCTGAGCACACACTGACCTCTATCAGCGGCTTCGGACCTATGGAAAGTAGGTTTAGATTGGATATTACAAAAGAATTCTTCCCTGGGAGGGTGGTGAGGCACTGGCACGGGTTTCTGGGAGACTGGAATGTTAATGGGTAATGACTCAAAGCAATCTGCTACTTGCACTGGTGCTTTAGTGTTATTTTTATGGTTTTATATTGCTGTATTACTATAGATAATCATAGCCAAAAGGGCTACAAACCCGCTTCCCATTGCAAACAAACTATTCTAAAATAAAGCTTGAAAACAAAAAGATATATATTTATAAACACAGAAATTTGCATTGTTTCACTTTAACCCATACCAAGGGATCTATTAACAAGAACCTGGGATACCCTTGCCTTCAGGGGCAGCTTGTAACATTTGCCCAGAGCAGCTGTGGCTGCCCCATCCCTGGAAGTGTTCAAGGCCAGGTTGGATGGGGCTCTGAGAAAGGGATAAAGAAAGACATCCCTGCCCATGGCAGGGGTTGGGAATGAGGTGGACTTTAAGGTCCTTTGCAATGCAAATCATTCTATAATTCCATGATCTAGACACAATGGTGTGACCCAGCCCATTCACAGCTGCTCAGCCCCAGAAGTGGGAGCACTGTGCAAGGGATGGGTGAAGCTGGGACGTGGCTGTTGCACTGCCAGGGTCTTTCCTTCAAGGCCAGTGAGTGTCTCTGTGTGAGTCTGCACCAAACAGACCCAGCAGCCTGCTCAGAGCTGACTTCACAGAATCACAGAATCCTTTGGGCTGTTAAACATCCCCCAGATCATCAAGTGGATCCTTTTACTGAGCACCACCTTATCAACCAGACCAGAGCACTGAGTCATTTATTGAAAATCTCTGGGGGTGCAGACTCCACCACCTCCCCGGGCAGCTTGTTCTAACATTTAACCACCCACTCCTTCCATGACAAAATTCTTCCTGATGTCCAACCTGAACCTTCCCTGGTGCAGCTTGAGCCATTTCCTCCAGTCCCTTGTTCCCTGGGAAAGGACCCTGACCCAGCCAGGCTGTACCCTCCTGTCAGGGAGCTGTAGAACGAAAAAGTCACCCTTGGACCTCCTCCAGTCCCTTGTTCCCTGGGAAAGGACCCTGACCCAGCCAGGCTGTACCCTCCTGTCAGGGAGCTGTAGAACGAAAAAGTCACCCTTGGACCTCCTTCTCTCCATGCTGAGCCCCTCAGCTGCTCCTCACAGGACTGTCTTGTACTCCCGGGTACAGAGCTTGAAGGTGCATATGGGTCCATGCAAACACCAACAGCTGCAGAGTTACCATGGAACAGAACCAACCAGGCATTTCAGGTACAAAGAGATAGTGGAAACATGGTTCAGAGGAGTGAATCATCTCATTTGTGCTGCTAAAATGCTGCTAATAAAATGTGATGACAGCTTCGGCGTTAATAACATGTGCGCTATCTCTGTGATCAGCACAATGTTTATTTTAAAGAACGGTGTTTATTCCTTCCATTGCCTGTCCTCTTCATTCAAGGCTGAACAAAAGATCTTTTGTGTAGCACAGAGCTGGGCTTAACCCTACAAAGAGCTAAGCATTCTTGCAGCAGTGGACTTAGTCACATGCTTAACTTTAAGCATGTCAACAGCCCCACTGAAATTGGCAAGACTAATTATGTCCTCAGAGTTAAGCACGGGCTTAAGTGCACTTTTGGACCACAGCCAGAGTACTCAGCACCTTTGCAAGGCTGATCTGCCAGTGACCAAATTTTGTTTTGGAAGAATTTATATTCAAAGAAAGCAAAATGAAAAAAAAAAAAAAAAATCCCTTGCATCTTTCTGTAAGTATTATCAAAATGGATCCAGGCCAAAATTTTATCATTCCCACCAGCACATGCAGCTGTTCTCTGAGAAAAGGGTGTAATTCCAACCCCTGGATAAAAGTGTACATTTCAGTGCATTTGCCATAAGGAGACGTTTGCCGTTTTTCACAGTTAAAGCAACTTTTCCTGGTTGGTGGTAGTTTCCTTGTCTCCAGTGAAAACTGCCTCAATTTCCTATGGAATGTTTACAGGCAGAACAGGAAACAGTTTCATTTTATTGCAACCCCAGAGTATATTTCCCATTTCATCAAGCCCATGAAGAATGCCTTCCAACGCTGCAGGCTGAGCTGGGGCTCGGAGAATGTTGGGGGAATTTTCAGGTATTGCAGGACCTTTGGTGAGACCTCAACCACCTGAAAAGAGCAACTTGTGTCTCCTGGGAAGGGTGAGGTGAGATGAAGTGCCACTGCTGCACCTTCATCTCATTCCAGACCATTGCTACCATTGACACAAGCCCAAGTAGAAGTCACTCTCTTCCCTCAGTAATCCACAGAGAGAAACACACCCCTGTGAAACTTTGATTCCTCACTGCACATCTTGCCATCTCCTCCAAGATTAATCCAATCTACAATTACTGTTCAGCTGTATTTATTTTTTTTTCACTTGCGTACTCGTTTTCTCCACTGGACACCCCAGTTTTTCACCAGATTATTTAAATTCTCAGCTTCTCTCCTACTAGTAATGCTGCCAGTTCCTGTTCCCTTCCACCTCTGGATGTGAATGCATCCCATCAAATTCTCATGGATGAAATAAAATAACCTCTCCTGAGGAGAGGAAATGGAAGGGGGGAGGGAAACAAGAGGTAGGGCCCTGAGCTTTGAGCTTTGCAGTCACCACTGTTTTTCTAGCAATGCCCTCCCAACTTGCCAGAACCTGTCAGTCTAGCCTTCCTGTTATCACTTCCACTTTGAATTTCCACTGGAATGTACTCCTCTGTTGATTTCCCATTTGCTGTTTGATGAGGTTCATAAGGAGCAGCTGCAGTACCCGTCCTAACTCCTTCATTTCTCCTCCTCCCCTCCTCTTTTCAAACCATTCACCAAAGTACAGCTGCTCTGGCTTGGAGACCCTACACAGAACTTGCAAGCAATGTTTGTTAAACAGAACTTCAATTAGCTCTAAGCTCCCCAGGTTTAGCTCTGGAAAGACTCAACTTAGCAGCTGACCTTTCAGTTCAGTCACCTATCAACTGGACTCATTTTTAAACCCTAGTCTTTACCTAAACTCTTGGCACTGAAGGAGGGGTTTGCTTCCTTCATCCACCTTTGCTAAATCACACAAGAGTGCATGAGGTGACATTTTCTGTTTTCTACAAGGCCAAAAGATGGTTTTGTTATAATATGTTCAGTTCTGCTTTTAATCCTTGCTGCTTTCGAGTTAAGTGACTTCAGAATTCACCCCTATCCTTCATCTATCCAAGTCATTCCTTTAGGCCCATCACAGTGGTACAGGAGAAATGACATCACTTTCCTGAAAGGATAGTAACTGCTCATTTATTTAATTTAAAAAAAAGGATCACCTGTAAACACAGCAGGCTGCAGAATGGAGTGGGAAGGTGTGAGTGCCTCCTCCTGCTTATTGGATATTCCCTGAATCCCAATGGGTCAGGCTGGAAGGGACCACCAGTGGTTCAGCTGGTTCCACCTCCCTGCTCCAGCAGGGCCATTCCAGAGCACAGGATTGTGTCCAGAAGGGTCTGGAGTATCTGCAGTGAGGAGACTCCACACCCTCTCCTGTTCAGTTCTTGGTCACTGCCCAGGGAAGAAGTTCTGCCTCCTGTCCAGGTGGAACCTCCTGGGATCAGTCCCTGCCCGTTCCTCTGGTGTCTCTGCTCAGCACCACCAGCCTGGCTGCATTCTCTTGGCACCCTCCCTTCTTCATTTGAAATGTCAGTAACTGCTGTTTTTTTTTTCCCCTCAGAAAATCTCTTTTGCTCATTCATTGCGTGTATGTCCCTCCTGTGCTGATGATCCCAGAGCTGGACACAGCTCTCCAGATGTGCCTCACAAGGCTGAGCAGAGGGACAAGATCATTCCCTCACCTGCTGGCACTGCTCTTCCCAATGCACTCCAGGGTTCCTGATGATTCCCTGTGAAAGGATCACTGGAGGCTGAAAATGCAGTTACAGAGGTGCCTGGTGCCTCTGGACACGAAGCAACCCTTGCCTGAGGGTAAGCACTAAAGTACTGTGCTGAAACAGTAAGCAGCAAAATAAGTTTTGTTATATAATGCTACAGCTACACCTCATCACTACAGGGATTGCAACTCTTCCCCCTCTCTGTTCTGTCACCTTTCAAAACTTTCTTTGCTACCCATGCAAATGATCCCAGGTACTTGGAGGCACTTGGAAAAATGTTAGTGGGGTAAATGGATTGGGACTATCCAAACTAGATCCAAGTGGTATTTCTTTTTCTGATTTAGAAGATGAGTCACCTTTTTTACTGGATGACCAAGCTGAGCTGTAAAACCCTGGCCCATGTTGGAGAAGCCTGACTTGAGGCCAACCTTTTTTCTCATCAAAACCAAGGTCCGGATAACACACAGAAAAGTAATTTTTAAAAGTATTTAGCAGCTGGTGATTAAATAAACCATAACAATGAGTTCTATGAATATAATATATTAGAAAGCTTGGTAAAGATAACCCCTTCCTAATGACTGAAACATCACCACTAAGTGGTTGTAAATAAATGAGAAGATTAACCATGAGTCTGAAGGAATATGACATCTGCAGAAAGCATGTTAAGTGTCCATTTCTCCTATTTTTTTTTCTTCACTTTTGCTGTGAGTGGTAAATCAGGTCTGGTTTATCCTTGTCCTTGGTCCTTGTATCTTTTTCCCAAGTTTTCATTGTGTCTGTCAGCCTCTACAAAATTCCTCAGAGAAAATTAGGAGTGCTTGTAATAAACGTATAATCTTAGAATTCATATAAATGTGTATATACACATAATTATAAATATTTATAATTATGAATCTTTCTTTCCTATTTCCTGAGGAAGACCAGGTCATTTGTAGGCACTGCAGTCAGGAAGGAGTGAGAATTTTGCAAGCCAAGGGCAACTCAGGTTCTGTAATTTATTCATGCAGCAAGGCTGTCATTAGCCATTGTCAGAATATTCCATTTCAAGATTTGTTATTATTGTGTGTCAAGAAAACTTTGGGATGGGGAAACCATGATGGCTTTGTAGTCAGTTGCTGAAAGGAATTTAGTCTGGTATTGGCCAAGGAACTAAAAATTAGTATCTAGGGAAATGAATTGGATAAGATTATTAATCTGTCAGGCAACAGAAAAAATCCATCTCCCATTGATTTTGGGGTGTCTATAAATGGAGGCTTGCTATTCTAAGTAGTGTTGAACAATAACCATTTGAATTATTCACTGTGTTGATTCCCAGACTGATATAAGACTGCCAGGCTGGTGAACTGGCAGAATCTCACACCACAATGCTAAAATTCAAAAGAAGTATTCCAGAAAGTGGAGGAAGACTTGAGATGAAGCCAGAATCTGAGGTGTATAAAACAGGAAAAAATGGTACAATATGTGATCATCAAAGAGATTTTCTGTAACTTGAGGAAAGCAATTAAAAGAAAAACTAATTGATTGGTTTTTTGTTTGGTTGGTTGGTTTGCTTTTATTTTTTTAGGAAAGAAATAAAATCAAAGCAGAACAAACCAAAGCAACATTTACATTCTAATTAAAACCTGGGCACTTTAGTTGTGCAGATAGAGCAATCAAGAACAGAGGCACAAACCTTCACTCAAGAAAGAGATGACTGAAGACTTAAAGAGAAGCTCATAGGAGTGAGAAATGGAAACTAGGGAAAGACCAGAAGGAAGGACTACATGCCTCTCTAGGCATTTTCAACACAGATTAAATGCCTGGCACTATTTTCCAAACCTCATTAAGAGGGGGAATTTCCCAATGCATTGACAAAGAGTAGATCTTTCAGCAGGCAGGGCCTTATCGATTTAAGCTACATTGCTGTATATTGATTTGCTGACTCTAATCAGGATGTTCTTCTAAGCAATTAGATCTTGTCTGAAAATGTAGGAGTTGCTGCTTGCCTCTACTAATCCCAAGATTTCAATCAATACTCCCAAGATTCAACCAGTAGCAGGCAGAACGTGGCGTGACTGTCCGTTTGAATGGAATCTCCGTCCAGGGCAAGGCATCCCCACTCCCACACAGACTCATATCTTCCACGGGAACCTCCTGCCTTGAATCATGCTCTGGAGGATCCTGGCCTCCTCCCCTGACTCCAAAGGCAATCTGCACTGACTAGTCTCTCATTCCAGAGCTCACTTGGCTGTTAGTCAGGCCTCCCCTTTCTTCCGCCTGATCATACTGCCCAGAGCAAGTCCACATGGACAGTGAGGAGGAGGAAACTTTTTGTTCCCTTGGTTTCTGCAGCATGGTGGGAATATTATAATTTACATCTCCAAGGCACCAGCAGAACATCAATACCTTCCCTGGCCAGAGGAAGGGGAGGGAGACACTGTGACTCAGTCACTCAGCTGAGTCACCTTCCTGGCAGCAGCAATTTGGGTGGTGCCACTGTCACCACCCTCCTCCCTCAGAGCTGCTCTTGTACTCTGTCTGTATGAGACTCTTCTCACCAGGGATTGAGGTACCTGCCTTGGTACACCTGATCTGAAAATTTGGATGACATTCTCAAAGCCATGGCATAAATGTNAAAAAAAAAAAAAAAAAAAAAAAAAAAAAAAAAAAAAACAAAAAAAAAAAAAAAAAAAAAAAAAAAAAAAGAGCATACCCACCAAAACCTTCTAAAATACCCAAGTCAGCTTTTAAGCTGAGTCTAGCAAGACTTTGGGCATTAAAATAAACATTTCTTCAAGCCAAATTATCCCCTTTCAAATTGGAAAAAGGAATTGAATTGAAATTATTAAATAAATCTAAGAACAATACAGAACTGGAGTTTTCCCAAACTTCTTCCCCTTTCTCACATCAGAATCAGAGAGTGATAGTGATATTCTTAGACACCAAAATAAAGACCAAGCAGGTGGTCTCATCCTACAGCATTAAACCCTTATCTCAAGCTTCCCAGGAGAGCATCTTAATCACCCTCACACCTCCTGCAGTGGCATGTGCCACAGATAGAACCGTTCTTAATGTAGTCACAGGCAAGGATTCCTACAATCACCCATATGACATTATTTTATTTTCAGACCAAGTAAAGTTAAAAGCCATTAAAAAGCTATAATCCAGGCATGAAGGACACTTAAATTGCCTTGAAAACAGCACTGGTTTTGCAGTATTTATGAGCAGATCTGGGGAGGACTTGGACTTGGATCAGACCCATTAAGGTGTGAATTATATGTAATGCAAGATATTCCCATCTGCCACTGCTCTTGAGGCATTCAGACCCCTACACAGAGTTCTTTACTTACTGCTTCTTTAGAGCCAAAGCAGCCCTAAAGCCCAGGACTGAATCTGGGCTTTGTATCAAGATCAGAAGAATGGCAGCAGTAAAAATTATTTGAGTGGTCAGCTGCAATTCAAAAGAATGTGTATGGTTCTGGTGGAGTTTGAGGTGCTCCTGTAGGAAATGCATTTGTTTCTGCTCTAGAAGAGTCCTTTGTACTTTCTGAGATCTGAACAGAAAAGGGAAGATGCTTTCATAAGTACTTCTTGGTCAGTAGTTTTCTCTGTTTTCACTGAAAACTTCCTTAGAAATTTACATGAATAATTTTAGTCAGCCATTACCACATCAAGGCTTTATGATGGCAAAATTTTTATTCTCTCACAAATTGAAATAGTCCTGAACAAACATAATCAAGAGGAAGTAAATTCAAAATAGAAATTCTGCTAAGATAACAAAGGTCATATGTAATATGTGAAAAAAATGCTGCATTCAACAGAAATATTTTGCTTCATCAAATTACTTTTTTTAATTGCCTGTGTTTCTGCTGGGATGGGATGGAAAAGAAAGTGGGAAATAAGTTCAGGTTTCTTGCTGTCATCATCATCACCTTCAGAGCCTTTATGCTTGGCTTTTCTGAATACTGCAAGCACATTTAGAGCTAGACCATCCCTGAAATATGTATTTATGTAGTTGTTAATTTTCTTTCTTTTTTTTTTTTTTCTTTTGGAGCAATGTAAGTTCCCACACTAAGAAGGTGAAAAGAACCACCAGCAGAACGGATCCACGTTTGTGGCATTGGGACCCAATCACTTGAAGATGATTTTTAATCACCTGAGGGATGAGGTGAAATGTTTATCCTGCTGAGGGCCACAGCCTGTGGGCCACTTAGGAAATCTTGCTGGGGCATGTGAGGTGCTCAGGGGTGCCAGAGCTGGCTCCAGGGACCTGCCTGGTGTCCCTGTCACCAGCGGTGCTGGGAGGGGAGGTTCACTCCATCCTGAGAGCCGTGTCCCCATGCCAGGGTCAAACTGGGCTGTACCCGTGGCACTTGTCTTACCAGGGGGAGTTTTGCAGCACAGCCAACTCATTCCAGCTCTGGATTCCACCAGTCACAGGGATTAGGGATTTCTGCAGGGCACTCAGCAGGAGGGGGAGATGAGCCCTTGTTGGTTGTCACCAGGAACATCAATTTAGGCCAGATAAGGATCAGGCTTGGGACAACCACTTGGAAAGCAGGACCCTTGTCAAGCAACTGGTGAGTCAAAATTCCAGACAAACCATATGAGGGGGATCTGGGCAGGCCTGGGAAGTCTGTATCAGATCATATTTGTATCCCTCCCAGTTCAATGTTCTATTTCTGACTGCAGGCAGTGCCAGTTATTTCAAAAGAGATTCAGCTGTAGAATATTGCAGTTTATCCCCAGGGAAAGCCTGGTTTTATATTTATGGCCTGTGTCTTGAACAGAAGATTTATATCAATTTGAAAAAAAAAGGTTGATAAACATTTCGTCTTTTGGGCAAGACACTCTCCAGCCCTTGGGGAGAAGCATTTTGACAAACCCTGATAGGGGCCTCAGACACATTTTTAAGACTCAAGCCTCAGGGGTGTAGGAGGAGCTTGTGGAAGAGCAAAGTCGCTTTAGGCTTTGCAGACTTAGGCTACAAATTTCCAGGGAATTCCAAAATTCGTGTCCATGCCACGTGAAAATGCCTCTTTCAGACAGCATTTACCCTACCTGAAACTGAGGACTGAAAACCCACCTCAGTCCCCAATGTGAGGTGCTCTGCCCTTCCCAGGGAATACCCAACAGCATTTAGGAAGTTTGGATCACCATTCCTCTCTTCCCTGCCAAACCCCAGGTGTTCCTGTAAAGCAGCAAACCCTTCTAACCCACAGTTGGATGAACACAGATGTAACTCAGATGAATCTCCAAAGCTTTTTCTTCCTTCAGAAGTGCTCATGTCTCTCAAGATTTACTGGGCTGTCAGGACAAAATAAGGCATTCAGGAGACCCTCCTGATCCCATCCTCAATCTCATTAACTTCCTGCCTTCCTGAGTGCCCCGGTGGCTGCGTGTTAACAAGGGGCTGGAATTGGTAAATGAAATTGATTACACAACTCAGAATGAGGCAAATTGTCCATCTCTGGAAAAAAGGTATAACTTTCTGCTGTGCATAAATCAAACGAGGGTCTCTTAAAGGCCCTTGGTAAGTAGAGAGCATTTCAGATTGGCTACAAAGTGCTGGATAAAGCATTGGCAGAAGGAAGGGCAGGGACAAAAATTACCTTAGTGGCTCTTTCCTATCCCCAGTTTCTGTGATTCTATGAATTTTAGTTCTGAGCTGCACAATTTAATTACCACTTGCAAAGAGCTGCAGAAAATTGAGCCATTTTCTACCATGGGCAGATCTGTCCTGTCACCTGTCAGCTGTGAAGGTGCTGAATTGTTCCGACAGAAATGTGGACATAAAATTGATCCATGTCTATCTGAAGGAATGGACATTGGGGCATCACAGCTGGAAAAAGCTGCCAGAGGTTGTCCTAAAAGCCTTGAACCCCTCTTCAATAAAACAATCTGAACTCTGCCATGTTGCAGGACTACTCAATATCTTGTCATTTAATCATGTTAATATTTCAATATATCTGGTTTTGAATTGCTGCAGAGTAAAGGAATCAATTCCTTTACTCTCTTACTCCTTTTATAGTAGCCATTTTACTAATGCAGAGCTTGGCCTTTTCCATCTTAGAGGAGAAATGTATTTCTAGGCTATTCTGGGAAACAAGGAATTATTCCCTTTCTTTGTGAGATGCCCTTGTCACATTAATACCTTGTCACATTTCAACTCTCTGTAATCCTTAAAGGAGTCCTCCAAGCCTGGTGTCAGTTTTGTTCTGAATATTCATATTAAGCAGTTGCTCCTGAAGCTATAATGACAGCACAGAGACAAAAAGATCTCAGCATCTGGCCATATAAATATAAATTATGAGCCTGGGTATTCATAGTATCATAGAATAATAGAATGGACTTTGTTGGAAGGGACCACAGGAATCATCTCTTTCCAGCCCCTCTCTGCAGGGACACATTCCACTAGACTGGGAGGCTCATTCCTAGGTCAGACAGCCTGTGGGACAGGTGTCATAATTTAACATTTCTTGTGCATGAATATTCTCAGGCTAAGCCTGAACAATTTCATCTCCCAAATTCTGTTATTGCAGGAATTAAGGAACAGGTGGCACATTTTGGGGGGTTTGCCTGTGCTGGTTTTAAGGGAGCAGAGTGCTCTGGGACGAGTAGTGATGGATGTTCTTTCACTCACTTAACTGAAAGCCTCTCACTTATTCCAGCTGTGAGTTAGGCTTTACCTAATTTAGCTCAGAAGATGCTCCCAATTATTACTTTAATTTTTCCAACTGGAGATGTTTTTCTTAAGTGATTATTAACCTGTGCTCAGCAACAGTTTCTTGAACTGCGCTTTTTTTGGCCATTTTTCCTCTTGTCTCCATTGAATTGATTTATTTATGTAGACTGATATGTTATAAACCCTAAAATGATCCTAGACACTGAATCTCTTCTCAGGGGATAACTTATCTCACTGTTGATGGCCTGATTTATTTAACTCACTGCAGAAAAGCACTATTTTCTGCGATGTGCCAAATTATGAATTCTCCCTAAAAACCTGCTGTGAGAGACAAATAAACATTTTAGCCATGGAAAGGCAGAAGCAGAAAGGTGTTGAGACTTGCTGAAAGCCACACAGGGTGTTACTGTCAGAGGCCAGATTAGGATTTTGCAAGTCACGCATCAGCAACCTCACTTGATTTGGTATCTGGGAGTCACAAAGAAACTTGGCAAACTTTACCAGTTCTCTTACCACTGGCACTGAGATAGGATCCCAGGAAAAGCTCATGTAGGATAAAGGTTCTGATACATCTTCCCTTCCCTGTGGTGTGTGTGTGTGTGTGGAGACAAAAAGGATCTGGAAGAAAAGTGGAAAAACTGTGGGTAGAAGTTGTAGCACCCATTCTGTGAGACTGTGAAGTTGTGATGGGTGGTTTTCTGACAAATCCCTAAATCCCTGAGAGCAGGGAGGTGGCCCTGCAGTATGGGACCGCCACCACCCAGTTGTTTTGTTCCCTTTTTTTTGGGGTGTTCAGAAAATGGATCTCCAGGATCCACCTGAAAAAGGCAAAGCTTGCCAAGTGCCAGTCACTCTTAATCTCTTCATATCCAATTTAGCAATACAGTTCCTGTCTCTGATACCACTCTGTGTTTAGGACATCCACGCCCTATTTCCCTTCAGGAAGATTCACTGACCTAGGCTTGCTGGACTGGTTACTCAGATAATTCCCTCAAACAGGAGAGAACAACACAACTGGGCTGGTTGTTTTTCCTAGGTACTGCACTTAAGGATTGTGTGCCGTATGAAATAATAAAGATTTACTAAATTATACAACCAGAGAACCATGGAATGGCCTGAGTTGGAAGGGTCACCAAAGATAATCTGGATTCAACCCCCTGCCATGGGCAGGGACACCTTCCACTATCCCAGGGTGCTCCAAGCCCTGTCCAACCTGGCCTGGAACACTTCCAGGGCTGAGGCAAATGGAAGATGATACCCACTTACCTTCACACATACCAGACCATTCCTAGAATCCCTGGAAGAGTGTTAGCAATAGTGTTGCAATAACAACTGAAAAATTGAGAAAAAACTTCAAGAGCATTCTGCTCTCCTTCATAATTCTCATAACTCTATCACCTGTGGATTTTGCTCAGTATCTTCAGGAAAAAAGAGAAAATTCCTTTTTCTGTTCACTCTCCAGCATTTCCAAACAGCTAAATACTTGCAGATGAAGGACATATGACATTTTTAATGTCTATTGTAATGTCATTTTTATCCACATGCTGCAATAGTTTGTTTCCCCCAGTTCCTTCTCTGAAGAAGAGGGCAAGGATGAACAGAGGACTTTGAAATGTGCTCAGTAAATAATTTAATTCACAGTAATAGCAACGTCTAAAATCTTCCCTACCCCAAATGGAAATCATAGCTGGACACAGACATATTCCCCCAGCTGCACAATTCCCACTAAAGTACTACTTAAAACTAATGGGTCAAAAACATTCCAAGTGTAATTCTGCTGAAAATGATAGTGTGAATCAATCTGAAATTCAATAGGTGGTGCCTAAACCCTTTCTTGCAGTGGGCAATCAAAGCCTGGGATGTGGAACATTAAGTGTGAAATAAAAGCAGCAATGGGAGTGTTAGAGAAGAAAGTCTAAATGATGAAAATCTGAGCAGAATTTTTCTTTGTGGTCCAGGAGGTCTGGTCACACATATATTGCACATTTATATTTTAAATTCATATGTACAGTGCCATTATGCTCTTGCACATAAACGTGGAGGATTTTTTGCTTCATTTCAAAGGTTTCCAAAGTGCAAACCTGGAGAATATTACAGATATACTGGGCAGATCGGGAGCCACCTTCATTTTCAAAATCATTGCAAATGCCTTTATGAAAGAGAGACTTTTTTTTTAGCTAGGTTAGATCAAAAGCCGTGAGAGAGATGCAGAAATGGAAGCAAAGTCTACCATTCCAGAACGTTCCATTTCCCATTATTTTTTAGCTTGGGCTTCAATCTTCAAAAATGATAGATACATGAGTTATTCCTTCTGGGTGTTTGAAAGAAGAATAATTAACTGTGTAGATTGGTTGGTAGTAGATAGGCAGATGCGTTGTCACAGAAATAAAGACGTGCATCAGAAAATAGGGAAGGAGAAGAATAAAACCAGCCCAGGACATATCAGGCTGTAAAATACACAGTTTCCAGTGAATTTAGATCTCTGCCAAGTGTCTGCTTAAATATTTGGTCCCATAATCTCGGCCTACCTTGGGAATTGTTTATTGTAAGGAAAACTCTCTGTCATCCAACTGCCTTGTTCCGTCAGGCCTTTTATTTCACTGCTCCACCCAAAGTTGATTTTCATTTAAATGTGGTAACTATAACAAGCCCTTTCATGATATGTTAGAGGTCAACTGCACCCCTCATTTTATTTAGTGTATGTTTCTTTGCTTCATTTAAAAGAATAGCAAAACCACAAACTGAAACTCAGTATCACCAAGCACTGAAAACAAAAGGGTTCTTACAGGACTGGAGTGCTGAGAAAAAAAACCACCATTTTATTTTGCAAAGCATTTGGAAAAGTACATTTGATCTTATTTCATTCTTTGGTGCCTGATATTTCAGCCATCCATCCTGGGCTTAATTCTGTGTGGTCCTACTAGTAAATGTGGTGTTTGTTCCTGGTGTTACTGCTCACCTATTGTGTGAACACACAATAAATGATGGGCTGAAGCACATCTATATCCTTGTGGTGCCTAAAGACACCTGGATGTAAAATGGCTGAAAAGGTGTATTTAATTTATATTTGTGAATTATATTTATGCATTATATTAATAGATTGATTTAATTTAGCTTGGTTCCAGAAGGCTTAATTATAAAGAATCTCCTACCAGAGTATTTGAATGAGACATGCTCTCTCATGTCTCTCTGTTCTCTTCAGTGTTTTGTCCACTCTGCCTACAATGGCGTATTTATTTTTATTTGAATTTTGTCATGCTAATATTTTTGCTAATACTTTTAAATTTGATTTCTGTCTTTTTTATAGTCCCTGGTTCTGGGATGTCCTTTAGAACCGTTTCTGTGGGAAGGACTGCAGGACTGTGCTGTTCTCTCACACCATGAGCCTCTAACAAAAAAAGCTACTGCATAAATCAGTAAAACAAATAAACAAGAGGATAGATTTTTTTGCTATAATAACTGTTTATTAATGTGATTTGCCTTGTTAGATGATCTTCAGTTTAAATTTCTGATGATTTATATGCATTTCTAAACTTTATATATTCAAGACATTGATGAGTTTCTACTGTTTTAGATGTTTAATAAAAATGACTTGCATTCATAAATTTTCATATCTCAAATGTTAAAATGTCTTCATTTTAAAAAAATTATAGTTTTTTATGCTTCTTATGAGAAGTATATCTTCAAAAACCAGAAACTTGTTAATTACCAGTATGCTGCTCCCTAATCAACCCTAATAAGAGGCAGTGGGGACATTAAAAGGAGGAGGATAAATCTAATTTCAGTGCTTTGCTAGGCTAAAATGTATGTTATAGTCACAGAACCAAGAAGTATTTTTTCGCTTGCAACAGGAAATGAGAAACATGAACATAAATAACATGATAAATAGAAATAAGAAACATGAACATAGATAACACAATAAATAACAGATTGATTGGGAGCCTCATTGCTTGGGAAGCCTGTTATTACAGCAAGAAAACAATAAAAGCTGCATCTGTAAATAGGATAAAATATATGTGTGTGTGTGTAACAATATTAAATTAAATGTAGACAGAGCTAATATATTTAACAATGAAAAGAAAATTATTAACTCACATATATAACATGTTGCATGTAGACTTTGATGTCATTAGTTAATAAAAAAAAGCATCTCTCTTCCATTATTTGAATCTACGTAAAGCAAATACCACTTTAAAAACTTCTGAAAGAGCAAATACTTCAGTCTAATACTTCAGTTTCCCTTTCATTTAGTGTAAAATTGTCTGTGCGTATTTCTCCATGAATTTTTAAGTATTAAAATGTACTGTTTTGATTTGTGTGCCACCTATGCATTTTCTTTTCTAGTTTTCTTACATTTTATTCCATTCCCCCTATTTGGAAAGGGAATCACACGGAATGTCAAGACATTGGGTCCTTGCCACGCTCTGGTGTTCCCTGGAAAAGCAGAATCTGACCCATCAAGCAGGATTATAGTACCAGAGGCATTTAGAATTGACTTTAGGAAGGGTGTGTACAGGTATGCTTTTATGAACCTGATTTGAATGGAACAAGTTCATGTGAAGGATTATATTGGATTCAAAGCAGGACTTGAATATCCTCATATTTCAGTCTTTCAAAACCCCCACAGATCATTTCCTACCACACAGCTCTGATAAAAACAGCTAAATATGGCTGGAATGTAACAGATGAGTTGGTTTTAAAGGCTGCTTGCTATAGGTTAAGTGGGAGAACAGCAGTTTTTCATTTATTCCTTTGTAGATCTGCAGCAAAGAATTCCAGAGAAAGATACAGATGTAGCAACAAACAGATGAAGCTGTTGGGATTTCTTGGTCTAATGATATTTTGCAAGAATTCTTTAAAAAAGGGGGCGTTTGTTCCAGATCCTTATCCAAACATTTATTTGTTTCAGCAGTTTCCACAGTAATTGGCCGTTGCAAACACCCAGAGTGTTTTGGGGCTGGCATAATGGGCCTGCTCTTAATTTATAAAAATAAATCACGACTTAGATGTCATTTTGCATTTTCATGTAGTAAACTGATAGCCAGCTGAAGAATTGTAACAATACAGTAGTTCATTTTCTTTTTTATTTTTCTTCAAGCAGCGGCAATGAAATTTCTTTTCAAAGTTGACCAAACCCCCAAGACAGCATGACAACATCAAGACTGCCCAGTACAAGCCAATACTTTGGGTTGTCATCAATGCCAGTGTGGAAAATGGCTTTTGGTGAGCTGTACATCACAGAAGTCTTCAAATTACATCCACACATGCACAGATGCCATATGATGAATATCTTTCCAATGTGAAGTTATTCCCTGCTGTTAATGTCCTGAAGCTGCATGAAATCTTCCCCTGAACTGGTACCAGGCAGCAGCTAGAACTGACTGGAAGACAAGAATTTCGATTTTTATTAACATCTTGGGGACTTCAACATTTGCTTTG
>WEIU01017508.1:829229-845591 GCA_013389925.1 Aegithalos caudatus | reverse complement strand
AAAAAAAGTAAATAAATAAATAAAGCATACTGGAATAAAAATTGCACTGGAACAAAATCTCTCTGTCTTTGGAGAAATGAGAAATCCCAGCCCTAAAATTGTGATACACATTCACATACTTCAGGGACAGACAGCACAGCTGTGACATTGAAGTACACCAAAGTTGTGTCCCTGCTGTCTCCTCTAGCCACCTGGATGACTTCTGTGGCCTCTGGGCTACAAAATGATAGAATCATAGACTGTGCTGAGTTGGAAGGGACCCACAAGGACCATCCAGCCCAACTCCTGGGTCTGCACAGACACCACAACAATCCCACCCTGCACATCCCTGAGAGCATTGTCCAAATGCTCCTGGAGCTCTGGCAGCCTTGGGGTTGTGACCATTCCCTGGGGAGCCTGGGAAGTGCCCAGCACCCTCTGGGGGAAGAACCTTTCCCTGATATCCACCCTGACACAGCTCCAGCCATTCCCTGGGTCCTGTCCCTGGACAGGAGAGTGAAGAGATCAATGCTTCCCCTCCTGAGGGTGTTGAAGAGCACAATGAGCTCTGGCCTCAGTCTCATCTTCTCCAGCTGAACAGACCAAATGCCCCCCGCTGCTTCTCACATCTCCAAAACCTCACTTTGGACACTCTAACAGCTTTAGGTCTTTCTTGTATTGCAGCACCCAAAACCACACACAATATTCCAGGTGAGGCTGCCCCAGCCCAGAGCAGAGCAGGACAATCCCTTCCTGGCCTGGCTGCCATGCTGGGCCTGGTGCCCCCAGGACAGGGATGTCCCTCCTGGCTCCAGGGCACTGCTGGCTCATGTCCAGCTGCCATCAACCAGGACCCTCAGCTCCCTTTCCCTGAGACTGCTTTCCAGCCTCCCATTCCCCAGTCAGTCTGTACATCCAGGGCTGTCCTGTCCCAGGTGCAGAATCCAGCCCTTGCCTTTGTTACTTCACACAGTTGGGGATTGCCCAGCCCTGTCATTTATCCAGGGCTCTCTCAGGGCCCTTCTGCCTTCCAGGGAGTCAACAGCTCCTCCCAATTTGCAAACTAACTTAGTATTCCTTCCAGTCCTGCTTCCAAGTCCTTTGTGAGATTCTTGAAGAGCACAGGGCCTAAGATGGAGCCCTGCAGAACCCCACCAGTGACAGGTCCCCAGTCTGATGTCACCCCAGTCACTGTCACCCTTTGTGTCCAGCCTATGAGGCAGTTACATCCCAGCACACCATGTTTTTATCCAGCTGTGGGATGGAAAAAATAAACCTGTTGTCCTCATTAATAGACTCTAAATGATTTTTATACCATCAAAATCAATGATTATCAAAACAAACACTGTTTGTTGCAGTAACACTTTCCAAACCAACTGAAAAACCTTCATGACAAAAACAAGTGGCAGTTTCTCACACCAGAACCATGGAATTGAGGATCTTCATTTTTCTTCATGAAAAATAAGGCAAACTTAATTCAATGAATCAAAAATTAGACCAAAAAAAGTTTTAAAATCTTTTGCACCTGGATGAACTTCTCAACAGCAGATAAAGGATAGGAACAACCATTCCTGGCATAGTTCACTAAATAATAATTCTGTTTCTGAGCTGACAAAGAGGTTTTTGCAGGGAAGCAAACCTTTAGAATGTACATCTGGAAAAATGACATTTTTTTGTTCTGTTATGTACTGAAGCACACTAACCTGCTACAGATATTGGTTTTATAGCTCATTACAATCTTGTCACCCACATACTCCTCCAAAAAATTGAATTACTCATTTTCATCTCAATTCAAATAGAATAAGGCCTTTTAAAATCTGTATTAACTTAATGTTTTATGCTTTGATAGACCAAATTTTATGAGGGTTTTTCAGTAGCTTGTTTCTCTTTTCCAGATTAAGCTGGTATTATATTTCCCTATATAGCACTTGCTTCTGTTTCTCCTCAGAGTTTTACTTACTCCTACTGCTAAGTTGTATTCTTCAAGTTTTAAATTTCTGATTGTTAACAAGGAAGGCGAAATCTAGTTTTTGAAGCAGATTATTCTGTATCATCCTCCTGAGAGGACTTTGCAAAGCTTTCACACCTGTTGGTTGCTGCTGTCACATTTAAGATACCAGAATATGCCATGTATGCTGTTTTCCATGTAACTCTTGCATGCTTAGATGACTCAAATGGTCCAAAAACTCATGTTAAATTCATCTGCTCTTCTGTTAGTGCTCCAAAGATGTTGCTCTCAGCTGTCTCTCCTCCTCTCAGTGTGTGGGACATGCTCTTGCTTGAAAGACACCAAGCCAACAGCCAATTTTGACCAGACAATAGGACACCTACAAGCCAGAAAGAGAACAGCAGGATTTGAGAGAGGTGGATGAGAAGGGATGCACCAGAAAGGACTGGCATAACGCAAAGTTTTGTTTATTTTTGACCTGCAGTTCAGAAGCAGATGGAAAGCAGTAGAATCCAAAGTCAGTAGATTTAAAACTGATAAAAGTGAAAGGGATATTTCAGCCAAAATCTAATTAACTACTCTTTATCTGTATCTATTAATCTATTCTACACAGGAAAAAAATAAAACAAAAATAAAACAAAAATAATAAAAAAGGTAACAGAACACTGCATTATTTTCACATTAGAAAATATAACCAAATATATGCTCCAGGAGAATCTATCTTGAATAAAAAAATGTCAGACTTATAAAGCTACCTTAAATCTTATTAAACCAGGTATTAATAGAATAATTCAATTTTAAAAATACTTAATGAATAAGTATTTAAAAATATATCTTGCACATTTTGTAGCTGCTATGAAGGGAAAACCTTAAATCTAATATAGTCTTTAAAGTCACTTGTTTCTGAACATGAAATTCTCAGATTAATGAACAGTCAGGATAATAATCAGTCAAGATAAGGAATGCATTGATGTGTATATAAGGAGGACAGCTGTGTGTGAGAAACAGAGGATTAGGCCCCACTCATTTAAATTTTATTTTTAAATATTCAAAATCATGATTTTAAGCAATGGTAAAATATCTACTAAAAAGTAGGCTGCCACAGACTTCAAGAAGTCACCCAGTCCATTTTTCTACCCTGGGCAGGGTTACATATAAGCAAACTTCAGTCTCATAACTCACCTGGCAAATGTTTGTCTAAATTGTTCTTTAAGCCTCCAAAAATTCTCGGAGCAAGCTAATCCAGCCTTTCACTGTCTTGCCATTAAAAAGCTGAGTTTTTTTCCTTAATTCCCACCCTCTTTCTGTTGAGGCAATTCAAACACATCATGTCTTGTCCTGTTACTGGTGGCTGTTATCATGTCTCTGCACATTCTTCCCTTCCCTAGACTAAACAAACCCAGCTCCTTTGCTCTTGTCTCACAAGCTGTGTTTTCTGGACCTCTAATAATTCTTGGTGTTCATCTCTGGGTTTTTGCCAGTTGGCAAGGGGCATTTCTCCAGCTGTTACCTGCACTTAGCTGGACACAGGATCCCAGATGGGGTTTTATCCATATGGGAAAGAGGTATTACTTCCCATACCTTCTGTAGCACCCCTCATTTATAGGGGATTTATTTTTTCATCAGGATGGATCTGCTGACTCACAAATTCCCTTTCATAGATTTGCTGCCTACTCAATTGTTCCATATGTTGTATTTGTACTCTTAACTCTTAGAAATTAGATTTTTGTTGTTTTTTCCTTTTAATTTGAAAGTTTAAAAGATGAGAGGCTCACATCCAAAAGAGGAATTGTACATATGTTTACAATGATAGAAAGACAGGAAAAAAACTTTGCATATGAAACAAAATTTGTTTTCACCACTCCACAGTTACCATTTGCAGTCTCTCATCTTTTTATTTTATAATTGGTGACCATAAAGTGATCTCTGGTACAAATTACTTAATTCCAGCAATGTTTGTATTTTGATGCAATAAAAAAAAAAGTCAGTAACTCCATAATTAATGATCATAAATAAAAATAAAAAGTATGGGATCATTAGGCAAATTAATGGATAGAAGGACTTCAGAAAGAAAAAGTGAAGGGATGTGTGGGATTCCCAACGTTGTCTAGAAAATTCAGGAAAAGAACTGCATTTTCTTCACATTCTTTTAATTTTTTTCAGATTAAAACTTGTCATTCTTTTCAAATAAGGAAATGGGAAGTCTGTATCTACAAAGAAATACTTCATTCACAAGTCTCTCTTTCCTAGGAATGTGAATCATCACAAGATCAACACAACACCTGACAGGTTTTGTGGCTGAGCTCTTCTCTCTGTATGAATTTCTTGCCAAGCCTTGCTTCAAGATTAGAGCACTTCCATTGCTGTGCTGCTCTGTTTTCTGAGTATATATTTGAGTTTCTGCTTCAACTTTTCCCTCAGGAAAGGCTTGTTCGGATCTTCTTCTGTCTCAGCCACCAATTTATTGAAATTTGCAATTTAGTTAAAATAATAATTCAATTCATCTGTCAGATGTAGATGGAATTGGAAAAGGGTTTTGAGATTATGAAGAGAAAGGACAACAGCAGACATCAAACATTTTGTTAACATCAATCTTATCTCCACAGAAAATCAAGCCAAGGAGCCCCTGCTCTCTAAGCACTATCACACATCTTCCTACAAAAAACCTGCTTTGTTCAGGCTTTCTAGAAATAAATGGCAACAAAAAAGAAACTATAATTCATGCTATAAAGGAAACTTTTAGAGGGTTTGGGTGTGAGAGGAAACCAAGGAAAAGTTTTCCATTGGCCAGAGAGAGTTTGGGTAAAACTTTTAGGAACACTGACAAAAGAGGTAAAAGGAAAACCAAAATTTCATACTTAATTAAAACTGGCATCACTGAAATCCTCTACTAATTCACTCTGCAGAAACAGCAAAGACACTGCATCATTTATTATATCAGCAAAGACATCACTATCATTTAGATATCAGTGATGACAGTGCAGAAGAATGGACAGGATAGAATTTGAGCTGGCCAAAGATTGTTTTTATGTCTTAGACTTTAAACAATTTGAACATTTTTGTCATTTCCCCCCTCTTCATTTAGAGGTATTGAGAACTCTCAGGCATCAATGCAAGCTGTGGAAAACATTGTGAAAATTTATGAGATCTCAACCTGGATGTTTTTAGTGTTCATGCATCTGAAAAGTGAAACAATAACTTGTTTGTCAGTTTTCAGATCCAATGTATTTAATTTTTCAAAATAAACAAAACCCACTCCCCATCTCCATCTTTCCAAACCAAGGAACTGACAGAGTTGTAATTACATTTCCACTTAAAAATTTATTCCTGAGGAAAAGGGAAAAGGATTTTTTAAAGACAGGAAAGATTTTTTAAAGAAGAGGAATAAATTAGCAGAGAGAGAGGAGGAAGAAATTAGCAGAAATATGTCCGATCTGTTTTGAACTTGATCATTAAATTGATAATTTTTCCTACCTTCTTGTTTTGCCAAGTTCCCTCTGTCTTTCCTTCAGAAATTCCTTGCATTACTTCAACAGCAGTTCCTAGTTTATTAATTCAGGCTTGGGCATCCAGCTCTTTTAAAATGGGGTTCCCTCAATCATTTTTCTGGTCAGGCAAGTAGCCTTCTCAAATAGTATTTTTTTTTCCTCTCCAAAGCAAATCCACCAGTATTATATTTCCCTATCAGAGAACAAACACATGAATTACAAATTCTTCCTCCTTCCCCTCACACCCCCCACCCCCACCAACAACAGCCCATTGATTTCATGCACACTTTCCCAGAAAATCCAAGCAGCTTCACATTCTCCCTGCCCCCAAATCCATCAGGTTTCCCATTCCCACAGTCTACCCCATCCCCTCTGAATGGATCACACTTCTGATTCCCAAGGACTCCATAAAGAGCCCAGGAGTGAGGTGTCCTCCCTGGCAGCTCTGCTGTGTCACAGCAGCAGCGTGACAGTGGCAGCAGATGGGCCAGCGTGATGGCTCAACCCAGCCCTCCCATGGGGATCCAACTTTTGGCTGCTTGGCAGGCTGGGAAGGGGGAGAATCCGACTTCCCTTGCTCCTGTACATGAGACATGAAACAAAAGCCTTCCCCTGCCTCACTGATTCCAGGCTGGCTCAAGTCCTTCACATCGTGCACAGGCTGCCCCATCCTCCTTTCCTGAAGGTAAATGAGTGATTTATAATCCTTATATTACTATGTGGTTATCAGCTCAGGCAGGTTCATACAAGGCAAGACAATAGTGTTAGGGAATTTGACTCAAAAATGAAGGTTATTTCATTTACCCTCATAGGAGAAACAAAACAAAGGTCCTGGTTTGCAAAGTTACTTTGGGGAGTAACTCCAAGGAGCTGCCCTTTAACTCCCTCTCAAAGTAATTAAATTATTTCTTTTTTGGTCACCCAAAGATGGCATATGGAAATCCATAACAAACTTAGGATGCTGCATTTTCTTAATAAATATAACTTAATTAACAATTCCATCCCAGTAACACTAAATATTTACAAAAAAATTTTTGCTTGTAGTTGCATCATGAAATAAAAGTAATTGATTTCTCACAAACACCAATTTGCTGTCTCCTTTCTCTGCTTGGGAAACACACTTCAGTTCTGATAAACTGACAGAGCATAAAATAGTTACAAACTAATCCTTCAGACTGAGAACTCCCAAGATTTCTTGTTCCCCTCCCCCTTAGCAAGAATTAAAGACTTCCTCTTTCACATGGCAAATCTCCCTTTTCCCACATATTTGGTGTCAGAGCTGTGTTTCACTATGCCTTACAAATCCAAATTCCTTCAGGTCTTTTTTTTCCTTCAGTGAAATCCATATGTACAGGCAATGGGAGCAGCAAGAATATCCATTCTCTTCCTCCTCCTGTCCTTCACTTTCAAGGCAGTCAGTTCCTTTCCTTGCATGGACACAGCTCATGAGTTTCCTTGTAATAGTTCCCATCCTTTTCCCTCAAGTGTCACCACTCCCACTGCACATTATTAAGTGTCCAACTAGATCCTTTAAGAAATAAATTATGCACAGATCTGTATAGCTGACCTTTCTATGAATTCAAATCTCCCCTGTAAAATCAGTCATGGTGTTTTGGGTGGGTTTGTGAAAGTTGCTGTCAAATTAGTCATAGCTGGACTTTTACTACCTGAAATGCAAAATAATTATTTCTTCCATCACTTCCATCTGCTCTGATGTTTTTGGTGAGAAGAAGCTGGACAGGAGGTAAAAGCTTTCATTTTCTGCAGCTCACCTAAAGAGAGAGAATTCTTCCAAGGCAGCTTCTGAACAGGAATCAGTGGGGATGTTAAAAGGGGTGTCAAAGTTGGCACCTCAGGTAGGACATGCTACCTCAGCTGATTGTAAGTGCCAGTCCTCATGTGGAACCAGCCTTGCCTTGAGGCTGGAATTCTTTTCCAGAGGCAAAGCTTGCCTCTTTTCCAGGCTGCAATTCACCTCTTCAGTAAACACCTCTGAACAGGACTGACCAGGTGTTGAGACTGCACTTCTTTCAGGATGTGTCATCCTGTCTGAGCTGACAATGGGTTATGCTGGGAGAAATTGTCTCATGTCCCACCTTCATTAACACCCTCACAGCTGGCAGCTTTACAGAATCATCAAATCACAGAATTATAAAGGCTGGAAAATACCTCCAAGATCATCAAGCCCAATTTGTGACCAATCCCCACCTTGTCACTCAGCCCAGAGAACTGAGTGACACATTTGGCAGTTCCTTGGATACCTCCAGGGATGGGGATTCACCACCTCTCTAGGCAGCCCCTTCCAATGCCTGACAGCCTTTCCATGAAGAAATTCCTCCTGATGTCCAACCTGAACTTCCCCTGGCACAGCCTGAGGCTGTTCCCTCTCATCCTGTCCCTGTTCCCTGGGAGCAGAGCCTGATCCCCCCTGGCTGTCCCCTCCTGTCAGGAGCTGTGCAGAGCCAGAAGGTTCCCCCTGAGCCTCCTTTTCTCCAGGCTGAGCCCCCACAGCTCCCTCAGCCCCTCCTGGTGCTCCAGCCCCTTCCCCAGCTCCGTTCCCTTCCCTGGACCCGCTCCAGCCCCTCAATGTCCATCTTGCAGTGACAGGTCTAGAACTGGACACAGGATTTGAGGTGTGGCCTCATCAGTGCACCTCAAAGCTCCACCTGGCTGCTCTGCCTCTCCAGAGCAGCTCTGTGACATTCCCTGCTACATGTAAAACCTGTTCTCTGGACTGTGAGTGACCTCACTTTGATGGAAAGGTTTTGGCAGAGAAAATCTTCCATTGCTCTTTTTAAAGCACTATGGCTGTGCCAGAGCAGGAGCCTTGAAATGGAGCACACAGTTTAAACTGCATTTGACATGTTTGTTTTTAGCCTAGTTGTTTCTTATTAGAAAGAACTTTCATTTCTTCTAATCATTCATCAGCACTTCTGTGTGAACACAGTGTTTAACAGAACACTGACTATCACCTTCAGACATCAGCTGTTCTTCCATTAAGAAAAAATCCAGTGTTGAAATAAATGGTGAGATGTCTGAATCTCGAGGACACATTTTTAAAAGGTGCATTTGGGGTTATGTGATTTTATGTGCCAAAATCACATGCACCCTGATTTACCACATTTATTACAATATTTTTACATTTGTGTAAGGAAACAGAATCAAGCACCAACTTACAAACCTCTACAGTGTGTGTTTCATGCAAGTCCCTGGCACAGTTTTGGCTCAGGCCATCTATCCTTGGGGTGGTTCAGGGTACCTCATAGCCCTAAAACTGCATTCAGTAGGGATGCAGCCACTCTTTTCCAGGGAGGAAGAATGTTTAAGCCCCAGATCATGGACCAGATTACGGCACTTGGCCCATGAGCCAGGGCTGGGGCACCAGGCTGAGGCTGGGTTTTTTGGCAGTACAGGCCAAATCTCCCTCCTATGTAATGTGGTTTTGTATTACTCGTGAAAAATAAAATATTGAGGTAGGTGACTTTGATGAAAAGGCATTTACAACACTGCACTTGGTGCATTCATTGGTTGCATTTTCCCTCTGTTCAATTTCAGAGTTGTTTTTATTTTAGGAAGATTTGGCAGCGCCAGCAATCCACTGTAATTTTGGAGAGTGTGGGGTGAGTTCTGCACTGATTTACTGCACTGCAGAATGTGGAATCCATTGGTGTTAGTCAGGTGACACAAGATCACAGAACTTAGAACTAGTGTATTCTTATTGTCTGTTATCCATCACTTTGCTTAATGCCCATATTAAGAGCTTTTTTGTTTTAAACTCTTTGTGTTTAACTGGATAAGAATATTTTACCTTCAGATATTATATAATAACATTTTATATGCAATTTATAAATGTGAGAGGATAAATGGTGCCATTAAGTAACATTTTTTTGTGGTTGGTTTGGTTTTTGTTTTTTATTTTCTGTTTGTTTGAGAAAGCTCGTTGGACAAAATTTTTTGAATACAAGGCATGATCATGTGTTTAGCCTTTTCTGCCAAAAAAAAAAAAAAATTAGAAAAAGAATACTTGAACAAAAATTGCTTGGGTAGAAGGAAAGTCCTTTGCAATGACAACTTGTGAGTTCTAAACTTTCCTTTTCTGCAGCTTTTTCACTTGGTCTAATAAAAACATCCTGTCCCTGCAAGGTTTGCTTGTCACTGTAACAACAGAGCTGGTGGACACTGCACACTTTAACTAAAAACTGTCATTGTGAGATCAATATGATGGCTGAGATGAGAATAATTCAGAATTAATCCAGAGCCTAGAATTTAGTATGACTAATGGCTTTGATATAAAAGTGTCAATTAATTCTACAAACCATTCAGGCAATCGCCAGAATTTCAACTTTTGGTTTTGGTAGGAAACAAATCTGGCATGCTTCAGGTTGATGCAGAATCCAGCTTTATTTTCACTAATTCCAATCTCAAAAATGAGCCAAGAACCCTACAGAAACACAGGCCTTACTCCAATGGTTGTCAGATTACCCTGATCTGGATCAGGCTGCTTTTGCAGGTTGGTGCAGACATTGAGAAGATAATAATCTAAAGATATAATTCAGGCAAGAATTAAAAATGCTTGATTTTACATGTGTAGGCAGTCTCAAAGAGATCAATGGGATTACCCATGTACATAAAGTTAAATCACACATAAATCTTTGTGAAGCTGTGACCCAAGGGTCCAGCCTTTTATTTATCTTCAATATGGATTTTAGTTCTCGAGGCAATTTCATTGATGAGTTAAGTATGCTCACACACAGCAGTGTCTCACATTCATGGCTGCATGTATTTGATTGATCAGGTCCTTAGGTAATGTGAGGAGTGGCAGAAAAGAAAATTTTATTTTCAGTCTGTTCACTTTCAGTATTGTAACTCCAACCAGTTCTAAATTCTTCTCTTTCATTGCATTTTTACTCAGAAAAGACAGAAGATATTAATTAGGACTAAATTACTATGTTTTTTCAGTATTCATCAGGACTTCCAATTCCACCACATATGGTCCTTAACTTTAGTTTATAATTAGATTACTAGTGATAAATAAATCTCTCCCTTACCCGAGTTTGGATTAAAACATATTTGATTTTTATTATTATTATTATTACTGGTTTAGTGTTCCCTTTCCTGTAGAAATTTCCTTTCCCTTTCTCTTTCCCTTGGATAATGTGATCTACCCTCATGTAACTGCTTTGGTTTTGACTCTTTGACCCTCACTGATGTCTATTTAAGAATCTTCAATTAAATGTAGCAGGACTCAGCAGAGTACTGACCCCTGATTTGTACAGCTATATCACAATTTCTTCCCCACAAGAATTTCAAATTATATTTTTTAATATTCATCACTCCTTATTAAAGGCATATCAGAAAAATCATGTCTATACTTACTGAGTGTCTCTGAAACATACACACATCTGCTTTAAAATTCTAGAATATCTCCTGTGGTTATTAAATCTACCTGTCTTTGAAAAATTTAATGGATTCTGATCACTCTCCTTTGAAGGACTATTACCTGAAAATTTTCTGTCTTCAAAACTGCAGTTCCATAAATCTGAAAGATATTTTTTTCCTAATGAACTTCTTCATTAAATACTGGTTTTCCATTCTGACATTGAGTCTCAACACAGAGTAGCTCAATAGAATTCAGTAAAATTGTGCTGATATGGAACTACTGCAAAAGTGAGGAAGAGACCACACCAATTTAAAATATAAGGTTTGGAACCACCGTTCTGGTTTTCCCTCCACAAAGAAAACTTCATTAACTAACAGCAGTGCAATTATATTGGTCCAATACCTGTGTGAAATCAGAATCAACCCCTACATAAAACGACAGCTAGAAGCTGGAAAAATGCAACAATTCATATTTTTAATCATCTGCCAATTGCTCCATATGGAAGGAAGGAAGGAAGGAAGGAAGGAAGGAAGGGAAGGAATTTAATTATTAGGATAGGAAAGAGAATTCTTAGGAAAGAGAAAGACTGTGGAAGGGACACCAGGATTTAGGGGAAGACAACATGATTTAGGAGACGGTACCTTAATGCTTGGTTCTATTTCATGTTTTTGTGGCTTGCATCTTTTACCTTTACCAAGTCACCCAGACCTCCACGGTCACCAAGACCTATCTTCTGCCTGTCTGTTATGCCTTCTGGCAAGAAAATAGAATTTCCATCCCTAAAATCATTCCATGATGCAAAATTTATTTCAGAATCTCAGTAATGTTTTGATCTGACAAAACAAAGTCTCTGAAAGCTGTCAAATAAAAAGAGTCCAAGATTCCACTTGCCATGAGCTTGTTAAAATAGTCAGTAGAATCATATTCAGGACTGTGTTCATCTCACAAAACTTCACATGTATGGGTAAAGCATGTAGGGCACACTATTTGCCAAGACTTCTTCTGCATCTGATGGGGAGGATACCTAAAGAGGCAGCTTATCCCATTTTACTGGGATGAATGAATACATTCCTGGATGTGCCGTCCCTTTAATCACAAGGGCTGCCTAAATATATAAGATTCACTGGATGCCAATAAGACAGTGATGTGAAATAATGTATAATCTAAACCAAGAGATTTTAAAAAGCTCATGAAACAAAACATAGCTAGAAAATGAATCCCCCCAAAATTTGGATGTCATGGAAAAGAACAGGAAATTTGAGGGGGTTTGTCTGGATTTGAAAAGCCATGGGTGTACTTATCCTTTTGAAAAATGCTGCATCTTCTTTAGTCAGACTGCCAGCAAGGCATCTGGCAACATTTCTGGACAGTTTTATAGTTATAGCCATGTGTGCTGATGTGACATGGCCTCTGGTCTTTCCATGCTCAGTATTGGCAGAGTCCTAATCCCAGGAGACTCATTCTGCAGGGTTTGTTGGGCACTCTGATCAGCCAGGAAAGAACTATTTTACAAACTGTGGACTTACAAATATTCTAAGTTCCCCAAGAACAAGGTTTACAATGTATAGAAGTCATTTCCTAACTTTTTACAGACTCTCTCACATGATTATTTATTTTCTTTGTTACTGCTAAAATGTTACTTAATGGCCTTCTCTGAGTGTCTAACAATATTTAGTGTTCCACAGCGGGATGCAAATTTTCCTTTTTAATTTGCCAATAAATTTCACTAAGTGTCTTCCCTTTGTCAGGCAAAATTTCTGTCACTTCAAAATACTGCTGTAGCTTTATGTCACTGCTTCTTTAAGCAATTTTCAGAAGCTTTAATGAGGCAGACAGGCAGATGCCTAGAAATTTCAGAAGAAGCCCTCACATTGCACAAACTTCTCTGACTCACTGTCTTAACAGACTGGAGCTGAGGTTTCATGTGGTCTGCTGTGATGCCAGCTATGTTACTGTTTCAAACAACTGTTTCATAAAACTATCTAGCAAAAGCCGACCTATGAATCATTAACAAGGTTGTTTACAAGACGACTTTCATCTTCCTCATGCTTTTCTATAGTGAATTTCCACTTTAACACAAGCCACAACTACACCCTTAAGTGGAAATTCATTACCCTTAAGCTGAGTGAAGATTTCTGCAAACAGAATTTGGCTTTTGTGCTGGTTGTTAACGATTAACGTTTAATGTGCTCTGACTACGTGTTCAGCCAAGTGCAAGACAGAACTGAAGACTGTCCTCAGATTCAGTGCCTAGGAAAACAGTGCATGTAGCACAGTAGTACCTTGTCAATCCTGAGAGCCAAGGACAGAGCCTGGTCCCTGTGGAGTTTATTCTGTAGGTGACAAGATCCTGCCACAAGCACAGGCAGTAGAACCCCTTCTATCCACTACTTTCATACAGAATCACAGACTGGTTGAGGCCGGAAAGGACCATGGTGGGGCAGCTGGTCCCACCTCCCTGCTCCAGCAGGGCCATCCCAGAGCACAGGATTGTGCCCAGATAGTTCTGGAACATCCCCAGGGATATTCCTGTTCAGGGCTCAGTCACTGCCCAGGGAAGAAGTTGTGCCTCCTGTCCAGGTGGAACCTCCTGGGATCAGTCCCTGCCCGTTCCTCTGGTGCCATTGCTGGGCCCTGGAGCAGAGCCTGGGCCCTGCTCGGAGCCCTCCCTGCTCACAGGGACACCCAGGGATGAGGGCCCCTCTCAGCTGGGGCTCCTCTCCAGGCTGGACAGCCCCAGCTCCCTCAGCCTTTCCCTGGCAGAGATGCTCCAGGCCCTGAATCATCTCTGCAGCCTCTGCTGGCCCTGCTCCAGGAGCTCCCTGTCCCTCCTGTGCTGAGGATCCCAGAGCTGGACACAGCTCTCCAGATGTGCCCCACAGGGCTGGGCAGAAGGACAAGATCACTCCTGACCTGCTGGCTCTGCGCTTCCCAATGCACCCCAGAAAGCCACTGACCACAGCCCTAGGGTGCTGCTGCCTCATGGACACGCTGTTATCCACCAGGATCCCCAGGTCCTTCTCTGCAGAGCAGCTTCCCATCAGATCACCCCCAGCCTATGCTGGTGCATTGAATTATTTCTCCAAATAAATGCAGGACACAGCATTTGCCTTTACCAAATTTCAGACAGTTCTTCTCTGCCCATCCCCCCAACCTGTTGAGGTCTTGAAGGACTACCCATCACTCTGGGTTACTTCTTTTCCAGCTCAAAATTTGAGCAACAGTGTGAGAAAACATCTTTGATAGCACAGAGGGGGCAATCTGAGACAGGAGCATAACAGGAATAGAGAATTCTGTGGCTATGTAAAAAGTGATCTACAAAATTACTGGTACTGAGATGGCCACATTTTTGTTTTATAGTTAAGTGCCACCCATGAATGTTGGCTACTCATGAACAGCACACAGAGTAAACAAAGACTGTGGATTTTCCATGTAATATGTTGATGTCTGAGTTCAGTCATCACAGGTAGCTCCTGTTGTGTTTTGGCATACTTTTCTTAGGACTCCTTTTTCCTTAATATTTCATCCTACCCTGCAAACTGGATTGTAAAAAAAAATTTGCTCCATTTTTCATACACCCAGTAAAGGCTGAATGCTCCCATTCTCAACCCTGCAGAAAGATCCTAATCATGGAAGAGAAGAGATGGTGAGAAGAGAAACTGGATATGGCAAGTCAGGGAAATTGTGTTGAGGCCACAGAAATTCTATGTTTTTCAAGTGATAACGTGTTATCAGACAATAAAATATCCATAGTAGCTTAAAGCAATGGTGGAGATTTGCAGTAATTTTCCAGGCTTTTCTTAATTTTCAAACATGAAATATGAAATAAAGGCAAATGTGTGATTGGTTAAAAATAGTTTCTCTCATTGATTTTTCTGCCATTGAAAAATCAGTCAAAATCTAGAAAATTTGGAGCATTTTACCAGCTTGCACCTGTACTGTTATTGATGTCCTGATTTTTTGCATTAACCACTAGATAGGAGTTCAAATTATGAGCTACCCCACCCCAGTCCTGTTGTTGCTCTATATAAGAGAAAACTTTACTCAAGAAATAAAGCCTGCCACAAGAAAGCATGCAGTGATGCTAATTGGTGTAAATTGGGAGATGCTGAAAAGTGGCAACATTTTCCTTCAACCAAAAGGAAGTAAAGTCTGCGAGGGAAGTTAAAGATGACTGTCAGTCAAATTTGATAAACAAGTTGTGAAGAAAAGCAAGAGGAGAGGTGTCAGAGTCACATCTACAGGGAACTGAATGAGTCTGGTTGAGAATAAGGCACAAAATGCACTGAAAAAAAACAAACAAACCATAAAATCAGCAGGCATCTGATTGTGAAGTCTCTCCAAACACAGGTTGTGAGATGTTTTCTTCATAACATCATGGGGCATGCCAGAAAAATTAATAGCTGCTCTCATACAAACATTCAAACATTCAAACATTCCAATATTCAAACATTCTCACTGACTCTGTGCAATGTGGGGCTTTTTTTCATATTTCTTTCTTGTTTAAGGTTTCTATTCCTAATTTGAATATAGCATGCCCAGATTTTCCCTTGTAAATATAACCAAGAAACCATAACTGCACTTTATGAGATTAAAGAAATAAAGAATTCAGACAAGCCTGTAAGATGGGATGGATTCTTTAACTTCTGGAAGTTTTAGCTTTGATCATCCTCTATAGACTAGGAAAGGCACTGGATTAACTTCAGGGGCACTACACCTGATTTAAAACAGTGGGAAAATGTGTGGGATCATGTGAAAACAGTGGGTCAGGTCTATGTGTGCATTGACTCACCACAGGTATTATAAAACATTATTCTGCACATACTAGTGACTGATTGGAAAACAAAGAGGTCCTGACTGCATTGGAAGATTAAAATTCTTTTGCCACAAACTCTTGTTTTCATGTTTTCACTTATTCCTAGGGAAAACCTGTTTAGGATTAACTCTCCTTTGAAAACCTCTACGTGCAGTTTAAGCATAACCCATTCATTGTGTGGAAAGAAAACTTTGGCCACAGTACTGTACATAGCCTGACAAATTTTTACTCAATTTTACATACTTACAAATTTTTACATATTGGAAATATGGAACTGAGACTGCCTAGAGTTCTCAGAGGGTTGGTCTGTATTCATAACCAAACTGGAAAAAATAATTTGCCTAGGAATTATAAAATTTAGTCTGTTTAAGAACTATGTACAGTAACAGCAAGAAATGTTATTAAGATTGAGAATTTGCCTTGGAGACATAACAAAAGGCATTTCCACTCTGCTCAGTGGAAGATGTGGGGATGGTCTCAGTAAGGCCTCCTTGGGTTTGCAGGATTTAGCTGCCACACACAGAATTTGGGGGACTGAGTGTTTATTCAGCAAATGAAACGTTACACTTTGACATATTTACCAAATGTGTGTTTAAAATGAAAGCTTAGTAGCATCTGAACTCTTCTGAATTTGGGGCTGTTTAGAGCAGCTTGCAAGCTTTTTCCTGTTCCCTAGGCACAGTGATGTAGAAGTTGCTTTTTTAAAGTTTGGAGTAAATGCTTTCCTTTGGTTGGCATTAAAAAAAAAAAA
>WEIU01017508.1:814802-826794 GCA_013389925.1 Aegithalos caudatus | reverse complement strand
CTCCCCCCCCCACCCTTTCCTGCCAAGCACCCATAAGCACCCAGCAATTAGTTTCCTAGCAACTTAATGGGACAAAATTCCCACAGTAAAGAGAAACAAATTCAACCCTCAACACTGAGGAATGATCATTCATTATTTCTTGCAAAACACAAACTCACGAATACCAGAGGCAGCATTCAAATGAAAAATAGGAAATTCTTTTTTCATTTCATTATCCCAGAAGCTAATGTATATTAAATATATAAACATTCTTTAAAAGCTGCAAGAGAAATTCCTGGAGACCAGGCAGATATTGAACACCACTGAACAGGTACGAGCTCCAGATGTGGGAGCTTTTGTTTATATTTGCAAAGTAATTCAGAATACAGATTTCTGTACACAAAGATCTGAGCCAGACAGATCTTTGGTTTCCCCTAGCACATCATTAATTAGTTTCATTAATGTTTATCATCTAAAGTCTGGTAACCAAAATCCAACTCCTAGACTTAACTGATGCTTGAAGTCTGAAAGGGTAGACTTCATTTCTTCGGGAATAACCTCTATAATTTTATAGATTTAATTTAATCTCTCAAATACAACATGAAAACTTGTATGAAAAAATCTTATCAGGTAAAATCCTCTTGTCTGATTATATATCTGTCATCAGAGGATTTTTAGAGCAGGTTAAATCGTCCTGCAGGAGAAGGAGCACTAATATATTTTTATTGCAAGGTAAAGTTGTGATTCAGGAAATTGCTTCCTCAATAAATGAAGCTACTATTAACAGTGATACACTAGAAATTCAGTACACCATTTATTGGGTGTATTTCAGACAGGTAGCAAAAGAAAAGTTATTGCCATGCCAAACCAACAAAACACCTTTTGATAAGGGATGTGGCTGATGTTCAGCATCAATTTCTAATAAAAGACCCAAAAGAGGTGTAAAAGTAAGGAATCTGGTATTTTTAATATCATTGTACACAATTAAAAATAAGAAATCTTTTGGGGATGACAAACTAACCAGGGCTTATATAAATAAAACTAGAACTCAGTTTCCTGAAAAAAGTGGGATCTAAGGATCATCAGGTTCATTTTGTACCTGAAAACAGCTGTAGACACAAAAATCCACGTGCAAAACCAGGAGGAAAATTAGGAAGCCTTTAAAAATAAAAATAAATAAAAACGAAAGAAAGATGCTGGGAATGGCTCAGGCCATTTGATGCTGCTGGCACTGTAAAAATCATCCTGAACAAACCCCATTTTAGCACAGGGAATCTTTACTGGCATAAAAGCAGCATCTTGCAGCTATGCCAGAAAGAAAAAAAAGTGTTTGTGGGAGAGGACAGGCATGGGAAGAATTTGGTTGCATGTCACATTCTAGGTGACGTGGCGTGGCTTGGCAGCCTTTCTCCAGATGACCTCTGAAGTAAGGGTGAGTTAGAGATGGCCAAATGAGTTAGGAATACAAAATAAGGCAGCAGAAGAGACTTATATAAAAACAATTCCATTTTCAAGCCAAACTGAGCCCCTTTTAAGGTCCTTAAAATGCAGTTGGAAGTCAGAAGAAATTAAAAATACACCAAGATGATGCTGTTTTACATCACAACGACACAAGACTCCGAGATACAGAAGGCTAAAAATGACTCCTTTATTTTTGGGATGCATCTCCCTTATAAACTATTTTACACAGACCAATTTGATGGGTGAAACAAAGGCAAGCCTCGTCAATCACATTGGTCAAACCAGAGGGACATCAAGAAGAAGTCCCTCCTGTGAGAAGGAATGAATAATGTAGGTACAGTTACAAAAACATTCCTACAGTTTACAGAATTTCCCTGGGAAAAGAATTTCAGATAACAAAAACACCTCAGACATGGAACCAGGGTTACACCAAGAAGCAATAGATGAAAGGAAAAAGAAATTTAATTTTTTAATTGATTAACTATAATTAGTGTTAGAAGCTATTTTCCAGACTCTGTTAATTATTCAGAGAATGTCACCTCAGATTTATTCCTTTAGTTTGTGAAAAACATCTCAAAACATCACATGTCAGACCTCACTGACTTTGTGTGTCCATTTCACACCTGCAAAGCTACAAATCCTTGCGAGCACTAATGCAGTGATTTATCTTTACTCACATGAGGATACTTTGGCTGTGCTATCCACAGATATCCAAGGTCTTCTAGAGATACACTTTGGATAAATACTTGTTTCCCAATTATTGGTGTAATTTCCTTACAAACAAACTTGCAATGAAATATTATTTAATTAGGAAGTCAGTCCTGTTATTTTCTTTGTGACTATTGAAAAAATGCATTAATAATGGAGGTTTTGATACTTTTCTCTTTTTTTTTGTCTGTTTTACATCTTTCCACTTGCACTCTGATTCAAGGGTTTTCATTTGGGGAGACAAAAAGACTAAAAGAAGTAGAAAATCAAGCAGTTTTTATTTTGGTTTAAATAGAAATTAGTAGAAGTGTTAATTTAAGCACATAATATTAGGAAGAAAAATAAGAAGTGTAGAGAAGCATGTATAACAAACCAATTTTGTCCTCCTTTTAGTATAAAACATCAAATTTCAATGAATTTTTCTCTTTCAAGTTTTTGTAGATTCAAGTTTTGCCCTGATGCAGTCAGAGTTGCACAATTCTGGTGCTACTGGAGCAGGCTTGGGGTTTTCAGTCATAACCTGGTCCCTGGTCTCCATGAGTTGCCATAGGAAAAGGATTAAAACTGCCAGAGAAAACCATGATTTGAAGCTGTTATGAGGTGTAGGCCTTAAGATCAATTAACTGTTCAGTATTTTAAAAAATCACTTGATCCCTGAAAAGCATGCATTCCAAGATGGGGTCCAATAACTCAGACAACAACATGCTCCACCAAATTAAAAGCAGAAAAGAAAAATTAGGACTAACTCTCCAGAATATTTTATCAAGATGTCTGCCTTTTGCTTAGAATGTCAAACAGTGATTTTATTGTTTTGAGGCACGTAAAGCCTCTTCTTTAAAAGGCAACTTGTATAGAACAACACAAAGTAGCTCCCATCTCAGCAGCCCTCCTGTGGATCAGTGAATCTACAGCTCCAGGAGAACTTTGGCTGCTTTGTGGCAGGAAATCAGGGTAATGAAGAGATCTGAGCTCCACACGTGCCCACAGTGACACTGGCCAAAGAGTTCCTCCAGCTTCACACAAACAAGCCAGCAGGAATTCCTGCCTGTGGCCAAATGACAGGATTAAAGTCTTCCCTGGACAGCACCTTCCACAAGCCACTAACTCCATGGGATGGCAGTTTCATTACAGTTTTACAGCATTTATGGAGTATTTAATTACTTTCCTACACCCTGGTCCTATTTTAAGCTTTGTTTAATCATTTGTGTCTCTGTTTCTAATGGGGATTTCAGTTTCCAAACGGGCCTGAAGCCAGAGATGTAAATGGAGGGCACATTATATTGCTTCCTGAAAGATGACACAGGGCAGAGGGGAGGAGAAGAGGAGGGCACAGAAGGAAAAAGGAGGATGGGAGAATGTGGGGAAAAATGTAATCTTAAGATTCAGGCTAATTGAACACAGCAGGAGAAGATGGATGATCCTCCTGGGCAATTAGCAGACAAAGCAATATCAATAAATGGGTCTCTTATAGGAGACCTTCAACAGAGAGAAAATGGCTCAGATGAAGGAGCTGAAGAGAAGATCTCTGCAGAGTGATGTGGGAGGGAAGTGAGATGCACAGAGCAGCCATTAAATCAAAATAGGTGGATTTGCTGCACTAGAGCTGAGTAAAGACCAAGGTGATGCCTGACAGGCAAGGTTGCCCCTCTGAGCTTCCCAAGGATGGAATTCAGAAGGGTTTCAGATGAAGAATTTCCCACAAGCTAGGACATAACACAGTGGTAACAGTGGGTTCAGAGCCAGCACTGGGTCTCATTTCCAAGCAGTTCTTCCAGGAACATTTATGCTTGGCTGGCAAAACTGCCCCATCCCACAGGAATCATAGACTGGGTGGGGTTGGATCAGCTGGTCCTGCCTCCCTGCTCCAGCAGGGCCATCCCAGAGCACAGGGCACAGGATTGTGCCCAGATGGTTCTGGAATATCCCCAGGGAGGAGACTCCACATCCTCTCTGGACAATCTGTTCAGGGCTCGGTCCCTGCCCAGGGAAGAAGTTGTGCCTCCTGTCCAGGTGGAACCTCCTGGGATCAGTCCCTGCCCGTTCCTCTGGTGCCATTGCTGGGCCCTGGAGCAGAGCCTGGGCCCTGCTCGGAGCCTCCTTTGGATATTTATACACATTTATACTCTCAGTCCTGTCTTCTGGAGCAGTTTTTCATCTGGCTTTCATCTTCTTCTTTTTTTTTTNTTTTTTGGGCAGTTTTTTTTCTGGGTTTTTTTTTTTTTTTTTTTTTTTTTTTTTTTTTTTCTTTGCCTAACTTTCTTTAGAACCTCAGGAGAGAGAACAGGATTTCACAGGGTCAGGAAGCCAGAACTACTGCAGTCTCAGGAAACATCATACAATCCCAGTAAAAAATCCATGGAACTCTACCTTAAAATCTGCACAAATTATTATTGTGCCACTTCCCCTTTATTCCTGCTGAATAGTTGTTCAAGAATCTCTGTCCCTGAAGACTTCAGAATGTTTAAGAAATTTTGAACCTAGATGTATTCCTGTCTAGGTTATATCCATGTGTTCTTGTGCCAATGTTTTCCTTCATTTTAATCACTCTTCTCCCTTCCTGCTGTTTACTTAATTGCTTTTATCAACTTGATTTAAGAGCTTGTTGTGAAGTGGTTTTAACTGTCTTTTAGTTTGTTTCTAACTAGACTATAGAGTGCCTCAAGGGGTTTGGCAGGGGCTTTCTGTTGTCATAATTCTCTGATTATTCTTAATCCTGTGAGCCATTCCTCTATCAGGGATAGTTTGGAGGTATTTAGAAACAGCACAGTCGTGGTGTCACCAGGTTACTAAACCAAGAATATCCAAAACCCAATGGCAGCTGTGAAAATTCAGAATGCAGGATTTCCATCAGGGTCTACAGGGTCCCACAAAAGTGGTGCTGTGATATTTTTCAGTTTACAGTGACTGAACTGCTTCTTGACCCAAGAAATCATTGGACACTGTTCAAATGACTAGGGATGTTATTCAAATATGATCAGAATCTATGTAAAGTGTCAGCTTCCCACAGATGCGGTCAGAAATAGCAATTATTGACAATATTCCTGCCACTGTTTAAACCTTTCTGTAAATAAATATACATTTAGATGCCCTCATGTGTCAAAACACTCTGCTCCTTTCTTGCTCCAGTATCCTAGCATTTCTTCATCAAATGGGCTTTGTTCCAGGGAGTAAATACTGTCCCTCCTGTTAACTCCCATTTGGAAAGGTAATTCCTGCAGCTGGATGGTGATGTCTGCATCTTTTGCACCATGACTGCCTAAACCACCAGCAGTTCATGGAAGGGTTTTCCATGTGAAGGCATCACACCAGTGACATGTCTGCAAGTTTGGTATCTTGTACTGAATTGTTGGAGCAGTTCCCCTCAGAGCAAATCCCTGGATGCCTCCCTTTGCTGGGACCCTGCAGCCTGGCTGTGGGAGCAGGGGAGAGAGTGCTGCAAGCTTTCCACTTACCTGCCTTGCCATTCCTGAGCCAGCAGACGGCACGTGCATTTGATTTATTTAATGAATGGGAGTCTAATTATAAAGCAGAGGAAATCACTGAAGCATAGATTTATGGGCTGCCTGAGTTCACCTCCCATGTTGGCAGAAAACAGTGGTGGGAGTTGATGTTAGCAGTGATGCTGGCAGTGACAAAGACGTCAGGGAAGAAGGTGGATACCTGCAGGTTTTCTGTGTTCCTGGGTGGTGGGGAGCAGAGATGAGGCACCAGCTGCAGGGGAGGCTCAGCTGGCAATGGCTTTCAAGCATCCTTGAGTCCAGGATGTTATGACAAGAGAAATAGGGAGACTTGGATAAAAAGTCCAGAGTGTTCTGACAGCAGCCTGTCCTTCTGTTTGGATAGAGCTTGAAAAACTGAGTCATAAAGGGCTGCAGCTATACACTGCAACTTTGTGCCCATTTTTGGCTACGTCTTGAATTACAAAAATTACAATGACTTCTTAGAAAGGAAATCCTTGCCTTTCTACTAATATGCTGTAATATTCCTGGAAGGGAGCCAATGTGTCGATTTAAGTACCCTCTCAAAGTGCGAGGGGCTGTGATATTTCCAAGTCCCAATGCCAGCTCGAGCCTCTCTGGAATGTGTGCCAAAGTCTTCCCACCGAGAAGAATGCCTCACATTAAGCGTGTCATCCCTGGGCTGGTCCTCAGCTCCTTCCCCAGCTCGGGAGTCTCAGCTTTAACCTTCATTCCTGTATCCCATTTCCCAGCCCCATGGAAAAAAAAAAAAAAAATGCATGGAGAGCACTCCCCTCACCCTCATCATCCCTTTTCACATTAATGGGAAATGAAACATTCTCATGGTTGACTGCTGAACAACAAACAGCAATTCCTGCATGGGGAATTTTAATGTCACATTGTTTTCCTAACCTGGATGCTGCTCAATGTGCTTGTCACTGCAGCTTAAAATTTGTGGGTGTCCATAGACTCAAAAAAGTCTGAATTTGAGCCCAAAGGATGTAAAACAGAAGTTTTGTCTGGGTCAAATATATTTCAGAAAGATTTCCTGAGACAGAGTAGCTCTGTCCTTGAGAACACCCCCAGACTTCTGCAGTAACACACTTAGAAATCCAGTTAATCATCATGCACTTGTAATTTAATGGAAATAGAAATACAGTCCATTTTATGACTGATGGAAACTGAAGCCCTTAGAAGAATATAATCAGATATATTTTCAAATTAAGCCTAAATTTTTATGAGGCCAAGCTTACAAATATTGATGATTCCTGAGTAGGACATTAAGATATTTAATCTGCTCTGTAAAAGTTTTTAAAAACACCAAGATATTAATCTCCATCTTGACTTCTTTGGGTCTCAAATATTTTCCATTTTTTCTCAAAATGTTGGAGCCAAGAGTTTGTCTCTGTGTGTTTGGGTGTAAAATGAAAGAAGACACAAAACTAAGCCCCTCTGCAAGCACAAAACAAGGAGATTTGACACTTTTTCTGTAAAAAGGGGAATAGGAATTGCCCTTCCATTGTTATTACTGGCTCTGCTGATTCTCCTGGTTTCAGTCTCCCTGACAAGCTGGGCGTCAGTTATAGCAGGAGGATTAATTTAAGAATGTCTTAATTCACAGTTAATTTATGTAACTTTCTAAAGTACAGGAGAGGTTAAAAAAAATCCTAAAGAATTAAAATACAATTGCTAAAAAACATAGGCTTGTAAAAACATATATTTTAATTCAGTTTACAATTTAAGGAGAAGGATTTTTAATACTTTTCTTTGACATGGTCAAATTACAGAAGAGAAGAAAATCTTAATAACTTTTTTATTCTCTTGATCTTTCTTTTTAAGACTAGGACAGAAAATCACAGATTTGCACAAAAAAAAAAAATACAGGCTATCACAACTTAAAAGCAGTGGGAAATACATAGGAACCTCACACTGGCATGAAACTATCAGACAGGTAGAAATCTTCTAGGAAAACAAGACTAAGAACCTAAATTTTGTAAAAAAAAAGTTTAATAACCTGTTTTCCCATGTCCTGTGGCTTGAAAGGTGAAACACACTACGGTAACATTGTGATATTTTACCCCATACTTGGTTATCATTTTAGCATCATTCACAATCACATTTGATATGCCCCACTCTTTAATGGTTTGAGCATTTTGCTTTTGTTTTAATAAAGTTTGGAGAGATAAAGGATTAAGTATCCTTGAGCTCCACATGACATGTGAAATCAAGATATCTTGCTTTGAATTTTTCTATTTTTCTTGTATTATTAAGGTCATCATTTTTTCTTTACAATTAACATGGAAATATCAACTTTTCTCCACGTTTTTTATTTTGATTTTATTTGGGGGGCTTAAGTGAGTTTAGGGTTTTGGGTTTTTTTGGGGTTTGATTTTTTTTTTAATTGGTTTGGTTTGGTTGGTTTTATTGTTTTGTTTTCAGGATTTTTTTTTTTTAAATTAAGGGATATAGAAGGGAGATTCTCTGCTTCTGTAAATCAGGATAGTGTTAGGAATTTAAACAGAGTATTTTGAGAGTGATTTAGGCTCTAGCTGGGACTGTGGATATAGAGTAAAATAACTCAGATAGGTTTCTGCCCTTGTTAACCACACAGAAACATAACAGAGTAGGCTAAGAAAGAATATATATATATATATATATATATACATATGTATATAGAGAGAGATTTACACAATGCATTAATCCATAAATGTTATTTAAATGTATTTTTATGTAATAAATGTGTTTATTTAAAATAAATGTAATAATATAAATGGGCTATTAATCCCTTTACGTTTACAAATACGTGGATTTAATGATAATACTTATATTTATTAATATTCATAGTTAATGTAATTAGAGCAAAAATATTGCTTATTTGCTGGTTTTTTAGGAAAAAAGGCATTAAGAATTGACTTTATAGCTGGGAGAAGGCAGGCAGAAGATCAAAATTTGGAAATCCAAATCTGCACATCAGATTGCCCATGAATGACCTTGGAGTGCTTTTTGTCAAATTTTCCTTGGGCATAATTTGTGATCAAGGAATCGTTTAAACCTGAAATGCCTGTGCTGTCTGCTAGGAGTCTTTGCTTACAGAGAAAAAAACCTTCCCTTAAGGATAACTTGGCATCTCCTTTCTCCTTAGTGAAAAAACAGTGGGGGACTCACCCTCAAACACAGAATTACTGGATCAGTGAGGTTGGAAAGGAATTCCAAGGTCATTGAGTCCAACCTGAGACTGATCCCCACTGTGTCAACCAGACCATGGCACTGAGTGCCTCATCCAGGACACCTCCAAGGATGGGGACTCCAGTATCTTCCTTCCAATGTTCATCAACCCCTTCTAGGAAGAAATTCCCCCTGGTGTCCAACCTGAACCTCCTCCAGTTCAGCTTGAGGCCGTTTCTTCTTGTCCTGTCAGAATGGCACAGTCTCAGGATTATGGCCACACAGATGAGGTGCTGGGACAGTCTTGACCTATTTTTGGCAAATGAGAGGACCAAGTTGCTTGGAGCTTCCACAGAGAACCTGTGATCCCATTTCCCACGGTTTGCTTGTTCCTACACTGTCTTTAACCTTAGGCACTCACAGACAACTTGAAGAGTCTCTCCAAGGAGGGATGAGGCCCCCCCCACCCCTTGTCTATGCTGGTGAAAATCCAGAAACTCCTTTGGAAGTAACCTGGGTTTTGATCTTTGATTGACTTTGGCTACTGTGGAAGCTGATCCTGCTGGATGCTGAGCCCTTCTGTTAAATCTGAAGTGTTTGGTTGTGATTTCACTGCTGCAAACCCCTGGTTTAATGGGGCCAGGGACCTCCCCAAGGCCAGAGCAGCAGCTGAGTGAAGTGACCCCCACAGAGGACTGAAGTGACCCCCGCGGAAGGCTGGGCCTGTGGTTTGTTTATGGAAAGCCGATCCGGGGCTGGGAAGCCGGAGTGGTGATTACACAGAGCGCTGCCGGCTCCCGCTCCGTCCCCGTGCCAACAACAACAGCGAAGGCTCCGAGTCAAACCTGCTCACATGCAGCAGTCAATGGATGGGACTGCTGCCAGCTCCCAGCCAGCCAGGGGTGTTTTGTTCCTCTTTAATTCACTGGGATCACGCTTGTCTCCCATGCTGGGTGAAATTCGGAGGTGCCGCAGGGATCCGACAGGAGTGTTTTGAGAGCTTTGGCTCTGTCCCCAACGGCAGCAGAGACCAACCACTCCATGTTATCTCCTTCCTTTGTCCATCCCATGACACTTCCCAGCTCCTCTCAGCTTCTAATTTAGCCTTCCCGTGGAATTGGGAAGGTTTCCAAGTGCTGCAGATAATTTAACTGTCTTCACTTTTAGAATTGGAATGCTTGCATCTCCTTACCCACATTGATCAGTGAATGGAGGCATGGATAATGTGGAGGGAAGAGTCAAGAATATAAATATTATAGACAGAAGAAACAGTTAGATTTAGGCACAGTTGCTTTTAATAACCCTGTATATCTATCTATCTATCTATCTATCTTTGTTTTAAAATCAAGTGAGGTGTATACACCTACACTCTATAAAAAATGATGTTTTAAAATACATAAATATTTGTTGAGGGCCAAACAGCTGCTAGTCCATCATCACTGGAAGGTGTGATAGAAATAAACCTTTGAAAGTTGACAGGTAATTTTTTAATCTCTCCTGCTCAGCACTAAAAGAAGACAAAAATGATGGAAGTACTAAGAGAAAGGAGTTCAGAGGCCAACATGCTGGAAAAGCAAAGATCTTCACCTGCAATAAATCCATACACTTTTAATTGAATCCTCAGCTTCAATTCCCACAAAGAAATAATTCCTTTGTAAAATTTTGCCATTGCTTTTAAGGAGGGAAAAGGTTAGCCAGTTGTTTATTCAGGGAACACAAGCAAAAAGGTGAAAATTTTAATGCTATAAATTCTTGTAGCTGCACTGAAGCAAAAGAAGCAGCTGCTGTTGATCTAACACAGCTTAGCACCTTTCTAAAACATCTTCTAATGCCTCCAAGCACTCTCTTGAGGTTTTGTCATTTTGTTTTAATTAGATAGGGAGGGAAAAACCTCAACAAAGATAAAGGCAAAAGCTTCAAGGAATGGAATGCAAAAATCTGTGGGCTAAGGGAAAAGAAAACATATAATTTTAAAGGAGGACAAAAAAAGGCAAATAGTAAGATTCAAATCACAATTTTATTAATGCTATTCAGAAATTGTGTAACATTTTAAAACTCCCAAAATTTTGGAACTGCTGCTTAAATAGAATACAAATAAATTTATATGGAGAAACAGATCAGAAGTACTATTTGCAACATTTTAAAAGAGTATTTGACTTTATTAAGTCGATAGTAGTAAAATTTGCTTTGCATTTGTTCAAAGAGACAAATCACTCCTCACCATTTCTCATTCATATAATGAGAAACTAGAGGAAGAAAATCATCATCTATTATGCTTTTAAGACTGTTGAGAACTGAACTGAGGTACAGTTTACCACTCTGATGTCTGTCACCAACATTTTTGTTGATCTTGGGGTTAAATATGATCAATACAATGATCATACTTGGCCTGAAGAGAAATCTTGTATTGTGAGATAACCTGAACCACAACTCCCAGGGATATTGTAAATAAAAAGGAAAAAGAGAGAGCCTGGTTCATGTGAAACAAACACAGAAGAGACAATTCTGCTTAAAATATATTTAATGTTTTAACATATTTTACATATTACTATTTATCTAGGGTTTTTTTAAAATATATTTTCTTTCTTTTTTTTTCTTCCTCCAGTGAACAACAAAAAAGCTTGCAGAAAACTCTTTTTTCCTTCCTGAAAAGAAATGTGGTGGCTTTCATTGAAATTCAGACAAGTTGTGCAAGGCAAGAGTCCAGTTTATGCTACGTTCTCTTCTATATAATTCTAGTAATGGAGAGGAGATATAATATGAGCAAGAAATTACATTGGGTTCACCAGTTTTATTGATTTGGTTTTCAGCTGGGGGTAAAGCAATTTTATTCTCAGTGGGTTTTAACTCTAGAGCACAAAGAGAGTTTCTGGACTGCCTAAAATTTGATAAAGGGATCATTTTACCTCTCTGCTGTTCACAGGGTAGTGAAAGGATCAGTAAAACCTCCTGCATGCTCACAAAGCCAGAAGACTTTCACAATAATATCTCATGGAAGAAGGAGGCCTTTTGGCTCTGTGTCTTTCCTCCACTAACCCAGAGCAAAAGCAGGGATGTTTCCCAGCAGAGCAGGCAGCCCACAGTGAGGGAACAGAGTGTTTATCCACTTCCCTGGGAGCTGAAGTGTGCTTTTCCACTCTTGTTATGTTAACCTCTGATACCAAATGTTAGTCTTGCCTGCCCTATGTATGACATTGGCAGACACAGGGGAGTAACAAAAA